>LR738712.1:487159873-487284703 GCA_902687465.1 Secale cereale
TCCTGGCGCGGGGACGCTGGTACGGGCCGCCGGCTCGAACTGGTTGATGCGGTCGAGGGGAAGGCGCGGAGAGGCCTCGGTCGGAGGTTGGTCGAGCGCCCGTTGACCTGACGATCGATCCCAGATCGGGATCCGGCGCGGCTCGGTGGATCCCCTCGGGATCCGGCAGAGAAACTGGATCTGAAGAAGAAGGGGGAAAAAAAAGAAAGGAGAGGGGAGGAAGAAGAAGGGGATGCCAAAATAGACCTAGGGGTCTATATATAGCAGTTTTTAGACTAGGGTTTGGAGACTAGGGGTGCTAGGAGCCCTCCGATCGTGATCCAACGGATCCGATCGCGGGGACTGATTAAAAGGCCCAGACGGAGATAAAAGAAAACAGTAGGGGTATTTTCGGGACACGAAGTAAGGGCACTTCGGACCCACACGGACAACGGAGGGAAAAGTTCAACGGAGTCCAAACGAGACGAGATTTGAGAGGCGGGTTGCACACAACAAAACAACAACACACAAAACAACCTCGCGGCACACCGGTAACGAAAAACGCCCGAACAACAAAGTAGGCCTACGGGACGTCACGGACACGTGAGGGAGCTCCGGAACACGAAACGGACAACGGAAGGAACGCCACGAACCGGATGCAACCCACAACACAAATGCAAAGCAATGCATATGTCTACATGATATGAATGAATGCCACACACTCACACAACAAAACGACGAAAGCCCGAAAGACAAAGAACCCGAAATGGAAATAGATGAAGCCGGAGATATATTATATACCCAAAAGGGAAAGTATTACATCCGGGGCATTACAAACTCTCCTCTACTACAAAAAGATCTCGTCCCGAGATCTAGGATTGGAAAAAGGAAGGGTACTCGGAACGAAGATGATCTTCTCGTTCCCAGGTAGCTTCTCGGTCTGTGTGATGTGACCACTTGACTTTCAGAAACTTGATGGTCTTGTTGCGAGTCTTGTGTTCGGTTTCTTCGAGAATAGCAACTGGATGCTCTCGGTAGGAAAGGTCTTGTTGAAGATCAATCTCCTCAAACGGAATCATGCGCTCAGGTGCCTTGAAGCATTTGCGAAGCTGAGACACATGGAAGACATCATGAACATTTGCAAAGTTGGAAGGGAGCTCGAGCTGATAGGCTAGATCGCCTCTTTTGCCAAGAATTTTGAAAGGCCCGACGTATCTAGGAGCAAGCTTTCCTTTGATACCGAACCTCTGGGTTCCTTTCATCGGAGAAACTCGGAGATAGACATGATCACCGATGTCGAAAGCCAAATCACGATGCTTTCCGTCATAGTAGCTCTTCTGACGCGACTGAGCGGCCTTGAGATTCTCACGTATGACTTTGCACATTTCTTCGGCTTCAGAGATCAAATCATTGCCAAGAAGTTGGCGTTCACCTGTTTCAGACCAGTTGAGAGGGGTACGGCACTTTCTGCCATAGAGAATTTCAAACGGTGCTTTGCCTGCACTTGCTTGAAAGCTGTTGTTGTAAGAGAATTCGGCAAATGGAAGACAGTCTTCCCATTTCATGCCGAAGGAGATGACACAGGCTCTGAGCATATCTTCAAGGATCTGATTTACACGCTCGACTTGACCACTAGTCTGAGGGTGAAAGGCAGTGCTAAACCTGATCTTCGTGCCCATGGCGGACTGAAAGGAGTCCCAGAACCTTGATGTGAACAAGCTGCCACGGTCTGAGGATATCACTTGAGGAATGCCATGTAGGGACACAATTCTGGAAGTGTACAGCTCTGCAAGTTGAGCTGCATTGATTGATTCTTTGACTGGAAGAAAGTGAGCGACTTTGGTAAGCTTGTCAATCACCACAAAGATAGCATCATTGCCTCGCTTGGATTTAGGAAAACCAGTGACGAAGTCCATTTCAATGTGGTCGAACTTCCACTCAGGAATAGGAAGAGGTTGGAGAAGACCGGCTGGACGTTGATGTTCTGCTTTCACTCTTCTGCATACATCACACTCATTCACGAATTGGGCAATTTCCCTTTTCATGCGTGTCCACCAGTAAGATTGCTTGAGGTCTTGGTACATCTTGGAACTGCCAGGATGAATGGAAAGGAGAGAGTCATGAGCTTCTTCCATTATGAGCTTCCTGAGATCACCTTTGGGAACAACGAGTATGTCCTCGAAGAACAAGGTATCTCTCTCATCAACACGGAAGCACTTATATTTTGGAGTGCCCTTTGCAATCCCATGTTTCACCTTCTTCACCATGGTATCACTTAGCTGGGCCTCACGGACTTGATCTTCCAAGGTAGGAGCAACTTGGAGATTTGCAAGAAAACCCTGCGGAACAACCTGAAGGTTGAGTTTCCTGAATGCTTCACAAAGCTCAGGCTGGTGTGGCTTGATGAGAAGGCTGTTGCAATATGCCTTTCTGCTCAAAGCATCTGCAATCACATTCGCCTTGCCTGGAGTGTACTCAATGCTGGGGTTGTACTCTTGGATCATCTCGACCCAACGAGTCTGGCGGAGGTTCAGATGCGGCTGTGTGAAGATGTACTTCAAACTCTTGTGATCAGTGAAGATGTCGACCTTTCTGCCCAACAACAGATGTCTCCACGTAATCAGAGCATGTACCACAGCTGCTAGCTCGAGATCATGTGTCGGATAGTTCTTCTCAGCTGGCTTGAGCTGACGTGAAGTGTATGCCACAATTCTCTTCTCTTGCATAAGCACACCACCAAGGCCTTGAAGAGAAGCATCACAGAACACTTCATAGGGCTTGGATTCATCTGGAGGAATCAGAACTGGAGCTGAGACAAGCTTCTCTTTGAGGGTTTTGAAAGCCACTTCACACTCGGGAGACCAAAAGTATTTGACATTCTTCTGAAGGAGGTTGGAAAGAGGCTTGGCAATCTTGGAGAAGTTCTCCACAAACCTTCTGCAATAGCTGGCAAGACCCAGAAAACTGCGGAGCTGCTTGACGTTCTGAGGAGCTTCCCAGTTGACAATTGCTTCAACTTTCTCGGGATTAACCGCAATACCGTCAGCTGAGATAATGTGGCCCAGGTACAAAACCTTATCGAGCCAAAACTCGCACTTGGAGAACTTGGCATAGAATTTATGCTCTCTGAGTCGATCAAGAACCAGACGCAAGTGCTTTTCGTGATCTTCTTCATTCTTGGAAAACACCAGAATATCATCCAGATACACAAGCACAAACTCGCCAGTATAGGGGTTGAAGATGTAATGCATCATCCTTGAAAAGGTAGGAGGAGCATTGGCGAGACCGAAGGACATGACGGTATACTCATATGAACCGTAGCTCGTTCTGAAGGCCGTCTTGGGAATGTCTTCCTCACGAATGCGAATTTGATGATAGCCCATTCGGAGGTCAAGCTTAGAGAATACTTTAGCTCCTTTGAGCTGCTCAAAGAGTTCGTTGATGTTGGGGAGCGGATACTTGTTCTTAATCGTCTTCTTGTTCAGTGGCCGGTAGTCAACACAGAGACGCTCCGTGCCATCTTTCTTCTTGACAAATAAGACACCACAGCCCCACGGAGATGTACTCGGTCTGATGAGACCCATACGCTCCTGTTCATCCAACTGTTTCTTCAATTCCTTCAATTCATCTGAAGAGAGCTTGTATGGACGCCGACAAACAGGTTCGGTGCCCGGCTCGAGTTCAATGACAAACTCCACCTGACGGTGTGGAGGCATGCCTGGAAGTTCTTCTGGAAAGACGTCTTGATATTCATTCACCACTGGAATTTGCTCTATGGCATTAATTTCACCCTTATCATTAAGAGAGAAAAGCCGAATAGTATTATCCCTGGAGGCGAAGATAATCACATCTTCATCAGAATGAGTCATCTTGACTTCCTTCTGGGCACAATCAATGTGAGCATCGTGCTGAGAAAGCCAATCCATTCCGAGAATGAGGTCAATATCAGAATGACCAAGAACCACCGGATTAGCCAGAAATCGATAATCACCCATGCGGATAGAAACATTCGGAACAAAGTTGTTGGAGTTCATGAGCAAACCCGGAGAAAGCACAGACATCGGACTCGGCAAAGCTTGCAATGGCATATCATGTGACAATGCAAAAGGTCTTGACATGAAAGAATGTGAAGCACCTGAATCGAACAAAACTTTAGCTGGAAAAGAGTTCACTGAGAGGTTACCCAAAATGACATCAGAAGAAGCCTCTGCTTGTGCTGCATTCATCAGATTAACCCTTGCTGTCTTTGGATCATGCCTGACAATAGCTGAACTCACAGGTGGAGGAGGTGGAAGACGCTTCGGATTCGGACATCTGTTGGCATAATGACCCTTCTGGCCACACTTGTTGCACACCACTTCAGAGAGAGGACGGAACTGAGAGCCACTGGACTTGGAGCCTTGAGACTGAAACTGCTTCTTCGACTGGTTGCTTGGGTTGGGTGGGTGGGAGAAACCACGACCACTAGAGTTCTTGTTGTTGGAGTTGTTGAAGTTGTTGGAGTTGTTGTATGGAGCTCGAATCATTGGAGGAGGAGGAAGCCAGAATTTCTGTTGTTTCGCAGCCAACTGAGACGATGAGGTAGAGTGAACAGCATCTCGAATTCTCTTCTTAGAAGCCTCCATCTTAAGTTGAGCTGCTTCTTGTTTCAAAGCCATGTTATAGAACTTATCGAATTCGTCTGGCTCGAACAGAGTGAGAGCAAGCTGAAGTTCATCTTTGAGACCTCCACGGAACTGATAGATTTTGCTCTTTGCATCAGGAATGTCTTGCTTTGCATAGCGAGCGAGGTTTTGGAACTTGACATTATACTGATAGACTGTCATGGAGCCCTGCTTGAGGTTGCGGAATTGCTCACGCATACCCTCGATAACACTTGTAGGAATGTGATGCGAGCGGAAATCCTTGCAGAAGTTCTCCCACGAGATCACTTGACCCGGCCTTGAGTCTTTGTACTGCTGCCACCAATCAGCTGCTTGATCTTTCAGTTGGAAGGCTGCAAACTTCACATAGTCATCTTCTTTCACGTTACTGCACTCAAAATGCTTCTTTATGTCGGTTAACCAATCCTCAGCATCAAGAGGGTCGACACAGTAACTGAAAGCTTTAGGATTGTTAGCCAGGAACTGGTTGAGGGTAGCATGGTGCTGCTGGAAGAAGTTGCCTTGGTTCATTGGAACACCCTGATTAGCTTGATTAGCTTGCATAGCCTGCATTTGCTGCATCATCTGCATCATCAACTGAGTGTTCTGAGCAGTAGTCTGCATAATTGCTCTCCAAGCCTCAGGCGGAGGAGGAGGTGAAGGAGGACGTTCTGGAACCTCTTCCACCTCTGGGTTGGCATTCGGAACCTTTTTCGGAGCCATCCTGTAAGAGATGACCACGAATCAGCAATTGATTGACAAAAGGAATAAGCTGAATCAATGGAATGAATTGCAACAAGTCTTCACAATAATCATTCGAACAATAAGAACGAATGAAATCATCCGAACAAGAGGAACGAATGAATTTCTCAGTTAATTGATAACATCAGTCTTCACGAGAAGCCACATAGGGATCAAAAGGATAAAATAATAAAAACAAAAAGGTACGGAAAGGAACAAACACAAGAGAGGAGTTTCGTTCTAACATCTTTGTGCTGAAAGCATATGAACGCGTTACGAAAAGGTTTTGCAATCCCCGGATCAGCATAGCCAAGGACCCTTTAAGATGCAACTCCTGATAGTAACATCGGTCATATAACCCCTTCACTCAATGTCGAACCCCGAACTCGCTAACCTGCATTCGTTGGAAGAATGCCTACGATCTACTGGATAAAACCCACCTATAGTTTTCCGAAAGATTCCAGTTATGCAATCAGGTGTTGGGGATACACGGGAAGCACCGCGCAATCAACTCTAACCTACATCCAGGTGTATCCATCCTTCAACACATAACCAGTCTTTCTCGGAAACTGTGTACCTCGGACCTTCGAAAAGCATCCACTATAACAAGCTATGGCAATACTCCCGAACTACCTCCCCAGTACTGGGTGATGTCGGGGTTATCGTGCCACTGGCCGTATAGGGGAGATTTTCGATGTCGGCCGTCTTAAGTATTTAGTACTGTCGCGATATGCTTGTTACAATGATACCCCGAAGCTCAACTCCTCGGTAACAGGAGGCATCGGGAACAATATCCTTGTCACAAGAACATCGAAACAATCCCAGAATACTCGCGGGATTCCTAAAAAAAATTTTGTGCAAATTTTGAAGATAGGAGAGACAAGAGTAGACGTCAGGAGTCCTCACCAGAGAGAAAGGGGATGAGAAGCAAAGAATCCTACTCTCCGATATAATATAGGACTCAAAAGTTTTCAGTGTGTGCCTAGACTCAACCGTCAACGGTTCGATCAAACAGTGGGGGCTCCTAGGTCGGAGAAGGCTCTGATACCAACTTGTAATGCCCAGGATGGAATTATACCTCCTACGTGTCGAGGCACGACTTAAAGGCATAAGTCCATCCTAGAATGATCTCAAGTTTGGTAATCTTTGCACAACTCATGTAAAAGAGGGATAGTAAACTGAAAAATAGTTGGCTTACAATCGCCACGTCACAGAATAACAGTACAAGTCTCAAACATCATACAATAAGATCACTACAACCCTCTAAGGGCAAAAGCCAAATGTCAAAGTACCAAACTCAGATAAATAAAACAACCACAGGCGGATCGAATCCTAGTAAGAGACTCCACTACTGATCGTCCGGGTAGCGCACGTAGTAACGACTACGCTCCTCGTCGTACTCCCAATCCAGCTCGGTGCCATCACCTGGATAGCTCACAGCTGGACCTGCATCTGGTGTGTGAAGTAACTGTGAGCCACAGAGGACTCAGCAATCCCGTTCCCGGGTAACAGAACTATCAAAGCCTTTAGGTGAGGGAAAGGCTGAAGAAAGAACAAGTCTGCAGCAGCAACTAGCATCTATCTTACGCAAGTGAGAGCGAGAAGAGAAGGCATCGGCGAGAAGTGATCACGAAGTGATCCTAGCTACAAGCTCACAAACATAACCCCTCCATGTTCAACTCCCGAATCCCTATTCGGAAATTGACAGTCACGGAACACACGCTGGTAGTGTATTAGTATCATTGTGTCAAGTTATCTACAACCGGAATTAACAAGCTCCCATCTGCCACATAACCGCGGGCACGGCTTTCGAAAGTTCAAACCCTGCAGGGGTGTTCCAACTTGACCCATTACAAGCCCACGATCCGCGGAGTCGCAACTCCAAAGTGGGAAGACCCGAGTATCCTCGGAATCCCGTGCTCAAGATATACCGAGCTAAGGTAAGGCTAATCCAGCAAATACTCCCGGCGTGCCGACACCCTGATAGTAGCCGCGCGTATCTAGTCTCAGGCCACGACCGGATGAGCACAGCGTACAGTGGCCGAAATACCCAAGTTGCCAAGGGGGGCCCCGCACACGACTCTAGTTTGGACCAACACTCAAATCGAGCACTGGCCCAGGGGGGTTGAATTAATTAAGCCTCGGGTTAATTACTCCCTCGGAAAGGTTTTAGTTGTGTTAGGCGAATAGTACCAATGTTGGGACTTGCTGGAAAAGACTTAGCACTTAGCGGTTTATCGAGGGGGTCCCATACACCCCAACCGTGTTAGGAACGCATAATCAAGGAACATAAAACCGGCTTATACGGATCCTAACGGCATGAGTGGAACAAAACACCAAGCAAAAGGCTTAGCCTTCCACCCTTGCCAATATATAGGTGATTTCAATTAAAGCATTTATATAGTGTGATATAACCCAACCAAACTTCAACATGGAGCAAGCATCTTCACTTCACCTGCAACTAGCAACGCTATAAGAAGGGTTGAGCGAAGCGTACTTAGCCAAGCAACGGTTTGCATAGGTAGGGTGGTTAAACATGGCAATTGGTTACAAGTAGGAGGCTGACAAGAAGAACATGGGCATCGAGGCAAAACTATAGATCGAGACTACTAGCAATAGGCAAAGATAGTAAAGTTATCGGGGTTCGGTCATCTTGCCTGAAGAGAAGAAGTTCGGATCGAAAGAAGGGTCCTCGTGCTCAAACTCGTTGGAAACCTCGTGCTCAACCTCGTTGGAAAACTCGTGCTCAACTTCCGGGTCTAAACAAGACAAACACACCAAGCACCAATCAACACGATGCAATGCGCACTCGAAAAACATGTATGCATGATGGATGCACTAGTGATGCACATGGAGCACGTAAAACATCACTCAAGCAAAACACCTTAAAACAAGATAACAACCTGATATTATTAATCTACACAGAAAATCACCCAAGTTTGATATAAGATTCGCTGAAATCGGAGTTACGGGCTAAAAGTTATGCCCGAAACAAGATTTGAGCGAAAACTGCAAATTACAGCAACATAGCAACTTTGGAGCTCAAAATAATTAATCTACAGCACCCAAAAAGCATGGCAAAGGACTTGAACATAAACTAGATATAATGTACAGCAACTAGGTCCAAAGTGCACCCCCAACGGAGTCACGGATCAATAGCAATGATCTTGGACATATTGAACTTTGAAATAAAATTCTGGCAGCAGAATTTTATTGAAAGTTTGGAGCAAAAGATAAACATGCTACAGCCACTCAAATGGACATGTGAGGACATGGATGGAAAGACAACAATATATACTTCAAGGAACAATCAAAATCCACCCCAAAACTATCATGCTTTGTCCTACAACATCACACGAACATGGCATCGGAACGTTACAGTTTTCAGACTTAGTGAAATTTCACTAAGTCCTAAAACAGCAATATCATCATAGCACACAAAAGAGCATGTTTAAGACACCTCGAAACTAAACATGGCAAAGGGTAAGCACCTCATCAAAATACACATGACGGTGATCCCGAAACACACAAGCATGCATCAATGTGGTGAACACACCGATTACAACGAGCTCAACAAGATGGCATTTCATAACAAGCGAAAACACAACATGTGAACATGGCACTTTGCAATTAAGATAACAAGGCAACAATAAACCTACCATGCAACCTATCACACACAACACGTAGTTCGTGGCAAGACGAACACGTGGACATGTCATTTGCATCGTTTGGACAAACGAGCTAAAAGATATCACAAGTCAAAGGTGGCATGAAAATAACACATAACAGCAGTTTATATCATCATGCACTCTTGCAACAGCAAAACAAGTGTCAAGATGACATCTAACATGCATGACAACAACAGGTAAAACGTAGAGGACATCTCCACGAACATCTGGACATGCTACACGCGCAAAACGGAGCAGCAGGTAAAAAGTTAGGGCAGGTCAAAGTAGGCATCTCAGAACAGAGAAAACAGAGACTTAGGGTTTTTGAGATAGACCTCAGATCTGGAAAAAAAAACGGATGAACAGTACGGGCCGGCGGCGGCGGTACTGTGCGGCCCAGGGCGGCGCGAGGCCTGGACGCGGCGCGCTGGCGAGGCGGCCCACCGGGGCGCCCTGCGCGCGGGGTGGAGATGGCGGCCCAGCGGGGCCTCGGCCCGAGCGCGACGGCGATCTGGTGAAGCGGGCCGGTGGCGCGGCCTGCTGAGGCCCGACCGGATGGGCGAGCGCCCGGCGGCGGAAGGCGGCCCGGTCGCGCGGAAGGCCCAAGAACGGTGGGAGGCGGCCCGTGGGCGAGGCGCCGGTGCGCGGTCGGGGAAGCGGCCCCTGGCCCGGCGCGCGAAGCCGGCCAAGTGTTCCTGGCGCGGGGACGCTGGTACGGGCCGCCGGCTCGAACTGGTTGATGCGGTCGAGGGGAAGGCGCGGAGAGGCCTCGGTCGGAGGTTGGTCGAGCGCCCGTTGACCTGACGATCGATCCCAGATCGGGATCCGGCGCGGCTCGGTGGATCCCCTCGGGATCCGGCAGAGAAACTGGATCTGAAGAAGAAGGGGGAAAAAAAAGAAAGGAGAGGGGAGGAAGAAGAAGGGGATGCCAAAATAGACCTAGGGGTCTATATATAGCAGTTTTTAGACTAGGGTTTGGAGACTAGGGGTGCTAGGAGCCCTCCGATCGTGATCCAACGGATCCGATCGCGGGGACTGATTAAAAGGCCCAGACGGAGATAAAAGAAAACAGTAGGGGTATTTTCGGGACACGAAGTAAGGGCACTTCGGACCCACACGGACAACGGAGGGAAAAGTTCAACGGAGTCCAAACGAGACGAGATTTGAGAGGCGGGTTGCACACAACAAAACAACAACACACAAAACAACCTCGCGGCACACCGGTAACGAAAAACGCCCGAACAACAAAGTAGGCCTACGGGACGTCACGGACACGTGAGGGAGCTCCGGAACACGAAACGGACAACGGAAGGAACGCCACGAACCGGATGCAACCCACAACACAAATGCAAAGCAATGCATATGTCTACATGATATGAATGAATGCCACACACTCACACAACAAAACGACGAAAGCCCGAAAGACAAAGAACCCGAAATGGAAATAGATGAAGCCGGAGATATATTATATACCCAAAAGGGAAAGTATTACATCCGGGGCATTACAGCTATGCACCCACATACTCTTCTATCTCATATTTACCTGATTGCATACATGTAGGGGGAGCCTATGCATGTTACATGTCCTTCCAAAACTTTGCTTACTATTCTTCATATATTTTATTTAAAGCTTTGATGTATGTTGTCATCAATTACCAAAAAGGGGGAGATTGAAAGCACATGTGCTCCCTAGGTGATTCTGGTAATTAATGCCAACATATCTCTTATTAGATTAACAGTTTTATCTAGTATGTTTCACATAAAGTTCAACAATGAAGTGGTCTGGACAGGAGGATGTGGAACCCCTTCAAAATCCTTAGGATAAAGTTTGGCAAAAGCTCAGGACTCTTCATCTTTATTTTAGTGATCCAAAGATCATATTGAGTCCATAGGAAAGCCAATACTATTAAAATGGGATGAGGTGTTGCTTAATGGATTACTTGCTCAAGTGCTTAGTGATATTGCTACAAAATCCCTCAGCCACTCCCTCCATCCAAATATATCAAAACCATAAAGTCCAACTTGGCCACATCGATATTTCCTACCCGCACCCACCGAGTTCACTTGACATAGCCATTGCCCGAAACCCTAATAGTTCGGTCTGACCGATACGGATCTCGATCTCACCGAGATGGCCTTGCCAACACTCTCTGTCTAGTTGCATTTATTTTGGTCTCACCGAGTTCATGCAATCGGACTCACCGAGTTGGCTTGACAGATTCTCTGTATACCTTTTGTTCACTTCGGTCTCACCGAGTTTACACAACCGATCTCACCGAGATGAAGTTTGCCCTGAGACCTAGCACATTGGTCTCACCGAGTAGTTCCAGTCGGTCCCACCGAGATTCCTAAGGTTCACCTGTTTGAACCAATCGGTGCCACCTAGTTCTTCTATTCGGTCTCACCAAGTTGGGTCCAATGTGTGTAATGGTTGGATTTTTGTGTGGAGGCTATATATACCCCTCCACCCCATCTTCATTTGCAAGAGAGCCATTTGAACGTGCCTACACTTCCACCATTCATTTTTTGAGACCGAACCACCTACTCATGTGTTGAGATCAAGAGATCCCAATCCTACCACTAGAATCTTGATCTCTAGCCTTCCCCAAGTTGCTTTCGACTCAAATATTCCTTCCTCCATATCCAAATCTGAGAGAGAGAGAGAGTTGAGTGTTGGGGAGACTACAATTTGAAACACAAGAGCAAGGAGTTCATCATCGACACATTGTCTATTACCTTTTAGCGAGTGGTGTCTCCTAGATTGGTTAGGTGTCGCTTGGGAGCCTCCGTCAAGAGAAGTGGAGTTGAACCAAGAAGTTTGCAGGGGAAGGAGATCGCCTACCTCGTGAAAACCTACCTGAGTGGGGCAAGTCCTTCGTGGACAATGGCCATGGTAGGATAGACAAGGTTGCTTGTTTGTGGACACTCCGTGGGTGGAGCCCTTCGTGAACTCACGCAGCCGTTACCCTTCGTGGGTTTAAGTATCCAACAACGTGGACGTATGATAGCACCACCTATCAGAACCACGCCAAAAATCTTCGTGTCTCCAATTGCGTTTTCAACTTCCAATCCCCTCCCTTTAATTTCTTGCAACTTGCATGCTTTACCTATTCTGCTGCATATATACTCATATCATGCATGCTTGAAAGGTATTGTGAATGCTTTAACATGTGGTAAACTCAATCTCAACTTGTAGAAATTAAAATTTGCCAACTTTGCTTGTTAAGGGTCTAATTACCCCCTCTAGACCCATCTTCTCGATCCTTTTGCACGTGCGCGCCTGAACAACAACACCTCGCCGCCCGGATCTCCGAGATCGTATCTCCGATGCACACCCTCTTCCAAGCTCTTATTCCTATAAAACCCCTAAAGGCACCCTTCCCTTTGCCCCCAAACACCATACCCGTGACCAACCGTACCTCTCGCCCTCGCCATTCCGATCTCGCCAGCCGTCGATTCCGTTCCCGGTAGGTCATCCCGAGGCCATTTCTTCCACCCTTCAGCTTTTCTCGATGCCTCGCATCGTTTTGACATGGTCTCCCTGTTGGGGAACATAGTATTTCAACATTTTCCTACGATCAAGCAAGATCTATCTAGGAGAAGCATAGCAATGAGTGGGGAGAGTGTGTACACGTACCCTCGTAGACCGAAAGCGGAAGCGTTTAGTAACACGGTTGATGTAGTTGAACATCTTCACGATCCAACCGATCCAAGTACCGAATGCACGGCACCTCCGCGATCTGCACACGTTCAACTCGGTGACGTCCCTCGAACTCTTGATCCAGTTGAGGCCGAGGGAGAGTTTTGTCAGCACGACGGCGTGGTGACGGTGTTGATGAAGTTACTGACGCAGGGCTTTGCCTAAGCACTACAACTATATGTCCGAGGTGTGTAACAATGGAGGGGGGAACCGCACACGGCTAAAACAGTTGTCAACTTGTGTGTCTGGGGTGCCCCCCTGCCCCTGTGTATAAAGGAGCAAGGGGTTGGCCGGCCGGCCCCTATAGGCACGCCCAAGGGGGGGCAATCCTACTCCTACCAGGAGTAGAAACCCCACTTTCCTAGTCCTACTAGGAGAGGAAGGAAGGGAGGGAGAGAAGAGAAGGAAGGAGGGGGCACCGCCCCTCCCCCTAGTCGAATTCGGACTAGACCATGGGGGGGGCGGCCTGCCCTAGGCAGCTTCCCTTTCTCTCCCCTAAAGCCCAATAAGGCCCACTACTTCTCCGGTGGTTTCGATAACCCTTCCAGCACTCCGATAATTATCCGGTGACCCTCGGAACTCATCCGGTGTCCGAATAACATCGTCCAATATATCATTCTTTATGTACATTTCGAGACTCCTCGTCATGTCCGTGATCATATCCGGGACTCTGAACTACCTTCGGTACATCAAAACACATAAACTCACAATACCGATCGTCATCGAACATTAAGCGTGCGGACCCTACGGGTTAGAGAACTATGTAGACATGACCGAGACTCATCTCCGGTCAATAACCAATAGCGGAACCTGGATGCTCATATTGGTTCCTACATATTCTACGAAGATCTTTATCGACCAAACCGCATAACAACATACGTTGTTCCCTTTGTCATCGGTATGTTACTTGCCCGATATTCGATCATTGGTATCATCATACCTAGTTCAATCTTTTTACCGGCAAGTCTCTTTACTCGTTCTATAATACATCATCTCGTGACTAACTCATTAGTCGTTTTCTTACAAGGCTTATTACGATGTGTATTACCGAGAGGGCCCAAAGATACCTCTCCGACACTCGGAGTGACAAATCCTATTCTCAATCTATGCCAACATCACAAACACCTTCGGAGACACCTGTAGAGCATCTTTATAATCACCCAGTTACGTTGTGACGTTTTATAGCACACAAGGTGTTCCTCCGGTATTCGGGAGTTGCATAATCTCATAGTCATACGAACATGTTAATTAAGTCATGAAGAAAGCAATAGCAGTAAAACTAAACGATCATAGCGCTAAGCTAACGTATGGGTCTTGTCCATCACATCATTCTCCTAATGATGTGATCCCATTGATCAAATGACAACTCATGTCTATGGTTAGGAAACATAACCATCTTTGATTAACGAGCTAGTCTACTAGAGGCATACGAGGGACACTCTGTTTTGTCTATGTATTCACACATGTATCAAAGTTTCCGGTTAATACAATTCTAGCATGAATAACAGACATTTATCATGATATATAAGAAAATATAAATAACAACTTTATTATTGCCTCTAGGGCATATTTCCTTCACTCACCATCTCCTCTTCCCCGCAGCGATGAACCGGAGCTCACATGTTCTCACCGGAGCGCGTCGGACATAGGAGACTCGACAAACTCACCCCGCTCGCCACACACGTCCACACGCCCCACCGAGACCACCTTGGACCCGCCTCACTCATCTCGCACGCCCATGACCTCGCCCACCTCTGACGACCACCGGAGCTCCGCGCCGTCGACGTCCGAGCTGCCTCGCCGTCGGCCAGCTCTTTGTAAGCCGCCGCCCTCCACCGTCTGATCTACTATAAAGGGCATAGATTAGATCTAATTTACCTACGAATCCATACATGTTTTAGTTATGGTTTTCTCCGGTTTAGTTGACTCGAACTGACGGCTTACTAAAAACCGTCTGGTCTATTTTTTTATAGCTGGAAACACCAAATTCCTTAGGCATCGGGCATCCGCCCTTTAGCACAGCAGCAAACGCCCCATCGCCAATCAGGTCACACCACGTGACCCTTGGCCGACCCATAGTTTTATGTTTTTTGCTCATTTTAACTCCAAATTTAATGATTCTTTTTTGCATTAGTTTTGTAATTGTGTGAAGTTTCTGTAGATGCAATGTTTGGTCTTGTTTGAAAAGTTTCAATTTGAATTTGAATGAATTTTCTTTAATCGTTATTTTTGCAATAATTTGTGTTTAAAAATAGGTTTTGACTTGATTCTTTTAGCTCCTAGAGTATTTGAAATTAGGGTTTTATGCAAAAATTGTACTATCTTGCTTATAGTTCTGTTTTAGTCTTTTTTTTGTTGTTTTTAATAGTTTTAAATTATTTTCTTTTTGTCATTTTTGACAATTTGTATTATATTTTTATTAGTCAATAGTAGACAAACTTTTATAGGTTTTCAAAATTTATTGGCTTTGGTTTTGCTTTAAAATTTGTATAGGCTATAAATAGGGTTTTATAAAAGTTTTATTGGTTTACTTTTGCTAGTAAAATCATATGAAAAATACTTCCAGTTTATTTAGTTGTTTTAATTTTTTTTCTTGTAAGTTATTAGTTTAGTGTTTTCTTTTTGATTAAGTTTTTACTTAGGACAAAACCATTTTTTGGTATCTCCTAAAGTTTTCCTTTGTAGTTTTCTTTATAGTTTCTTGTGTACTTTTCTTTGGATTTTATTTGGTGTTCCTTGTTGATTTTCTTTATTGCATTTTATTTGTTCATTGTTATTTTGAGTGATAGAATTGCTTGCTAGAATGTTTGCTTATGTGAATGCTATGTTTGTTTAATATAGATCTTCAAAGTGACGTACCAAGTCATTTTCCGAGAGTGTTATAATCTTCATCAAGTAACACCACACAAGTTCACTTTGACCATTTTATTCATACCTATGCTTTTATTGCCTTTAGTCTCACCGTCCAACAATCCCTCCAGTAGTAATACTGAATCTTGTAGTTGAGTAGTATGCATGAGGTTGGAACCCACCACCCTGTTATCAATCCTAGGATGTTATTTATTTTAATGGTACGCTATAGTAGGCGGGGTTTGGTATGAGTGTTTGGGAGTGGTGTGAGAAGGAGGACTCTACGTCAACGACGGCAACTTCATGGTGGCATCTTCAAGTCTTGCACCTTCAAGACCTCAATATTTGAAGACTTGAGACAAAATTTCAATACACACCACTAGGTGAAGGATGGTTTGATGGGCACCCTAGAGAAACTAGTAGATGACCCGGGATGCATTGAGAAGCGCCATGACATCTTGCGGAAAGCTTCACCCAGACTCAAAGAGACGGAAGAATACTTCATGACCGGAAGCTTACATGTGCAGACACAAGTCAATATGGGCTCTGGCTTGGTTGATCTTAGACTTGACTCTGGCGGGGCAGTGTTAGCAGGTGTAGTTGAAAGGTAGGATTGGATGGGCACTGTCCATGGTCAGGGAAGAATCTCTAAAAGACCATGTTTTGGTCGTCTTGTTCTCAAACGCCATGAAGTTCTAGAATGTAAAAAGAGGGATCAAATCTTGTGGGTAAAGTGCACAACACTCTGTAGAGTTAAAACCTAATCGATTAGTCATGTCCCCGGTTACAAACAATTTGAGCCTCTAGACTTGGATATATCTCGAAACTCTCAACACTGGACCGATAACTAATTATGGGCAATTGATAAATTATGAGCTATGAGGCATTGGTTGGCGGAACCATGTCATACAAGATTACTCTATAGTGAAGACTCCTAAAATGCCTTTGATGTAGGGAAATAAAACCAACTTTTAAGCAAATAAACCTCACACACATAGCCACAATGCCATATTTCATATAGTATAGTTTTATCATCTGTTTTATTATTGTGATTTTGCCGATACATTCAATGTACTAACGTACATGGTTGCAACGTATTATGTTGTAGGAATTTTACGACGAGAAAGAGTTATGATATAGGGTTACGGTCTATACTCAACTGGCCGTTGGCGTTGATGGGACTCCACGCCCTTACTGATATATTTCCGCTGTGATAATTAAGGTATACTCTGGATCTACGATATTTATTTTACATGTGATGTTACGATATTTCATTGAAGTACTATGTGTGCTAGCATACTGATCTAGGGATGGTACAGAAAGCACGGAGACTTGACCGTATTTGGTCTGGTCGCTACATCTTCAGCGATGATTAGCTCTAGACAGTGAAGTGCTACCGAATCATGAAGACCGTATGCTTGCAACCAAGTAGACATGCCGTGCTTTCGGTCTTCCGTTCGAGGGATCATTTGAGGGTAGTTCCTGGGATCACCATCAATGGTTCGAGGGATTCCAAGTACGATCTACATCGACAAGTCTACTTCTGCTGCACTCTAGAGTCGGTAACGATTATTGATCAAAACCATATATGCATCTTCGTACTGTTCCTGGGTGATTGTAGGGTGATTTTTTTTCTGTTTCCTACTACGTTTCCCAAGATTTTAACCATGTGCCATCGGATCAGGAAAAGAAGCAATGCAAAGACCAAAAACTCTGCTAGACTCAAGAACCCTAGCCTCCAGAACAGATCTGGAGGGGGGCCGATAGAGGATCAAATCCGCTCATCATCTCAGCCAATAGGATTACATCATCAACCATTTGCATCATCGTCACTCCATTTTCATGTCTTTGTAATACAAAAACCCGAGTGGATCAATTTTTGTATTACCTAGATGATTCAACTAAGTTCGTTATGATTTATCCTTTAATGATTACCGTTCTCATGTCCAAGTTGTGACCCTAGTTCTCGGGGATATGGAGGAACCCTACTAAGTTTAGGTGTCGAGCGCCAATAAGATTTGATATCCTCTTTGCATGTTCATGTTAGTAATATTCTCGATGTATGCACACGTCTATAGGTGGCTCCGCCCACATATCGAACCAACACAAAGTGGATTAGGAATTTGAAGCTAGGACTATCTGTTAACATAGGTGCGATTAGATACATACTAGTGGACAATACAGTGTCCCTCGGAGCGTCTTCGCCCTATTGACTCACAAGTTAGCATAGGTGCATTTAAGTTATGTTTGCGCTTTTTGTTTACTTGTTGTCACCGTTCACCCACATTATTTTAGCCTTTGCATTCGTGTTGCTTCAAATCTTCATTAACTTGCATGCACACCATAATAATTCACTATAAGGAACGAAGACCATTTCTTATGCTCCTTGTGGGATCGATACTCTTAAATTGAACAGGTTACAACTAAACGTTGTGCACTTGTAGGCTATTAAGATTTTTCTAGCCTATTTGGGTGAGAGCAAAGCGCCTTTGGTCTTTGTTTGAAGTTTTGATTTATTTATTATGTACCAAGTTATTTTTGTACACCTTAAGCAACCCTGGCCAAGTTTGGGAACATCTACCAACTCGACGCAATAAGCTCTGGGGATCTCCTATCAAAGAAATCTTCATATCTTTAGGCCCGGACCTAATAGTGAAACTTACGAGATAAATCTAAGTCTACTTGAACTTTTGCATAGTAAGAACATTTAAAGGTAATGAGGATGAGGATCCTTATCAGTGTGTGCAATTGTTTGATGAATTTTTGGGGCATTTTACGAGAGCAATAACTAGCTTGAATCTTTGTCACAGAGCACATCCTCCTATGGGTTTGATACCCAGGGTCACTCCTTAGGGAAAAGGTAAGGGACTATGTGCAACCCGAAACCGGATCATGAAGGTAATAACTATGCCAAGCAACTGCTTCTAAAAAACAAAGCCCTTTTAAGCATACAATATATTATTTGAAATGTGAAACCCTATTCTTGTGGCACCATTTTCATTTGGAAATGGGAATTTAGTCCTAGATTTAATAGCGGGGTGCGGGGGAAGAAGTATCTTTGGGGTTGGATGCCCAGATGGAGCAACTAAAGCAATTGACATTGGTTAATCAATATTAGTGATAACAGCATCCCTACTCCCTTTAGTTACTATGATTTATGCCAAGAAAGTGGGAGCATCTGAAAGTGAAGATAGGTTCTTTGTGTAAGAAGGGCTTGGGTATGAATCACTCTTGAAAGAATAAGGGCCTTTATGTCCTCTTCTTCCTAGATTCCTTCCCGACGAGGGATGCGTCAGTTGTGGTTCACACGCCATAAGTAGACTATCATCCAAATGTTTCTTCACTGGTCTCAAATAGGAAACGTGAGAAGACCATAAACGGCAATGAATCTGTAGCAAGTTTTTTCGCGTTATCTACAACAATTGTTGAATCCCCTTGGAGGAACCTAGAAGACAAAGATTGGACATGAAACTGAAGCAGGATTATTAGATACCTTAGAATATATATAGTTGTTGGTAGCCTCAAAAAAATCCCTACTTCCTTGCAATGACAACTCCTAGAGAGATAATTATCATTGACTACCTTAGCATAAATAGGGATAATTTCTTAGAAGGCAAAGAAAGGCCTTACGTTTAGATTCGTCTACTTTATTCTTGGGCCTAGATGTTCAGAACTGGTAGAATGATTCCTTGGGCTTGGTTACTCTGCTCCCTAGAAAATAAAGGGTGTCTATGCTATGTTCTTCTTGACTCCTAATTCCCTTACTGTGCTGACATTGAAGCCTATAGGAATTGACAGTAGGCTTGCATAACTAAGGTTTGTTTCTTTATGAGATTAGGTTTTCCTATACGAGTATCTTCTTCGTCATGCTTCTTCTCGCACTTGAAGTGGTAGCAATACTAGAACGAGTTCTTCCCTAAAAACCAAAGAGATATGGTTCACTCCACTAGTCCCGTGACATAGATAGCCCAAGGTGAAAGGGCTAATGTTTGGAACCTTTTCTTGCTTTCAATCCCTTTAGTCTCATTTCACAACGATCGTTGTGCTTTTTTGGCTAAAGGTTGTCCTATGATGACCTCTTATCCATACCATACCGTTGATTGAGAAGATGTTTAAACTTAAGACTGAATAATAGAAAAGGAATCAGCCGAAAGAAATTGTGCCTGGCATCAAGTAGGAAGCCTATTTTGGAAAATAACCCGACCTACCAATAACTCCAATTGAAGTGTGTGGCCAGCAATATGCTTTACACATTCTGTTCTATGTTAATCTAGTCCCCCAAAATGGCATTGACTTTCCTTTTGCTCTCGCGTCCCCTAAACTTTCACAATTGAGCCACATCACCCTCTCAACTCGAAAAACAGTTACAGTATATAAGCCATCAACTTTCCAAAACCGGATAAAACAACACATCGATCATCCTAAGCCATTTTTGAAGGCTAAACTTTCACAATTGAGCCACATCAGCTTGTCAACTCAAAAAATAGTTGCAGTACATAATCCCCTCAACTTTCCAAAACCAGGTGGTAACACAACCCCTCGATCATCTTAAGCTATTTTGGAAGGTGGTTTTTGTGACGTGGATACATGACTAAATTATGTGGGCTTCTGGATTTTTTCTACAAATTATGCCAATAACTCCAATAGATGTAAGGAAATAAATCATCACACATAGCCACTCTAGTAATATAATGTATGGTCTTTTACACGCAGTAACACAATAATGTTGAGCATCAAATACAGGTTCTGAAGTTTTCATCACACAAAAGTTGCACGCAAAATAACTGAGGATCTTGACTGGAATAATCCATCACTCGAAGTAGTATACATGCATATATGCGGCCGGCCGGGTGCCACGTATATACTTATTTTTCATACTTTCTTCGCCGTCTTCGATCAAGGCAACCACGGGGGCATGAAAGTAGTCATGCATGAGTTATTCAGGGACTCAGGAGGGTACCTGCGGAAAGAGAGGATTAACAATCAGTTGAATGGCTAAATATACACTCGCAAAAAATGGCTAAATATAAATGGAGGGAATGCACCTCCTAAGTTTGCAACAGTCTTTATAAGAAAATAAATGAAATTCATTGTTTTCGCCCTACGGAAAGTACTCTGCTCCAAAACAATTTTACTCCTACAAATAACGGCTGCTATCCCGACATGTTAAATTTATATCAAACTTCAAACGTAGGATGAGAGTAATACCCTATGTGAAGTGTGGGTTCACCAGCAGCATCAAGGGGGTGGAAGAATCCATTGCCGCCGTGCATCGGCGGCTGCACTTCCGGCTGACGTTCATAGCTCAGTACATTGTTGTTGTGCTCCCAGAGCTGCTGCCCATGAACCTGGTTGCTCTCCTCCAACTGCATCTCTCAAAACAAAATCGAACATTACCTAACCTGTTCATTTTTAAGAGTACCAGTCATGGATTTTTTTTTTGCTTGTTATTCTCTAAGAACAATTAGGGTTACGATGACTAAGAGAGTAACTGTTTCATTTTGATCTCCTTTGAGATGAAATACATACGGAATGTTGTTACAAGAATACATGTATGAAATAACTAGACTTGCAATCGTAGAAGTACCTACTTTTATTCGAAGACATTTATTCGCCTCCGAAAACATTTGTTCCTGCATGTTTAATAAATTATGGGAGGTCATTTACTAAATAGCCAAGTTTTAGTACTGTTGGATTTCTGAGAGAGCGTACCCTTCTCTGGAGTTCTGTCAATTGGTCAACCATATGTTGTGTCTAAGATAAGGGGGGAAAACTTGTTAGGACGCAAACCAACCTCATAATTGTACACATAAAGTCATTAAGAAAATAACGTAAAGATTTTTCATATGGAGAGCTATATCTACTTCAAAAGGAAAAACTCAAACTTTTTAACTGGAAAAATCACTTGTTAAAAATTAAGTAATCAGTACCCTTGTTGTTCGAATGTGCTTCAAGGATGAATCGAGTTGCTTCTCAAGGCTCTCGAGCTCTTTTATGCCTAATGAATCAAGATCTTCACCAAGCAAATTCCTGGATAAGATGCAAAGAAGTGGTTAATTATGTGCAGATACTCATGATGCGTTGCATCCACTTGATGCTACATTTTGAGATAATAAAGTCACCCATTATCGAAAAATGTGCAGATAAATTTAGTATTTCACTTTTCGACTACACTGAAAAGAAACGATACTAAGATTTACAGGTAAACTCGGATTTGGTAGAATGGACAGGATCACTGGTGTGGTAATGATCCATATTGAGTTGATTATGCGTACTTTTACTTTTGTGACCTTTGAATGTCACATTTGCAAGCACCAACAGTCTGGTAATTAAAGAGCCACCAAACTCTATAAAAGTTAGTACTACCTCCTTTCAAAATATAAGACGTTTTTGAGACGGAGGTAGTACTTCTTAAGGTTTCTTCCATTTTGAAAGAATATTAATTGCAGTTTGATGCTCAATCTGACAATCATTCAAGCAATCAAAACAATGATTAGTTACTGCACTTAAATTTCGATCATCACTAAAGATATAGTTTCTGATAGTGATATGTTGCAAAAGCATTATTGCTGCTGATATTAGTTATTTTTATCTTCAAGATAATGAGTGATAAAGCAACAATATAAAAGGAAGTGTTAAAATAGCTCATTGAAAACACAGCTTACCTTTGTGTTCGCTGTAAATTATCAACCCGTGCCTTTAGTTTCAGGTACTCATTGCGGCTGTTTTTCAGTTGCTGAAAGGAAATAACATAGCACAACTTTACTTCTCTAAGAATGATAAGAACAGCATTTTATTGAACATTATGCATCATAAAATTGCAAATATCCAGATAGAATTATGTAAAGAATTAACTGACATCACATGTGATCATTTTCGCCTAAAAATAACTAAGCGGTGCGTACTTTGTAATGACAGAGAGATTACTTGTGACTCCTTCGTATCAAGTCATGTGTAATTTCTTGCATGAAAGAACACAGGGCAGAAATCAGCACACTAACAATTATAATTAGAAGTCATTTTCTGTCACCCTGATGTGTGGTTAGTTCATCCTACCAATTGTACTGCATGCTTAGGGCATCTTCAGCCGCGCCTCCAGGAAGGCCTCCCCAGGCGTTTTTTTTGCGCCGGCGCCGAAAAAACGGCCCAGTCGCGCCCCCAGAAACCCGATTTTCGCCGGCCTGGGCCGAAAACAGCGCCGGCGGACACAGGCCGAACCCGACGCACTGGGGGCGCCGGGGCGAACTGTTTTGGTGCTAAAAAGCCGCGGGCCAGCCGCGTCAGCGGCACGGCGGCTCGTCTTCCCCCAACTGCCTCGGTTCCCGCGGGGAATCAATGGCAAGGCTGCCGCCGGTCAGCCTTGCCATTGATTCCTCACGGGCAGCCCGTCACGGGACGGCGTGTCAACGCCTCGCCTCCCTCGCACGCGTACACACGGGCGCGGAGCGGCTATAAAGCCGGCGGTCTCTCAGTCGCCTGTGGCCACACCAGACTCGCCCCTCGCTGCCGCCCAGCCCCTCTCTCTCCGTCTCCGTCTTCCTCTCCCGAGTGCCACCGGCAGCCCCTCTCTCTCCCTCTCTACCACCGCCGAGCCCGTCGCCATGGCAGAGCGCTTCCCCGGAGACGAGGTGGCGGCGAACGGCTTCGGCCACTATTCGCTCCGCGAACAGGAGTCCTGGCTCCTGTTCCAGACGAACATCCCGGCGCCGCCGGACATTCGCGCCGGGCCGACGGGGTGGCGGCTCAGCGACGGGGGAGTGCCCGTTCTCCCGTTGCCCGACGCCATGGCGAAGCCTAGGTACTTCGCCGAGGAGGTCGAGGTCGCGCGCACCTCCCTGACCGACGCCGAGCGCTCCCTCCCGCCAGTAGCAGCGCCTAGCCTCCACCAACGACGCGCCGGTGGTCGGCGGCGTGAAGAACAGCGAGGGGCGCCACCTGTGGTGGGGCGTCCCCGGCCGCACGCTGGATGGCGTGCTGACGTACCTCGACGGCGGCAACAACCCGCCGTTGACCTATCCTGCAACGGGGGCCGCCCCGTCGCAACACCGACGCGCATGGGCGCCAAGGAGGTTCGCCTCCTCCTCGTCTTCCTCCTCTCGCTCATCTTCCCACTCCTCCGGTACTCCGGCGCTTCTCGGCGTCAAGGCCGAGCCCGCGGTAGAGACGCTAATCGGTCAGCCAGTCCGCCATGGCGACGCCGGGCAGGGGTCCAGCAGGGGCGCCCGCGTCAAATAGGAGAAGGCCGACGACGACGATGACGGCGACTGCGGCGACGACTTCAGCCCGTTTCTTTTTTAGATTAGGTTAATGTAATGAAAATGCACGAATTTCACTAAAATTTGCCATGCTTGGCCGAAATTTAACTAATTTTTATTATAACTTCACCGAACGGTCCTTCTTTTTTTATTTTAATACGCGCCTGGGGGCCGACGGCTGGGGACCGACTCGCCCCCAGGGCCATTTTTTGCACCGGCTCATCCTAGGCGACGCTTTTAGACGCCCCTTGGGGGGCCAACGGCTGGAGATGCTCTTACATTTAAAGATGAAGATAGCCCAAGTTTGAGTTAATGGGCTACATATTACGTAAACCATGTGTAATATATGAATTTGTTTATTTTTAGAACTTTGAGAATCATGGGTTCATAATAGGAAGTGTTTTCTTATTTGCATGCTTTGAATATTCTGGAGACCTTTTTGGGATTGCATGTACTTTCCATGTGATATGCATATGCTTAATTTCAAACCTAGAATATCATTGATATGTAGGAACAGCTGGTAATATACATGCTGAAAGTACGGAGGTTTGAACAGAAAATGTAATTAACTAACAGATCTTCTTGCCAGCTCATGGGTAACAGGTTCTACCTCATTTTCTCTGTTCTGCACAGTAGTTTCAGGTCCTGCATAACTGCATTTTTGATACTTGTCGAGTGTCTTTGTCATGCTACAACAAGTCGAATGGCAAAAGTTATATTTCAATCATAGGCTACTAGATATATATAGCCAGACACCAAAACTGCATAACAATTCTATATGTGAATATTAAAGTTAGATTATTTACTACAGAGCTAGAAGCCTAGAACAGATGGTGAGGATAAGAAAAGGCACGTGCCAAGTGTAGAGTTAAGATTCTAAGTGTCACAGTGGCTAGTACTCTACTTCGCAGTTGAGTTGGGCCTCTAAAATGTTCTTATATACAACAGTACCAGCCCACGAATCAAAATATCCACCGTGATGCCATAGGATACGCCGGATGAGATGCTTACTTAAACAGTACAAGTGATAACGAAGGTTACCCGCAGAAAAACAAGTGTAATGAAGGGAGTGGACAGCTACTCACTAGGAATTGATTGAGAGAAATGATGCCAAAACTAGACATATTTCGAACATGAATTAAGTAATATAACTACATCAAACTACAAAAGAAAAGTAAAAAGACGAAAGAAAATCTCTGCACAAATCTTCACATAAAATCAATGAAATAAGACTTAGATGTGCAATACTTAGGGCACATCTAGATGTGCAATACTTAGGGCACACCTAGATGTGCTTTATCAAAACTGATTAAGTAACTCTATGTTTTTGTTGGTCGTAAAACTAACTTATGAGTATCAGTTCGTAACTAATGACCCGTGTTCTCGTAAAATTCTACACAGCCTAATTTTGGGTTGCTGGCATATGGGCTAGCTTTTCGTGGGATCCATATGTCAGCCGCTCCAAAGTCAGGGAATTTAGGTTAAAGGATCTCTGTCTCAAATCAAAATATGCGCAGTGCTGCAGTGGCGACATGAGATACACTTGTTGAGATGCTGACTTGAAAATAACACTATGTACTAAAAGGGGTACGCAATGAGTACCGAGAGCAATAACACATTTGAAACAAAATACACAAGAACATAGGGTGTACACCGTTACACACATTCCAAGGTTGTTCCTGACTACCGGATCCTTGCGTACCAGGAATCTTCACACTAAGTGATGAGTATTTTTCAGTCCAGCTTTTTAGTGCAAACCACACATAAAAAAAAATGTGCTAGTTTTATGTGTGTGCTAAAATGTCATACGCTCCCATGAATGCTCACTTGACATCTGAGTGAATGGATGCGCTCAAGGGAATTGATTGAAATTTAACATTTTTTAGCTACAAAACAATCAATTAACAAAAAATAATACACGTAACAATAACTTATATTTCTGCAATGCAAGTTAATCAGTACTGCCTAAGACGTGGTGCACACATGTCAATTCAGAAAACATGAAATCAAACTTTGTGACTTCACAAATTGTTTACACTGGTAAGGAGAAAAATAGTTTATCATGAACAAAGCACTGACAAAATCGTAATAATACTTTTCTACTAACATGTACATATAAAACATATGCTAATCATGATATAATGGTTAAGACAATGTGTAGCTTGGGAATACTTGTAAGTTTGCTATACTATAGGCAGTTGTATTGCACTACTATGGGAGTGCAAAATATTAGGTAGGTATATGGGCCGGTCCAAAGTTAGAATCAACCATCTATCATGCATCCATTAATTAGTTCTACCCTTTCGGAAATCTAGACCAACATTCAAAAATTTCATCATCCCTTAGATGATGATGCACTCCCACAAAAGACACTATGACTTCAGCTTTGCATGGAGTTTCACATGTACAGCATCTAGCTACATCAACCTCCGTAGAACATTATTTGCTAATAACTATGAGATATATAGCAATGGTTGCTAGTTACCATGCACATCTGTCCACAAACATTCTAGTCTTCTGTTTGCAACTTTATTTTGTTTCTCAATCCAAGGTTGGAACCTTCGTTTCTGGGTTACCATGAAAGAAATGGTTTGTAAGGAAACCAACCCACTGGATGCCCGCAAAGTTCACTACAGAGTTAGATCAGGGAGGGTCTCGCACCGGGAATCCGGGAAAGTACGGTGCACTAAAATGACCAGGGAGGAAACCCTAAACCCACGGTATTGGCCGGATCCCGGCTCGGCAGTCCCTGGAAAGCCGGCGCCAATCCGGCGAATCGTAAGTGCCCCCCTAACCTTGGGACGCTCAATTGCACAGATCCACGCGAAACAGCCGTCCCTCGCGGCACCACAGCGATGTAGCTCGACGGAGCTTGGTGACGTGACGCGCAAGGGGGACGCCATTTCATGGGCAGATCTGGCAAGATGACTCGCGCGCGCAGGATTTGAGCGAATTGACGAGCGCGTGTGTATACCTCTGGGTGCTGCAGAACTCGTAGAGCTTGCCGCGGTTGGAGAAGACGATGAGCGCGACCTCGGCGTCGCATAGCACAGAGAGCTCGTAGGCCTTCTTGAGCAGGCCGTTCCTGCGCTTGGCGAAGGTGACCTGGCGGTTGATCTTGTTCTCGATCCGCTTCAGCTCCACCCTCCCCCTCCCCATGGCTGACTCCGCTGCTTCCTCCACCTTCCCCGTCCCTAGCTATGCTGCAGCAACCATACACACACCACCACCACCACCAAGCGTACTACTCGTAGCAAGGGAGAGGAGGGAACGAAGATAAGGGGGTGGGGGAGGAGCAGGCAGGCAGCTGGCTTGGTAGGGATTAAAGCGAGAGATGATGGGTGCAGGGGAGGAGCCAGTGGGCACAAGGGGGGCTCCGCGGGGTGCCGTTTTTGGCAAAGGATGAGTAGGGGGGAAACCCTAGAGGACCAGCAGCGTAGCGCGTTTCCGGAAGGCTAGGGATGGGATGGGCCGCGCGTCGCGTCCGTCCGTCGCCGTCGCCATCCATCCTTAACTCCCCCTCCACGCCCTGCTTTATTCGCTAGCTTTTTGCACCCCAAGCATGGCTAGCTCCACACACACAACCACACTCCTGTTCTCCACTCTCCCCTCTCTCTCTCTCTCTCGCACGCACAGAGACGGACGCACCACAAGGCGCTGCAGCGGATCCGCCGGAAGCCGCGGTGAGGGATTTTTCAGCGGCTGGTCGGCGGGCGAGCCGTCCGATCGGCGCGGCTGATGGCCCTGCGGTCGACACGTGGTGCGTTGCGGATCCTGGCCGGCTGCCCGCGTACGTAACATGCATGCATGTCCCGGCCCACCAGATATGCGCCCACAGCGGAGGTTGATGCGTCTTCCCCGGCCCCGGTCCGGGGCCCCCGTACGGCCACCCATCGGCCGAGCGACCGCGCGCTGGGCGCTGCCGGTGGTGCATTCATGCGATGCATGGCATGGGCCGGGACACACACAGCCCGTCGACCGGGAGGGCACTGTTGCTTCCATCTGCCACGCACGAACACGACGGGATCTCAGGGCCGATGTTCCTCGGCGAGTAAAATCCTCGATGAGCAGAACCAAAAGTGGTGGCTGATAATTCCATCGGTTCACGTGGCGGGTGCGGACTGGCATTTGCTGCACTAATCAGCAAGAGAGAGCGGGCCGGCGCGTGGCCGTTTACGACCTGTGCGTAGCGTACGGGATCCAGCAATCTTCGTGTCCAGGCTCGGGCTTGAGACCGGACAAAGGAACGTACGTCGCGCAGAGCATGCCAGCGAGTGACCGACTTGATGGCTCCATCGATTGGGCGGGACCCGGGCATTGGGCGCACGGTATGAGACTTGGTGACGTGAGTTCGACGTATTATATGCCGTCCAAAGGAAAATGGTATCCTGCGTGTGGTGAGAGCAGTGTCGCGCTCAAGTATTGCCCTGCTCTGCTGAGAGCATCTCCACTCGCGCCCCAAACAGGCCCTTCGGATAAATTTTTTCGTGCCGGTGCTGAAAAAACCCCAGTCATGCCATCAGGGTGCCAAAATCCACCGGCTCGGTTCATATTTTGGCCTGGTAATCCAAGGCCGAACCCAGCGTACTGGGGATGCTTGGGGGCTCCGGCGGAAAAAGAAAACGCGCTTGGGCCATCACTGTCAGACAGAAAACAGCATCTAGCACTTTACGCCAACTCCACCGCACGACCTCATTTTGTCCGGATACGTCCGTTTGCGGTAAAACAGACATATCAGACGACCCAGCGGCAGACCTCATTTTACTTTTTCGTCCGTTTCACCCCATCTCTGGAGCAAAGTTGGTCTCGTTTTGAGGGAAAAGCTGACAGAAAATGGACGCCTGTGCCCTCCTCTTCGTCCGGTGTGTCCGGGCATGCCCCACATGTCACCCTCTCTTTTTTCTCTCCCCTGGCCCACCGTGTTCACCCACCCTCCCACCAAGGCATGCGAGGCGCGGCGGCCGTGGTGGCGGCTGCGCGCGGGCGGAGCGTTGCCGGCGCGGGCGACGCACGGCCGGCTGCATGCGGGCGAGGCACGCGCAGGGGCGTGCGGGCGAGGGCTAGGCGCGGGAGGGCGGGGCGACGGCGATGCGCCGCGCGAGCGGGGCGAGGCCGGCGCACACGGCGCGAGGCGGGGCAGGCGCGCGCGGGGCGAGACCGGCGCGCACGGCGCGAGGGCGGGGCGGGGCCGCGCGCGTGGCAGCAGGCGGGGGCGAGCATGCGCACGCGGCGGCAGGCGGGGCCGTGCCGTGGCGAGGCGGCCATGCGCGGGGCGAGGCGGGGCGGCACGGCTCGAGCGAGCGCGGGCGGGCGGGCGGGAGGGCGGGCATGGCGTGGGCGCGGCCCAGCGGCGAGCGCGGCAGGCGGGCAGGGCGTGCGGCCCGAGCGTGGCACGGTCGGGGCACGGCCCGGCGGGCGGGCAGGGCGCACGACGTGGGCGTGACGCGGAGGCGCGGCGCGCGGCGGCCGGCATGCTGCAACGGGGAACGGGCGGAGCCAGAGCGCGAGCTCGCGGACGGGTGAGACGCGCGGCCGAGACGGACATTTTGGGGTTGGTTGGTGCGTTGGGCGCCTCCAACTATACCCGGACGTCCATGTCCGTTTTCCAACCCATTGCCACCCCAAACGGACAGAATCGGGACAAAACGGACGTCCGTTTGGGGTCGTGCGGTGAAGTTGGCCTTAGATTCGCCCCCCCCCCCTTCCGCCATCGTGTCGATCCCGGCGCCGACAGCCCACACACCGCCGCTAGAAAAGGCCATCTCCCCGCCGGAAAAAGTGAGGGTTTGTCGCGGCAGCCTCCACCAACTCATGGGCGAGCTTTTCCTGTCACAGCCCTATCGTTAGCCTTGCATGTGAACTAGTCTTGGTTGTTGCATCATGTCTAATTTTATTTGAAAGTTGAAATGGGGATGACAAACCCTAGCACCAAAATTAAACCAACTAGGCTTAATTAAAAAAATGCATTCAGTGAACTCAAAATGCCCTTCATCAATGTTTGACAATTTTGGCAAGGCTTTGAGTCCAAACCAAAAATGGTGAACCTTTTTGTGGAATATTTTGGGCCTTTGAATATTCTGCACCGCCCTCACCGAGCTCATCCCCGACCGTCGTCGCCAGAGATCCCCCTCATCGCCCTGCTCAGCTCCGACCGCCCCCAACCTCGTCGTCTACTCCGTTGCGACCGCTGTGAGCTGCTGCCCATCCTTCCCCTCTCCGTTCTCGCTGCCGCGCACTACACGCACCGCATCGAGTTCACCCGCACGCGCCGCCGCCTGTGCTCGCCGCCGACGTGACTTCGTCCACGCAATGGCCTGGCCGTCATGTCCACCTTGCTCGCCGCACCGCGTAGAGCACGTAGGTGCTAACTCCGCTCCTCCACGCTCGTCGTAGCGACGACCCCGAGCTCACCCGAGCTCCAACAGCCGCCAAGGTCATCGCCGCCGTCGTTTCCGACCACCCCAGGTCCAACCACCACCACCACTCGATGCGGACGAGCGTCCGCATCACGTAGACGCCCTCCGCCGGCCATTTGGTCACCGGAGGAGGAATCCTGCAGCTCGCCGCCGCGTGTGGTCTCGTCGGCATCAATCCGCCAGTGGGTTTGACCCCGTCCGACCAGGGTTTGACCGCCATGGGTCACTGACGTGTGGGGTCGGCCCTGTTAATTAGGTTAGTTAGGATTAATTAACGTAGGTTAGTTAGTTAGTCGCTGACACGCGGGGCCCACTGGTCAGTTTGACCTGGGCGGCCCCGTTGACTCACAGACGTCACCCTGATGCAGTGCTGATGCAGTAAAGCTTTTCTTTGATTTTAAATAAATCATAAATGATTTATTTATTTCAGAAAATAGATAAAACTTCTAAAAATCATAGAAAATAATCTGTAACTCCAAATCAAGTAATTTATATATGAAAAATTATCAGAAAAATATGAAGAATCTGTTTATGGCATTGTCATGCATGTTTGATCAACTTAAAGTTGTTGTATATGACAATTTGATTAAATGGCATTTGAAATGCCTTACATGGAGTTTGAATTTGAATCTTGTGTTCAAATCAACTTCATTTAAATCGCTGCTAGTTGCAGTAGCTCAAATCACGGCATTTCACCATGTCATGATCATGCATCATATTGTTGCATTGCATTGATTGTGTTTCCTCTCTGATGCCGGTACCTGTCCCCTCTGAGTAGACGTGGTTCCGACGATGAGATCGATGACACCGATGAAGAACTATACTACCTTTAGAAGTGCCAGGCAAGCATAAACCCCTTGTTCATTCTGATACAATCTCACTCTCTCGCTCCTGCTCTCTTTTACTGCATTAGGACAACAATGTTTCAACTGTTACATGCTGTGGTAGTTGAACCCCTTTCCTCTGCATGACCTGTCATTGCCACAGTAAATAGTTGAAACCCACTAGCATGAGTAGGAGTTATTTGAGCCCTGATGTGCCTACACATTCATGCTTGTTTGTCATGCCTGCTATTGCTTAGAGTTGTGTCAGGTCTGGTTCATTGGGAATGAATTGGAAAGTTGTGGACATGTCCTACTGTTGAGAGCTAAGTGTGTGAACATGATTTGGTAAAGGTAGCGGTGAGAGGCCATGTAGGAGTACATGGTGGGTTGTCTCATTGAAACCGTCATCAGGAATTGAGTTCTATGTTTGTGATCCATGAACAGTTACTACCACGCATTGGAATGCTTAAGTGCCCCTCTCGACTTATTAATCAACTTGATCTCTATCCAGGAGTTACAACTAGTTTCTGGTGTTTGTAGGTAGTGTTAGTAGTCTACCAAGTGGCACCCGGTATAGGTGGGCTTGGGACAGACTAGGCACCGTGGCTGGGTATACCAAGTGTCGCCCGTTTGGTGGGCTTTGGAACCCCGTACACATCGTTTGGAGCCGTGAGCGACACCCCGGCCGGATCTCCTTGCGGATGGAACCCGAATAGGCGATAAACCTGTACTAGAGACTTGCATGGTTAGTCAGGTCGTGGCCGACTCTCTTGCCGGGCTTCCGCTTGAAGGTTGCCGAGATACATGACGTGTACATGGTGGTCAGTGGCGAGAGCGTGTGTGAAGAAGTACATCCCTGCAGGGTGAACATCATCTATTCGAATATCCGCGTCCGTGTTAAAGGACTTCTGCGTTGCCTGTACAATTCATAGACAAGTGAAAGTGGATACTCTAAAATGCGCAAGATAAGCGTGAGTGCTATGGATGGCCTTCTCGTAGGGATACGGGAGGGGATCCATAGTGGTGTATTGATTTGGTGAATATGTGGACTCGTGTGTGCCACCTCAAAAGAGTTACCAGCAGTCGTAGTACAGGATAGCCATTGAGTCAAAGCTGGCTTGCTGAAGTTAAACTCCACCACCCTTTGTTGATACTGATGCATATGTAGCTAGTTCTGATGTAAGTCTCGCTGAGTACATTTGTACTCACGTTTGCTTAATTTATGTTTTTGCTGGGAGACTTCAGTCTCACTAGAGGTTTCGCGTGGACTTCGACGTTTAGCTTGTTACCTCAGCTACAATCTTGTACCCTTGGGAGGGTCTTGTAGATAGTCAGGCTTCTCAGCCTTTTTCATTTGTAGTTGTCTGTACTCAGACATGTTATGCTTCTATTGCTTGTATGCTCTATATGTTGGGTCACGAGACCCATGTTTGTAATATCTGGCTCCTCAGAGCCTAATGAATAAATGCTTTGATTTGTAGAGTTTTGTTGTGATGCCATGTTGTATTTGCACATATCGAGCATATTGTGTGTATGTTATTGAAATGCTTGGTATGTGTGGGATCCGACACCTAGTTGTTTACCCTTGGTAGCCTATCTTATGGGGAAATGCCTCCTAGTGCTTCCACTGAGCCTTGGTAGCTTGCTACTGCTCCGGAACACATGGACTGACCGGCATGTGTCCTTCCTTCCTCCTGTGTCTGTCTCCTCTGGGGAAATGTCACGCGGTGTATGCTGGAATCCTATTAGCTTGCTACAGCCCGGCAACACTCGCTGCTGACTGCTACTTCTCGAGCTTGCGTTGTATTCCCTCGAAGAGGAAAGGGTGATGCAGCACAGTAGCGTAAGTATTTCCCTCATTTTTTGAGAACCAAGGTATCAATCCAGTAGGAGACCACGCGTGAGTCCCTCGCACCTGCACAAACAAATAACAACTTTGCAGCCAACGCGATAAGGGGTTGTCAATCCCTTTACGGTCACTTACCAAAGTGAGATCTGATAGATAGGATACTTTGATATTTTTGGTATTTTTGGATATAAGAACAGAAAGTAAAAACAACAAAGTAAAGTAGATTATAGATTGATATGTTGAGAAAAGACCCGGGGGCCATAAGTTTCACTAGTGGCTTCTCTCATGATAGCAGATTTCTACGGTGGGTGAACGAATTACTGTCGAGCAATTGATAGAAAAGCGGATAATTATGAGAATATCTAGGCATGATCATTGTATATAGGCATCACATCCGTGACAAGTAGACCGAAATGATTCTGCATCTACTACTATTACTCCACACATCGACCGCTATCCAACATGCATCTAGAGTATTAAGTTCATAAGAACAGAGTAATGCTTTAAGCAAGATGACATGATGTAGAGGGATAAACTCAAGCAATATGATATAAACCCCATCTTCTTATCCTCGATTGCAACAATACTATACGTGCCTTGCTGCCCCTGCTGTCACTGGGAAAGGACACCGCGAGATTGAACCCAAAGCCAAGCACTTCTCCCATTGCAAGAACTATAGATCTAGTAGGCCAAACCAAATCGATAATTCAAAGAGACTTGCAAGGATATTATAATCATACATAAAAGAATTCAGAAAAGAACCAACTATTTCTCATAGATAATCTTGATCATAAACCCACAATTCATCGGATCTCGACAAACACACCGCAAAAAGATTACATCGAATAGATCTCCTCGAAGACCGAGGAGAACTTGGTATTGAGATCCAAAAAGAGAGACGAATCCATCTAGGTACTAACTACGGACCCGAAGGTCTATGTTAAACTACTCACAACTCATGGTGAGGCGATGGTGTTGATGTAGAAGCACTCTATGGAAGATCCCCCCTCCGGCGGAGCTCCGGAACAGGCCCCAAGATGGGATCTCACGGGAACAGAAGTTTGCGGCGATGGAATTAGGGTTTTCTCTGTTGCTTCGATGTTTTCAGCGTACATGGGTATATATAGGAGGAAGGAGGGCATCGGGGGAGCAACATGGGGCCCACGAGGCAGGGGGCGCGCCCAGGGGGAGGGGGCGCGCCCCCACCCTCGTGGACGCCACGTGTCCCCTCTGCCTTGGTTCTCAAGTCTCCCGTGAAGATATCGTTCCAAAAATATCTCTGTCGAAGGTTTCATTCCGTTTGATATTCGTTTTATGCGAAACCCTGAAATAGGCAAAAAATAGCAATCTGGACTGGGCCTTTGGGTTAATAGGTTAGTCACAAAAATAATATAAAAGTGTATAATAAAGCCCATTAAACATCCAAAACATCATATATAATAGCAGGGAACAATACAAAATTATAGATACGTTGGAGACGTATCAAGCATCCCTAAGCTTAATTCCTGCTCGTCCTCGAGTAGGTAAATGATAAAAACTGAATTTTTGATGTGAAATGCTAACCAACATTATTTTCAATGTAATTCTTATTGTGGCATGAATGTTCAGATCCGAAAGATTCAAGACAAAAGTCTATATTGACATAAGAAATAATAATACTTCAAGCATACTAACAAAGCAATCATGTCTTCTCAAAATAACATGGCCAAAGAAAGTTATCCCTACAAAATCATATAGTGTGGCTATGCTCCCTCTTCATCACACAAAATATTCATATCATGCACAACCCCGGTTTCAGCCAAGCAATTGTTTTCATACTCAATTTTTTCAAACCTTTCAACTTTCACGCAATACATGAGCGTGAGCCATGGATATATCACTATAGGTGGAATAGAATGGTGGTTGTGGAGAAGCAAAAAAGGAGGAAGATAGTCTCACATCGACTAGGCGTATCAATGGGATATGGAGATGCCCATCAATAGATATCAATGTGAGTGAGTAGGGATTGCCATGCAACGGATGCACTAGAGCTAAAAATGTATGAAAACTCAACAAAAGAAACTAAGTGGGTGTGCATCCAACTTGCTTGCTCACGAAGACCTAGGGCATTTGAGGAAGCCTATCGTTGGAATATACAAGCCAAGTTCTATAATGAAAATTCCCACTAGTATATGAAAGTGACTAAACATGAGACTCTCTATAATGAAGAACATGGTGCTACTTTGAAGAACAAGTGTGGAAAAAGATAGTAGCATTGTCCCTTTTTTTCTGTTTCTCTTTTTTGGGCCTTTTTTTCTTGGCCTGTCCTTCTTTTCCTTTTCTTTTTCTTTGGAACAATGCTCTAATAATGATGATCATCACACTTATATTGATTTACAACTCGATATTACAACTCGATACTAGAACAAAGTATGACTCTATATGAATGCCTCCGGCGGTGTATCGGGATGTGCAATGAATCAAGAGTGACATGTATGAAAAATTATGCATGGTGGCTTTGCCACAAATACGATGTCAACTACATGATCATGATTGGCAATATGACAATATGAAGCGTGTCATATGAACGGAATGGTGGAAAGTTGCATGGCAATATATCTCGGAATGGCTATGGAAATACCATGATAGGTAGGTATGGTGGCTGTTTTGAGGAAGGTATATGGTGGCTGTTTTGAGGAAGGTATGTAGTGGGTGTATGGTACCGGCAAAAGTTGCGCGGTACAAGAGAGGCTAGCGATGGTGGAAGGGTGAGAGTGCGTATAATCCATGGACTCATCATTAGTCATAAAGAACTCATATACCTATTGCAAAAATTTACAAGTCATCAAAACAAAGCAATCAACGCATGCTCCTAGGGGGGAGGTTGGTAGGAGTTAACCATCGCGCGCCCCCGACCTCTACACAAAGGATGACACTCTACAAATACCTAATGCTCAAACTTCGTCACATAGCGGTTCACCATACGTGCATGCTACGGGATCACAAACTTTAACACAAGTATTTCTCAAATTTATAATAACTCCACTAGCATGACTCTAATCTCACTATCCTCATATCTCAAAACAATCATCAAGTATCAAACTTCTCATCATATTCAACGCACTTTGTATGAAAGTTTTTACTACATTCATCTTGGATGCCTGTCATATTAGGACTAGTTTTATAACCAAAGCACATTACCATGCTATTCTAAAAGACTCTCAAAAGGATACAAGTGAAGAATGAGACATCAGAAATTTCTACAAAATAAAATCACCATCGTGCTCTAATAGATATAAGTGAAGCACTAGAGCAAAACTACTTAGCTCAAAAGATATAAGTGAAGCACATAGAGTGTTCTAACAAATTCTAGGCCAAATTTATCTCTCTCAAAAAGGTGTGTCCAGCAAGGATGATTGTGGCAACTAACAAGCAAAGAATCAAGTCATACATGATGCTCCAAGTAAAACACATGTCATGTGGTGAATAAAAATATACTCCCAAGTATAGTTACCGATAGATGAAGACGAAAGAGGGGATGCCTTCCCGGGGCATCCCCAAGATTAGGCTTTTGGTTGTCCTTGAATTTTACCTTGGGGTTCCTTGGGCATCCTCAAGCTTAGGCTCTTGCCACTCTTTGTTCCATAGTCCATCAAAGCCATACTCAAAACTTGAAAACTTCACAACACAAAACTTAACCAAAAATCTCGCGAGCTCCGTTAGTATAAGAAAACAAACCACCACTCAAAGGTACTGTAATGAACTCATTCTTTGTTTATATTGGTGTTAAAACTAATGTATTACAACTTCTCTATGATTCATATCCTCCAATGCTACTCATAGATTCATCAAAATAAGCAAACAACACACGAAAAACAGAATCTGTCAAAAACAGAACAGTCTGTAGTAATCTGTAACTTTCGCATACTTCTGTAACTCCATAAAATTGAAATAAATTGGTAAACGTGAGGAATTTGTCTATTAATCATCTACAAAAAGAATCAACTAAATATCACTCTCCAATATAATCTGGTGACTATTCTACTGAGCGCTAACGCTTCTGTTTTTTACAGCAAGATCATATAAACTTCACACAAGTCTTCCCAAAGGTTCTACTTGGCACAAACACTAATTAAAACACAAAACCACATCTAAACAGAAGCTAGATGCAATATTTATTCCTAAAAAGAAACAAAAACAAAGAAAATAAAATTGGGTTGCCTCCCAACAAGCGCTATCGTTTAACGCCCCTAGCTAGGCATGATACAAGGATAGATCTAGGTATTGCCATCTTTGGAAGGCAATCCATAAGTGGCTCTCATAATAGATTCATAAGGTAATTTAATTTTCTTTCTAGGAAAGTGTTCCATGCCTTTCCTTAATGGAAATTGGAATCTAATATTTCCTTCCTTCATATCAATAATTGCACAAATCGTTCTAAGGAAAGGTCTACCAAGAATAATAGGACATGAAGGATTGCAATATATATCAAGAACAATGAAATCTAGGGGCACATAATTCCTATTGGCAACAATAAAAACATCATTAATCCTTCCCATAGGTTTCTTAATAGTAGAATCTGCAAGATGCAAATTTAAAGAACAATCATCAAGCTCATGGAAACCTAACAAATCACACAAAGTTTTTGGGATAGTGGAAACACTTGCACCCAAATCACACAAAGCAAAGCATTCATGATCTTTAATTTTAATTTTAATAGTAGGTTCCCACTCATCATAAAGCTTTCTACGGATAGAAACTTCTAATTCAAGTTTTTCTTCATAAGATTGCATCAAAGCATCAACTATGTGTTTGGTAAAAGCTTTATTTTGACTATAAGCATGCGGAGAGTTTAGTACGGATTGCAACAAGGAGATACAATAAATCAAAGAGCAATTATCATAATTGAATCCCTTGAAATTCAGAGTGGTGGGTTCATCACTATGCAAAGTTTTAATATCTTCAATCCCACTTTTAACAATTTTAGCATCAAGATCTAAGAACTGCGAATCATTGGGACGCCTTTTCATGATAACTCCGAATCATCCCACTTTTAACAATTTTAGACTCATTTCCAGTCCCATATTTATCAAGATTCATACTAGAAAACAAGGATCTAATAGGAGACACATCAATAATTTTCAGATCTTCATCTTTATTTTCATGATAACTAGAAGAACACGCTTTTATAAAGCTCTCTTTTTTAGCACGCATCCTAGCGGTTCTTTCTTTGCATTCATCAATGGAAATTCTCATGGCTTTGAGAGACTCATTGATATCATGCTTAGGTGGAATAGATCTAAGTTTCAAGGAATCAACATCAAGAGTAATTCTATCCACACTTCTAGCCAATTCATCAATCTTAAGAAATTTTTCTTCAAGCAAAGCATTGAAATTCTTTTGCAAATTCATAAACTCCTTAACACTAGTTTCAAATTTCAGAAGGCAACTTTCCATAAGAGTTATTGTAGGAATTACCATAATTATTAGAGGAATTACTAGTAAAAGGCCTAGGATTAAAGTTTGCTCTATAAGCATTGTTACCAAAATTATTCCTACCAACAAAATTCACATCCAAAGATTCATTTTTTTCAATCAACGTGGATAAAGGCATATCATTAGGATCAGAGGAAGCACTCTTAGCAGCAAATAATTTCATAGTTTCATCCATCTTTCCACTCAAAACACTAATCTTTTCAATAGCATGCACTTTTTTACTAGTAGATCTTTCGGTGTGCCATTGAGAATAATTAACCATAATATTATCTAGGAGTTTGGTAGCTTCTCCTAAGGTAGTTTCCATGAAAGTGCCTCCTGTGGCCGAATCTAAAAGATTTCTAGAAGCAAAATTCAAGCCAGCATAAAAGTTTTGTATAATCATCCATAAGTTCAAACCATGTGTAGGGCAATTACGTATCATTAATTTCATTCTTTCCCAAGCTTGTGCAACATGCTCATGATCTAGTTGATTAAAATTCATAATATTGTTTCTAAAAGAGATGATTTTAGCAGGAGGAAAATACTTAGAGATAAAAGCATCTTTGCACTTATTCCACGAATCAATACTATTTCTAGGCAAAGAGGAAAACCAAGTTTTAGCACGATCTCTAAGTGAAAACGGAAATAACTTCAATTTAAGAATATCATTATCTGTATCCCTCTTCTTTTGCATATCACATAAATCAACAAAGTTGTTTAGATGGGTAGCGGCATCTTCACTAGGAAGGCCGGAAAATTGATCTTTCATGACAAGATTCAACAGAGCAGCATTGATCTCACAAGATTCAGCATCGGTAATAGGAGCAATCGGAGTGCTAATAAAATCATTATTGTTGGTATTGGAGAAGTCACACAATTTGGTATTGTTCTAAGCCATAGTGATAAGCAAGCAATCCAACACACAAGCAAACAAGACGCAAGCGAACGATAAACACACGTCAAAAAGAAGGGCAAATAAAACGTCAAGGGTGAAGTGGGGGAGAGTAAAACGAGAGGCAAAAACATGTAATGCGAAGGATAAGGGTTTGTGATAGGTACTTGGTATATGACTTTTGCGTAAGCCTCCCCGGCAACGGCGCCAGAAATTATTCTTGCTACTTCTCGAGCTTGCGTTGTATTCCCTCGAAGAGGAAAGGGTGATGAAGCACAATAGCGTAAGTATTTTCCTCAGTTTTTGAGAACCAAGGTATCAATCCAGTAGAAGACCACGCGCGGGTCCCTCGCACCTGCATAAACAAATAAGAACTTCGCAGCCAACGCGATAAGGGGTTGTGAATCCCTTTACGGTCACTTACGAAAGTGAGATCTGATAGCTAGGATAGTTTGATATGTTTGGTATTTTTTGATATAAGAAGAGAAAGTGAAAAAACAAAGTAAAGTAGAATGTAGATTGATATGTTGAGAATAGACCCGGGGGCCATAGGTTTCACTAGTGGCTTCTCTCATGATAGCAGATTTCTACGGTGAATGAAAGAATTACTGTCGAGCAATTCATAGAAAAGCGAATAATTATGAGAATATCTTGGCATGATCATTATATATAGGCATCACGTCCGTGGCAAGTAGACCGAAGCGATTCTGCATCTACTACTATTACTCCACACATCGACCGCTATCCAGCATGCGTCTAGAGTATTAAATTCATAAGAACAGAGTAATGCTTTAAGCAAGATGACATGATGTAGAGGGATAAACTCAAACAATATGATATAAACCCCATCTTTTTATCCTCGATGGCAACAATACTATACGTGCCTTGCTGACCCTGCTGTCACCGGGAAAGGACACCGCAAGATTGAACCCATAGCCAAGCACTTCACCCATTGCAAGAACTATAGATCTAGTAGGCCAAACCAAACCGATAATTCAAAGAGACTTGCAAGGATATTTTAATCATACATAAAAGAATTCAAAAAAGAACCAAATATTTCTCATAGATAATCTTGATCATAGACCCACAATTCATCGGATCTCGACAAACACACCGCAAAAAGATTACATCGAATAGATCTCCTCGAAGACTGAGGAGGAATTGGTATTGAGATCCAAAAAGAGAGAAGAAGCCATCTAGGTACTAACTATGGACCCGAAGGTCTGCGGTAAACTACTCACAACTCATGGTGAGGTGATGGTGTTGATGTAGAAGCACTCCGTGGAAGATCCCCCCTCCGACGGATCTCCGAAACAGGCCCCAAGATGGGATCTCACGGGAAAAGAAGGTTGCGGCGGTGGAATTATGGTTTTCTCTGTTGCTTCGATGTTTTCAGGGTACATGGGTATATATAGGAGGAAGGAGGGCATCGGGGGAGTACCATGGGGCCCACGAGGCAGGGGGGCGCGCCTAGGGGGAGGGGGCGCGCCCCCACCCTCGTGGATGCCTCGTGTCCCCTCTGCCTTGGTTCTTAAGTCTCACGTGAAGATATCGTTCCAAAAATATCTCTCCCAAAGGTTTCATTCTGTTTGGACTCCGTTTGATATTCCTTTTGTGCGAAACCCTGAAATAGGCAAAAAAACAACAATCTGGACTGGGCCTTTGGGTTAATAGGTTAGTCATAAAATAATATAGAAGTGTATAATAAAGCCCATTAAACATCCAAAACATCATATATAATAGAATGGAACAATAAAAAATTATAGATATGTTGGAGACGTATCACTGACCGACACGTGCATGGTTGGGTCATGTATGCTTGTCCCTGTAATTTGGTGCCACTTTTGGTTTATTACTAGTCATGTCGGCCTGGGTTCTCTATCATATGGATGCTAGCGACACTTTCATATACGTGAGCCAATATGTGCAAACGGTCCGGGGCCAAGTAAGGTGGCACCCGTGGGGATACTGTCGTGGAGTTGTCACGGCAGATGTCCTAAGGAAAGGACTTAATTGCGGAGCCATAGCGACGTGGTTAGCTTAAAGGGGTTAAAATGGGACAAGAGACACGGGAAGTTTATACTGGTTCGGCACCTTGCGGTGAGGGTAAAACCTAATCCAGTTTGAGGTGGAACTGTTGGGGTGTCGATTGCTAGGGAGCGAATATGCTTGCCTAGCTCTCGATCTGTTATTTTCTTGCCCTAAGCCGCTGCCAGGTCGTCCCCTTATATACCCGGGTTGATGCCCTGCGGCCTATGGAGTCCCGACCGGCTCATACAATCGTGTCTCGCCTGGTGACTCTTCTTACATGCCTTATAATACAAGTCTAACACATATGACGGTTTATACTTACAAGCCTTAAGCCGCTCCGGGCCTTGGGCCCTTTATGAATTACTCTCATTGAACCGCCATCTTCAACATGCTTCTGGGCTTGGCCCATGAACCGCCATTGGGTAACACGGCCCCTCCTGGGCGGGTCGTATAAAATACTTATATCCCCAACATTAGGCCCCATGTTGATTTGAACTTGTTCTTGTCAATCTTCCTTCATCTTCTCACGAGAAATTATAACCCACCATGACCTCAGTCCTTGAAATGGTGGTAACCCGCCATGACTTCACTTGCTTCTTACTTTTAAACTTTCCAGATCTTAACAAATCTTCCGCATTTATTGGGATTCCGATAATTGAGGCGCTTGCACTATTTCTTACCTGTCTTTCTGCCTCCTCGATTCTCGCGCGTGACCTTTATCCACTCAGCTTATAAATAGGGTCAAGAGTTCCTTTCCATTCTCTCTCCCTGCCTCTTCCTCTTCATCTCCTTCCTCGCGACGCTCCTGCATCCGAGCTCCGTCGGAGCCATCGTCCTTTGCTTCGTCTTCAACGGGAGCCGCCGCATCAACCTGACGCGACCAGACTTCTTCCAAGCGCCGCCGCCGTTCACTCATTCAATTATGGTCTTTTCTTTCTTCCCTTCTTAGATCTATTAGGGTTCCCACAAAACTCGCCGGAGTTTATCTCCTCCTTCTTCTTCTGCAACTATGGCTTTCCTCTCAAACTTGATATTCCTCCGCACGCTAGTGTTGATAGCATCTCTTTAGCAAATATTGTAATGTCTCATCTAGTTGAAAAGACTGATTCATCTCCACGAACTGCGTCATACTGATCTTAGGTCTGCCTATTCATCATTTTTAGCTTTATTTTCTGAACTGTTGTAGATCCAAAGTACCAACTTCAATATGTGAAAACTGTTTGCCCCACACTTAGTAAAATCTGCTTTCCTGAATATCCGCGCTTGTCATGGCGGTTTAACTTTCCGGTTTATAACTATTCTTATGCCATTAGGCCCCATTAAGCCGCCTTGCGGAACCTATATGTAACCTGCTCTTTCGGATTAATGAATCAATTTTGAATCGGCAATCATTTTTTCCTTCTTTAGGCTTCTTTGTTCATAATGCCGCCGAAGACACTCACCACGTGTAACTGGGTCCCTTCTGTTGTTAATGAGGCTACGCTTGCTGATTTTGTCAATATTGGATACCTGCCAAAGAAATCAGTTATGCACTACTGCGCCCCTAAATCGGGCGAAGAGAGACCTAATCTAAAGGACGATGAAGTTATTGTGTTTACTGATCACATGAACCTGGGTTTTTCACCACCCGGCTCTAAGTTCTTCCGGGACGTTCTTCATTCCTTTCAACTCCATCCACAAGATATCGGACCCAATTCCGTGTCAAATATCTGCAACTTCCAGGTATTCTGTGAGGTGTATCTTCAAGAGGAACCCAGCCTCTTGCTCTTCAGAGAGTTTTTTTATTTAAACCGACAGAATGAGTACACCAACGGACCCAGTCTGGAACTTGGAGCCGTCTCCATTCAAAGAAGGAGAGATTCTATTTTCCCTTATGCCTGTGTGCCGAGTCACCCAAAAGACTGGAATCAAACCAGGTTTTACAGCAAAGATACTTCTCCAGCTGATGAGAATCCAATACCGGGTTGCCGTGTCGAGCGTTTAGACACAAAGCATCCTCTCGGTGAGAAAATTACTGCCACAGAACGCAAAAAACTTGCTCCTACTCTTGCAAAGGTCAGAGCCCTACTGGGAAATGGGCTAACCAGAATTGAGTTTGGTCAGGTGCTGGCTTGCCTGGCGAATCATTCCGTTGAGCCATAGGACTGGCTTAATGTGCAACTATACCGGTGAAACCTCGGATCCATTACATCACAGCCCTGAGGAGTTGGAGGAGGATGTAATCACATATATGACCAAGACCCTCTTAAACGAGAGCCTGGGAGACTGCAGCAAAGTGGGTCTGAGGCCCTTCTGCAAACTTAACCCGGCACCAGAGGTGAGTCTTAACTTTACCTGTCCTTTCCTTATTTTTCTAACTCTCGTGTCAACTCACAATTACTGCTCCTCATAGGCTAAGTCGGCTTTCTGGAAGAAAGCTTATGACCATGAAGCTGCTAAAAAGGCGAGAGCTATCAAGAAATCCACAAAAAAGGTTGTAAAAAAGACAAAGAAGAAAACCGGCCCTTCTGAACTATTTGAACTGAACTACAGTACTGAGTCGAAGGTAACCCTTGACTCTCTTGGCTCCTTTTTCAACTATCTTATTGACACTGATTACTGTCAGGATGACACAGAGGCTAGTCAGGCCGTTGATGAAGAGGTAATTACTATTTCCTCTGGCTCAGAATCCTTGCCAAGACAAAAAGTTCGATGGGTAATCCGGAAAGTAAGATTTTCACACCCTTCAACTCATTTAGATCCTCACTTTCTTTTGAAGCAACAGCAACACGAGAGGCGTCCGACTCGAAAAACAGGGGAAGAAGAACTGTCCTCCGGTTTACCGAATACTCCATCTTGACGAAAGCGTCGAAATGAGGTCTTTCCACACTTAAACTCTCTTTATCCATTGGCGGGTCTTATTCGTCAACAACTGAACACTTCCGATTCAAATTATCAGGAGGTCTCTCGCTCTTCCTCTGGTGATTCATCTCAAAGTCAACTACCGGCTTTCAAGACTGCCCCTAGGTAAACAATTTCTTCCCTGTTCATCTTTTCCTTGAATCTTTATAACTTTGTACTGACTCACTTTAACCCATGCAGTGACCAAGCCAAGCCCATTAAGAGAGCTAAGGCGAGTAAACTGGTGGCTGATCCAAAAGTCATTGAATCGGAGTAGCAAGTATTAGCAATTGATGTTCACAAGCCAACAGAGGAAGCTACTCATGATGCTCCTCATGAAACTCCTGACGCCTCAATTGATCTTGCCAAGGTCGACTCTGCAACTGCTGAACCGCCGGCCCCGTCTGAGCCGGCAGAGAACCAAACTGGAGATGTTACAATAACTGGTACTGCTTTTAGAGAGCTGGGCAATCCAACTGTTCTGGCCAAACACACTGTCAAGCAAGAGCTAGTTGAGAAACGGAGAGTAAGGTTTGACATGGCTCAATACGCCCAGCTGAGCAGCGGTGAAGTACTTTCTGGATATCTCAGTCAAGTCCACAGCAGTCGTGACCTTGAGATTGACATGGTGAAGCAGATGCACAAGAAGTTTGAGGTAAGACTCTTAACCAAATTACATACATCCTTCCAGCCCCCAAGTCTATTGGATATGATAGAAGTGAATATGATGTAGACTTAGAATAATATGTATAGTAATTGACTCCTTTATGAGCCGTCACACATCTTGATAGGAAATCCGTCTGTGATGAATGTTGCATGTGTAGTCCCCAAGGGCCGGCTTAATCAGTATGAATGAGTCGGTCCTATTTTTCCTTGTATAGAACTTGCCTGTATACCCCTCATAAGCCGGCGGTCAATGCTTATTTCGCCACCGGGTTAACATAAATGAATTATAATTAAGAAGCTATATGAATTAGCCCCCAAGTGCCAAGTACTCTTGCTTGCAAAGTTGATGCGGAGCATCCTAAGGACATCACCATGTCAAGAGTCCGTTTGGCAAGTGACACGTGCGACCTCTACTTCTCATACATAAAGGTGAATCATCTCCTTTACACGTGTTCTGATGCGAAGCATCCTTCGTTCATCCCCATGTACACCACTTGGACGCAAGGTGATCCCGTTCCTCGATGCTTCCCCTTTCTTTTCTCGCGAGACATGGATGCTACTATAAGCGCGGATCTTGTGCTTGATCAGGAACACCCAAGGAGACCATGGAGAACCCAAGGACCAAGGCCAAGTGCGCGCGGGAGAGAAGGAAGAAGGGCCAGCACCTACAGGCCCCGGACATCCGGCCCCCAGGCCCGGACATCCGGCGCCCCGGACATCCGGGCCCTGGCCGGAAATCCGGCGCCACTATCCAGAAGACACCCGTGGCTCAACCCCTCCAGCCCGGACATCCGGCCCCTCGGCCCGGACATCCGGCGTCTTGGGAAGGCCCGGACATCCGGCCCCCGCCCGGACATCCGGCCCCTGTCTACGCACAGTGTATCGGGCCTGAGGCCCATGTATCCCTCTCCCACTTACCCCTTCGTGGACCTAGACTATATATACTCCTCCCCCTCCTCCATTCGAGGGTTAGCATTGGTTTAGCTCATTTGTGAGATAGAGCTCTGCTCATCCATCCCGGATCTACTCCACGAGAGAGACCGTGGCCCCTCTACGAAGAAGATCCATCTTGGATTCAGGACCTCCACATCGGAGAAGATCCCAAGGGATTCAAGGCCTCCTCTTGGAGATGAACTCTACCCATGTATCTTTCCCTTTGTTGTTCATGTATCTTGTGATCTTGTGTGTTTGATTGTCTAGTGGATGTGTGATTGGACTTGTTCTTGAGTGTTTCGCTCGTGATTTCCCTTTGTGTTCTTTGTGTTCATCGTGGGATCCCCTCCATTTCGTGAAAGATCGGCCACATAGGGTTCCACCCTACATCATATGGTATCATGAGCCATGGTTTCTCACGAATTTGGAGCCCCTCCACCATTTTCTAGCTTGTTTTTGTTGTGTTCTTCCCCAATTTCGAAAATTCCTCACCAAAAATAGCCCCAAATTTTTTTGTGATCTGTTGGTTTGATGGGATTTTGTTGATTTTGATCCATGGATTTGCTTGGTTTGAAGTGGATCTAGCATTTCCCCAAGTTTCCCCATCTTTCCTCCACAAAATCCGTCAAATTGTGCCCCCAAAATCATCAAATTCCGCCCCCAAACGAGTTTGGAAGTCCCGATTCAGATCTGGAATCGTCGGGCCGGACATCCGGGCCATAGGCCGGACATCCGGGCCATCGGGCCGGACATCCGGGTCCCCGGCCGGACATCCGGCTCCTAGAGGGCAAAATCCCGCGCGGTTCTGGACATCAGGCCCCGGAAATCCGGCCCCGGCCCCGGATGTCCGACCCCTGTGAATTCAGACTTTTCCGTTTCACCGTTTTGTCCATAACTAATTCATCCGAACTCCGATTTCGACGTTCTTGAGCTCGTTTTGAAGCTCTTGACATCCCCCATAACACAAAAATACCACCATAATCATTTGAATCCATCATATTTTGTGGATTTTGGCATCTTTGCCTAGGGCTTCCACCATATCTTCCGCATAACCACCACCGACTTACGCAACCTAACCATTTTGTCCCCCGTAGCATTTGTGGTTGCTTGAGTAGTAATTTGAGTCTCCTAAGGTGTTTAGGCTACTTAGGGACAATCGCTTCTTCATCAACCACCACCACCACTCCCGCATACCCATTGCCCATTATACATAGCCAACCAAACTTAACCCAATTTTGTTCGAGCTTTTTGAGTTGTGGCTTGTGTCTCCTAAGGTGTTTCGGCTACTTAGGGACCGTGATTTCAACTCCGACAACGTGTATAGCCCATCATACACTTCCACCACCATAACCCATTTTGACCGGGTTTCCACCAACATTTCCGCAACCACCACCGCTTGTCCGCTACCACCATTTGACATTTGTCCTTGAGATTTTGAGTTGTGGTTTTTCCATTTCCTAAGGTGTTTCGGCTAATTAGGAACAGGTCTACATCAAGAATACTGCCTCTCATCATCGACTCGGACGGTAACTTCGACGACATCTTTGTATATTCCCCTTGCAATTGCATTGTGAACCCCTAGCCCATTTTGCGTCACTTGCCTATTGAGACTAGCCTTTGAGTATTGCCGGCAACGTTATTTGTGCACATTAGTGATCATCATTCCGCCCTTCCATTGTATGCATACCTTATCATCTTGGTATCATCATATCATCCCTTGTGTCACAAGATTGTTCCCGCATATACACAATTGCTATCTTGGTTTGTGCATTTCGCATCGTGGCCATGCAAAAAAAAGAGAGAAAGAATAAGCTTTTAAGCAAAAGGAGAAAGACAAAGAAGCTTGTAAGCAAGAGCCATAGCATTGCATCATATACATAGCATACTTGTGATAGGAAGTCGCTACATTTTGTCTCATATAGGAGTGCACAAGTTCGTATCCGCCTATTGAGCAATCGGCTAGCGTCTCTCTAGTGTTGTGCGACAAGAGCATTTTCCGTGGATTCCACATTTTTCGCTCAATCCTTGGTTGCACAACCACATCTATCTATCCGTGTGTGTGTTTCCGTGTGCCACATATTGCTATTGGTCTACTTGTTTCACTTGCGAATTTGTGAATCTCTTTCAACATTATTGACTCTTTCTAACATTTTGCATCAAATTTTTGTGCCACTATCCTCACCGAGCCACTCGATAAGCTTTACTTGCTAGGTGTGAGTGAACAAGTCCGGTACCAATTCCACTATTCTTTCATTTCACATTGAGTGAAACGGGATACATCCTCAACATTCGGAAAAGGTAACTTGGTATTGTTTATCTCATCTCCTACTCACCTTTGCTCGAGTCTTGTGATGGATAGGCAAAGCATTTCTTCTACTTCGGTCTACACCAACAACGACAAGTTTGATGCCATGACGAACAACTTGTGCGCCAACATGAATGCTCAAATGGAGGAGCTCAAAGCCCTCATCAAGAACCACAAGAGGTCTCCCTCATCTTCGAGAAGACGCTCAAGTGCACATCCTTCCGAGCTACCATCTCCAGCAAGATCTCATCGGCATCGACACCATCAACGACAAGAACGTGAAGGTCAAGAGCTCAACACCAACAACCGCTCAACGACTTCACCGTACACCTTGGCATCTTCGCCAAGCAACTTCAAGGCATCTTCGCCTTTGGATATGCGGCATCTTCGCCCAGAAGAACCCCAAGCTTATGCTCAAGAGAAGCTCCCCAAGCTCAAGTCCGCGACTTCCACGAGCTACAACGACCTCGACAACGACCATGAGATTCCTTTCTGTGGGACTCAAGACCCCGAGGAGTATCTCGAGTGGGAGCGCAAGATGGACGACTACCTCACGCTACATCAAGTTCCCTACGAAGATCAAGTGAAGTGCGCCACAAGAAACTTCCACGACAACGCGTCAACATGGTGGCTTCACACACCTTCGACGAGCTTCAACGTGAATTGGCCCAAGACGAAGAAAGCTATGCGACGAGAGTTCGTGCCTTCCACCTACACGGAACAACTTCTACGCCAATTGGAGAACACCATTCAAGGATCCAAGTCCATCGACAAGTACTTCAAGGAGATGAAGATGGCCTTGCAACGAGCCGGCGTGGACGACCCCATCTCAATGAAGCTCCACTTCATGATGGGATTGCACAATGACGTCTACAAGACTATCTTCTTCGAGAACTACAAGTCCCTCAACGACAACTACATTGGTGCTCTCAAGGCGGAACAAGAACTTATGAAGGCCAAGGCTTCTCCACCGCAAGCACACTTCTCGAAGACCAAGCTCCAAGATGGCGAGCATGAGGCTAGTACCACCATGATGTCCAAGCCCGACGAGCTCCAAGACGACGTTCCCAAGTTCGACTTCATCGCCATCCCTCTTTGTGGCATTGATGATGCCGAGTCTACTTCGACTCTTTTTCAAGACGGTGCGGCGACGACTACAACTACGGAGCCATTCGAGGACCACGCTTTGGAGGCGAATGACATGGTGACGAGCAAGGTTGATGCTTCCATCTTTGGAGGCGAGAGTGATGATGTGCCATCTTCGGCCTTCATCCACGGCGACGATGAGGAGATGGTTGAGCATGGGATTTTCCCTTCGACCATGGCGACGTATGATGACTTGAGTGACTTGTGCCACCATATTGAGAGTGAGAGTGAATTCACCACTAGCCCCATATATGATGAGCTGCCCCAATTCCCATGTGAGGAGAGCCACAACCCCCACCACTTGAGTGAGATGAGTGACTCCACCATATGCGAGCTTGAGTGCACCTACCTTGAGGGAGTGAGTGAGCCACCACATAGAGAGAGTGAGATAGTTGATAGGTCATGTGAGGCCACTTTCAACACTAACGACTTGACCTCTACCTCTATTTTGTCTTCTCATTCGGTGCTAGGTCCCACATTTGATGACGCGCCGATCCTCGACGACTTCGTCCTTCCATTGGACAAGACGATGGCCATGGTGGAATATTATGCACCTCCCACATGGTTCCATCAAGATGAAGATGATGACCACCATTTGGTCTTTCCCACCTCACCTACACCACATGAGTGGAATGCAAAAGGTAACAAAGGTGAAGGTGATGCTCTCGTCCCACTAGTGGACTACGTTGACATTGATTGCTTGCATGATGTTGATCCACCTATTGCCATGCTTCGTGCTAGTATGATTTCCCCATGCCATTATTTACCCATTTATGATGAGTGTGATGATTGCCATGTGGAGTCTATTAGTTGTGATGCCACGTTGCATAGGATTTCATGTGATAACTCTCTCGGTCACATCATGTTTGACAATCCTCTTGACTTGTCATATGCTATGCATGAGATCTATAGTATGTCCTATTTGCAATCTCTTCGTAGTAACTATGCATATGCCATTAAGATAAACCCAATTTGCACATATGGCATAGATGACAAGCCCATGGTTATTGGCATTTGTTTTTCTTGTGATGATATTGACATGCTTCCTTTGCATCATATCCATCATATGCCATGCCATGAACACCTAGCTTCCGATATGCATTGTTTTGGATGTTGTCCTTTTTCTCCAAATGATGTTTTCGATATTGCTCATGAGGAGACACCCATAGTTTCCTCATACATTTTAGGAGATTTTGGTCCATCCTATCCATTGCATGACCCCCATACTTGTATGCTCAATTTGCATCCACATCATGCTATACACAATAACTATTCATTCATGATGGATGACATGTTCTTATACCATGCATCAAATTTCTTTGAGCAATGCTTATCTTGTGCTAACTCATACGTGCACATACACATCATGATGGATGATGTGTACATTTACCACGCACACAATTTCTTCGGTTTGTGTCTCTTTTGTGTAGGATACTTGGACTTCGTGTCGACTTCCACTTCACGTGAGTTGACCATTCGAGCTCTTGAGAGCGAACCACCTTTGTTCACGACGTTTCTACATCTCACTTGCTTGTGCTTCGGCATTGTGAAGGACGCACAAGGACACACTTTCAAGGTGACATCCTTCTCATTCGAGGCACCCAAAACCATGAGCATGGATATTGTGGATCACACTACATGTGTTGCTTGCACCATGATACTTATTTGTCATCTTGGACCCCTTGATTGCACACATGTTAGAGATCTCGCTTCAACTTGTCATTGTCACATTGCCATGCTTCATGATATATATGCCTTGTGTGTTGCATCCGACTTGTGGATTACGTGCTCCTATCATATGCTTGGTTGCAACAATATCATCTCTTCACATATGCCATGCCACATTGCTTGTCACATGATTGACTTGTTTGCCTCACACATGATGAACAATTGCTATTTCTATTGTGTTGAGTGCCACTCGATTTTCACTACACCCTATGCACGTTATGCTTGGATTGTCTTGCATTTGACTCATGTGTTTAGACACTTCATTTTAGTGGGTGTTGTGAATGATTCCTATGCCTACCATAGACCTTTCATTGAGCGCTTTATGCATGCTTGCTACGACTTTGAGGTAGATGCTTACTCTCTTGTCACACATATGTGCATCTCTACCTCACATTTACATGCTTGTTTCCATGATGACCTTGATTGTGCTCAATTGATGTGCTTAAATGCCATGCCACAAACCTTTGTCACACCCTATGCTATGCTTGATGACAACACTTGTTGGGTAAATCACCTCTTGAATGTTTGGTTTTGCACTAACGCTAACCACATTTGTTTTTCCAAGTGTTTGTTGTCTTTGCTCCTTTTGAAGGAATCACTAGACGGAGAGACATTGGAGAGTGCCCATGTTGAGCTTCAAGATGATGAGCACTTCGTGATGGTCCACATCTACATGACGACGCCATCTCTTTCCCATGGTGATTTGGTTTTCGATCCGAGGTTGGATCTTTTCCAAGGGGGAGGGGATGATGCGGAGCATCCTAAGGACATCACCATGTCAAGAGTCCGTTTGGCAAGTGACACGTGCGACCTCTACTTCTCATACATAAAGGTGAATCATCTCCTTTACACGTGTTCTGATGCGAAGCATCCTTCGTTCATCCCCATGTACACCACTTGGACGCAAGGTGATCCCGTTCCTCGATGCTTCCCCTTTCTTTTCTCGCGAGACATGGATGCTACTATAAGCGCGGATCTTGTGCTTGATCAGGAACACCCAAGGAGACCATGGAGAACCCAAGGACCAAGGCCAAGTGCGCGCGGGAGAGAAGGAAGAAGGGCCAGCACCTACAGGCCCCGGACATCCGGCCCCCAGGCCCGGACATCCGGCGCCCCGGACATCCGGGCCCTGGCCGGAAATCCGGCGCCACTATCCAGAAGACACCCGTGGCTCAACCCCTCCAGCCCGGACATCCGGCCCCTCGGCCCGGACATCCGGCGTCTCGAGAAGGCCCGGACATCCGGCCCCCGCCCGGACATCCGGCCCCTGTCTGCGCACAGTGTATCGGGCCTGAGGCCCATGTATCCCTCTCCCACTTACCCCTTCGTGGACCTAGACTATATATACTCCTCCCCCTCCTCCATTTGAGGGTTAGCATTGGTTTAGCTCATTTGTGAGATAGAGCTCTGCTCATCCATCCCGGATCTACTCCACGAGAGAGACCGTGGCCCCTCTACGAAGAAGATCCATCTTGGATTCAGGACCTCCACATCGGAGAAGATCCCAAGGGATTCAAGGCCTCCTCTTGGAGATGAACTCTACCCATGTATCTTTCCCTTTGTTGTTCATGTATCTTGTGATCTTGTGTGTTTGATTGTCTAGTGGATGTGTGATTGGACTTGTTCTTGAGTGTTTCCCTCGTGATTTCCCTTTGTGTTCTTCGTGTTCATCGTGGGATCCCCTCCATTTCGTGAAAGATCGGCCACATAGGGTTCCACCCTACATCAAAAGTGCTTGGGACTTTGTTGATATGAACCGGGACATAGAAAGCACTTCAGCATCCATTAGCCCCCAAGTGCCAAGTGTTGTTGCTTGCAAAAGGCTTGGGACATCAATTCTTGTAAACCAGAAACTAATTTGCTTCATATTCTCTTTGTTTGTATAGGATACCACTGCTGAATTGCAAGTGCAGTTAGATGATGCAAAGAGTTGGCTTAAGTTTCAAGAATCTGAGACCCAGAAGGCGGAATCAAAGTTTCAATTTAGTCTCACTGAAACGAATAAGCTGAAGGCTGAATTTGAAACGGAGAAGTCTGCTTGGGCTGAAGAGAGAACCGCCTTGGTGCAGAGAGCTGAAAAAGCCGAATCAACCCTTGAAAAGGTGACAGCTGAACTCACCGGGTTAAAGCAGCATGTCACTGAAATGACTTCAGCTATCTTCGATAAGCCGCCATGTTGCAAATTTGAAATTTTCTTTAAGTAACATAAACCGCCGCTGACCAATTTATGACTCGTGTAGGTAGCAGAAGTAGTAATCTTGGCAGAGAGCTGGTTGTAAAACTTAAAGCCATTTACACCCTGGTGGAACAGTTATACAGTGGAGCTCAGCGCGCATTAGCTATTGTCTCTCCGTCCAACCAGGTACTAAAACTTTTTGTGGATGTATTGAGGAGATTGTGTGTACTGCCTACCAGGTTTGATGAGATGAAACGGTCATGTGCGAGATCCGGTGCGGTAATAGCTTTGAGCCGGGCTAAGGCATGGGTACCAGAGTTATATCCAGCCGACTTAGCCACTGGCTATCCAAGTTTGAAGGAGGATGGTATAGCCTTTGAACAAAAGGATTTCACTGCCCGTATTAAAGACATCCGCCCTTTGGCAAGCCTTATTGCAAGTGAGACAGATCTGTCGAGATATCAGGCGGCTTACATCCTTGAAAACCAGAAGATGCCCACTCCAGGTTACAAAGTGATGGAGCTAATCCCTCCAATCAATAAGCATACTTTTGCCCCTGAAATTGATCCATCTGATCTTATCGATGAAGAAGCTGAATTTGAAGCTTTGGCTGGCGTCGATTGGCTGTCTCAAAACTTTCAGATAGAGGAGGCCGAAGAACCGGAGAAGGATATCCCGGAGTATTCAAAGCAGCAAGGCCAAGGAGAATGAGCCGCCGGGTGGTTCATATGCTTGATCCTGTTTAGAAAACACTTATTTTGATTGGCTCATAGAATCTTGTAATAGGGTAGTTGAAGTTGAATTTGGTGTGCCATCGTGCACGGCTCTGCGTCTGTATGGTATTATTAATCCACCAGGCATCGAAATATGACTTTATATGCTTGTCACAGTATTGACTTGTGTAGATCAGTATAACCCTTATCCTGCACATAAACAGAGAACACATGCCCTGGCGGCTTACCGCCGGGCGGGTCATTATGCCCAACCGGTGCCACTGGGGACAGATGTCCATAACCAGGGCTGGCTTAATTATCATAGAAAATAATCATACCTGGAAGATACGATTTAGACTGCCAGCCTTATTAGTCTTCATGCAGCTATAACCGTGTAGAGGAATTGCTCCAGAAATAAGATTGTTATTTTCTAGCGGCTTAGAGCCGTTCATTGGGTTGGGTTCCAGAGACCCGGTGAGGCTTGAAATATGAGCCATAAGTAGAGGCAGCTTGGCCGAACTTGCAAAGAACGCAAATCAAAACGAAAAAACTCACAAAAAGCAAAAGAACCAGAGAAAAGAAATAAAAAACATCCGAGGCTTTTGCAGGCCGCCAAGCCAAAGGTTCTTCTTTGATGAAACTAGCCTTGGTGGCCACTGGAAGGTACGTGCGTGCTATGAGCCGACTCTCATAGTACCCAATCGACATTTGAACCTAGACAAGTACAGGTCTTTGTTTTTAAAGATAGACTTGTCTAGAGTACGTGGAGTCAGAGTTGCATCTTGCATCATAGGACGAATTATCCAAGTTTCAAAGAAGGCGACATTTTGAGCCTGGATCTATCCTAACTATCTGTAAGCCATGCTATCGCATGATAGCCGACGTTTGAACCTCAACAAGCTCATGTCTTGGTCGAATACGCCATATAAGACTGATTACCAAGAGTTCGCTGGGTCAATCAGGATGACCTGATGGAGTTGAAGTAGCTGGGTATAGGTAGGATGACCCACAAGTTATGTCCTCTTTGGTCGAATACGCCTATGTTTGAACATAACCCGATCAAATGGGTAGTAATGTTGTGTTCTCTTCTGTCGAACACGCCTATGTTTGAACAGGAAGCCCCAAGTGACATACTTACAAATTATTCTCATAAAAGGCCTATGCTTGAGCTGTGCTATGCATCCAACTCTCTTTGGTCCCTGCAATTTGGGCATCAAGCCTCTTGAGTAAACATGTAAGAGGATGACAAGGACTCAGCTTTGAGGAAGTGAAAACAGCAGAGGCCCCGAATTATCAGGGATGCCTGCTTTATTATATTGTTCTAATATTTACATCATCGAACTATATACATCATGAGAGCCGTAGGCTTAAGTGTAGTAAGGCCACAGATGAGGAATATTCCATGGACGATTAGTCTCCCCCTTTGATGTGCGTGAATCCTTGTTCTCTTAAACGTCAATCAGATAGTATGACCCATTGTGCAGATTCTTGCTGACGACAAAAGGTCCCTCCCAAGGCGGTGACAGCTTATGCATATCCGTTTGATCTTGGATGGGCCAGAGCACTAAGTCGCCTTCTTGAAACGTTATAGTCTTAACCCGCCGACTCTGATATCATCGTAAAACCTATTGATAGATCGCTGAACGAGCCGCCGCGAGATCACGCTCTGCATCCAACAAATCCAATGCATCCTGACGTGCCTTCTCATTATCAGCTTCAACGTAAGCCGCCACTCGAGGCGAGTCATGACGGATATCACTCGGAAGAACCGCCTCAGCTCCATAGACCATGAAGAAGGGTGTGTAACCTTTAGATCTGTTGGGTGTTGTATTAATGCTCCATAACACGAAAGGTAACTCTTCCACCCAACAACCCAGCATTCTATTCAAAGGAACCATAAGCCCGGGCTTGATCCCTCACAGAATCTCTTAATTAGCTCGTTCCGCTTGACCATTAGACTGGGGGTGAGCCACAGAATAAACATCAAGCTGAATGTGCTCTCACTGAAAAAATTCCCTCATAGCACCCTTAGAAAGATTAGTGCCATTGTCTGTTATGATACTGTGGGGAAAACCAAAACAGAAAATCACCTTCTTGATGAATTGAACCGTTGTTTCAGCATCACACTTGCTAACTGGCTCTGCCTCAATCCACTTGGTAAACTTGTCCACTGCCACCAAAAGGTGGGGTTTCTTATCCTTAGACCTCTTGAAAGGCCCAACCATATCAAGCCCCCAAGTTGCAAACGACCAAGTTATTGGGATCATCCTCAACTCTTGAGCCGGAACATGAGCGTGCCGTGAAAATTTCTGACAACCGTCACATCTGCTGACCAAGTCTTCAGCATCACCATGAGCCATCAACCAATAGAACCCATGACGAAAAGGTTTGGCCACAAGAGATTTAGAGCCGGCGTGATGACCACAATCTCCTTCATGGATTTCCTGCAGGATCTCACAGCCTTCCTTAGGCGAGACGCAGCATTGAAACGCCCCTGTAACACTACGATAGTGAAAATCTCCGTTGAGAATCGTCATTGACTTAGACCGCCGGGTTATCTGTCTGGCCAAGATTTCATCCTGAGGCAATTCACCCCGGGTCATGTAAGCCAAATACGGAACCATCCAGTCTGGTGTAATATGAAGAGCCGCCACCAATTGTGCCTCCGGGTAAGGAATAGCAAGGTCCTCCTCTTTGGGTAACTTGACAGACGGGTTAAGCAAAACATCCAAAAAGGTGTTGGGCGGCACCGACTTATGCTGAGATCCTAACCGGCTTAAGGCATCAGCCGCCTCGTTCTTGCTCTGATCAATGTGCTCAACTTGGTAACCCTTGAAGTGACCCATAATAGCATGAACCTCTCGACGATAAGCTCCCATGAGTGGATCCTTGGAATCCCAGGAGCCAGAAACCTACTGAGGTACCAGATATGAATCGCCAAAGCATCTTACCCGGCTCAAGTTCATCTCCTTGGCCATCCGAAGACTGTGAAGCAATTCCTCATGCTCAGCTGCATTATTAGTACATGGGAACATTAACCGGAGAACATAAGAAAAATTATCACCTCGCGGGGAAGTTAAGACAACTCCATCCCCCGAGCCTTCCAACTGTCTGGGTCCATCAAAGTTAATAGTCCAATAAGTGATATCCGGCTTTTGCTCAGGCGTCTGCAGTTCTGTCCAGTCATTGATAAAATCCATGAGCACTTGCGACTTGATGGCCGTCCGAGGCACATATATTAAACCATGAGGCCCAAGCTCGATGGCCCACTTGGCCACTCGTCCTGTGGCTTCTCCGTTTTGGATGATATCCCCCAAGGGAGTAGAACTCACCACCATAATAGGATGACCCAGGGAATCCTGCTTGAGCTTCCAGCTTGCCATGAAGACCCCATATACCAACTTCTGCCAATGTGGATACCTCTGTTTGGACTCAATGAGCACCTCGCTGATATAATAAACCTGCCTTTGAACCAGATGCTCTTTGCCAACTTCTTTCCTTTCCACCACAATGGCCACGCTGACAGCCCTGCTATTAGCAGGAACGTATAATAACAAAGGCTCCTTGTCAATGGGGGGCGCAAGAACCGGCGGCTCAACCAATTGCTTCTTGAGTGCCTCGAACGCCTCGTCAGCAGCTTCACTCCAAACAAAGTCATCTGTCTTTTTCATCATCTGATATAGAGGTATAGCCTTTTCACCTAAGCGGCTTATGAACCGGCTCAACGCTGCTATCTGTCCTGCCAAGCGCTAGACATCATGGACACACTTTGGTCATGCCCAGGAGGTGACTGATAACCCACAAGTGTAGGGGATCACAACAGTTTTCGATAGTAAAGTATTCAACCCAAATTTATTGATTCGACACAAGGGGAGCCAAAGAATACTCTTTAGTATTAGCAGCTGAGTTGTCAATTCAACCACACCTGGAAACTTAGTATCTGCAGCAAGATAGTTTAGTAGCAAAGTAATATGATAGTGGCGGTAGCAGCAATAAAAGTAACGATAGTGTTTTTGTAGTTTTTGTAATAATAGCAAAGGAAAGTAAATAAGCAGCTAGCAATATAGGTAAAGCTCGTAGGCATTAGATCAGTGATGGGAAATTATGTCGAATGCAATTCATCCTGTAGAAGTTATAACCTAGGTTGACACAGAACTAGCTCTAGTTCATCAATGCAATGTAGGCATGTATTCCGAATATAGTCATACGTGCTTATGGAAAAGAACTTGCATGACATCTTTTGTCCTACCCTCCCGTGGCAGCAGGGTCCTATTGGAAACTAAGGGATATTAAGGCCTCCTTTTAATAGAGTACCGGACCAAAGCATCAACACATAGTGAATTCATGGACTCCTCAAACTATGTCCATCACCGAGAGTGGACCCGATTATTGTCACTTCGGGGTTGCCGGATCATAACACATAGTAGGTGACTATAGACTTGCAAGATAGGATCAATAACACACATATATTCATGAAAACTTAATAGGTTCAGATCTAAAATCATGGCACTCGGGCCCTAGTGACAAGCATTAAGCATAGCAAAGTCATAGCAACATCAATCTCAGAACATAGTGGATACTAGGGATCAAACCCTAACAAAACTAACTCGATTACATGTTAGATCCCATCCAACCCATCACCGTCCAGCAAGCCTACGATGGAATTACTCACACATGGTGGCGAGCATCATGGAATTGGTGATGGAGGAAGGTTGATGATGACGGTGGCAACGATCTCCACTCTCTGGAGCCCCGAACGGACTCCAGATCAGCCCTCCCGAGAGAGATTAGGGCTTGGCGGCGGTTACGTCTCGTAAAACGCGATAATTCCTTCTGTCTGATTTTTTTTCTCCCCGAAACGGAAGATATAGGATCTGGGGGTACGTCGGTGGAGCATCGGGGGGCCCACGAGGCAGGGGGCGCGCCCCCTCGTGGATAGGGTGTGGGCCCCCCGGTGAGGATCTTCTTGTAGGTATTTTTTATATTTTCTGAAGTAATTCTCCGTTGATTTTTAGGCAATTCCGAGAACTTTTTATTCTGCACAAAAACAACACCATGGCAGTTCTGCTGAAAACATCGTCAGTCCGGGTTAGTTCCATTCAAATCATGCAAGTTAGAGTCCAAAACAAGGGCAAAAGGGTTTAGAAAATTATATACGTTGGAGACGTATCAACTCCCCCAAGCTTAAACCTTTGCTTGTCCTCAAGCAATTCAGTTGATAAACTGAAAGTGATAAAGAAAAACTTTGACAAACTCTGTTTGCTCTTGTTGTTGTAAATATGTAAGTTAGCATTCAGGTTTTCAATAAGATTATGAACTAACCATGTTCACAATAACTTTCAGGTCTCAAGACTACTCACATCAATGGCATAATCAACTAGCGAGCAATAATAATAAACCTCGGATGATAACACTTCTCAAAACAATCATGATATGATATAACAGGATGGTATCTCGCTAGCCCTTTCTGAGACCGCAAAACATAAATGCAGAGCACCTTTATGGATCAAGGACTGACTGTACATTGTAATTCATGGTAAAAGAGATCCAGTCATGATCATACTCAATGCAAATTAATAGTAATACATGCAATGACAGGGGTGCTCTCCTACTGGTGCTGTTTGATAAGAGGATGATGACTCTGCATAAAAGTAAATAGATAGGCCCTTCACAGAGGGAAGCAGGGATTTGTAGAGGTGCCGGAGCTCAATTTTTAAATTGAGATTGAATAACATTTTGAGCGGTATACTTTCATTGTCAACATAACAACCAAGAATCTCGATATCTTCCATGCCACACACATTATAGGCGGTTCCCAAACATAATGGTAAAGTTTATACTCCCCCAACCACCTACAAGCACACTCCACGGCTAGCCCGAAACAATGGGTACCGTCCAAACCAGCAACAGCCCTCGGGGAGTTTTGTTTATTTAATATGATTTTGAGCATGGGTCTGGGCATCCTGGTTTCCACCCATTTTCTCATGAATGATGAGCGGAGTCCACTCATCGTGAGAATAACCCACCTAGCATGGAAGATATAGACATCCGTAGTTGATACATGAGCTGTTCGAGCATACAAAATAGAATTTCATTTGAAGGTTTAGAGTTTGGCACATACAAATTTACTCGGAACGGCAGGTACATACCGCATATAGGAAGGTATGGTGGACTCATGTGGAATAACTTTGGGGTTTATGGAAGTGGATGCACAAGCAGTATTCCCGCTTAGTACAGGTGAAGGCTAGAAAGAGACTGGGAAGCGACCAGCTAGAGAGCAACAACGGTCATGAACATGCATTAAAATTAATCAACAATGAATACAAGCATGAGTAGGATATAAATCACCATGAACATAAATATCGTGAAGGCTATGTTGATTTGTTTCAACTACATGCGTGAACATGTGCCAAGTCAAGTCACTTAAATCGTTCAAAGGAGGATACCACCTATCATACCACATCACAACCATTTTAATATCATGTTGTCACGCAAGATAAACCATTATAAACTCTCAGCTAATTAAGCATGGCATAAGCAGCTATGATCTCTAATTGTCATTGCAAGCATGTTTCATTCATAACAAGCTGAATCAAGAATGACGACCAATCATATTTACAACAACAAAAGAGGTCGAGTTCATACTAGCTTTTCTCATCTCAATTAGTTCATCATATATCATCCTTATTGCCTTTCACTCGCACGACCGAACAACGTGTATAAAAATAATAGTGCACGTGCATTGGACTAAGCTGGAATCTGCAGACATTTAATACAAGAGAGAAGACAAGGTAATATGGCTCAAGGTTAAATCAACAACAAAGCATATGAGAGCCACTAAGCATTTTCAATCATGGTCTTCTACCCTTAACCCCTAAAGAAAAGAAAAGAAACTATTTACACGGGAAAGCTCCCAACAAGCAAAAGAAGAACGGGAATTCTTTTTGGGTTTTCATTTTTTCAACTACTACTAGCAAAGAGAATAAACTAGCTAGAAGCTACAACTAATTTTTTTTTTGTTTTTCTGGGTTTTTCTAGCACACAAGAAAAAGACTAAGAAAAAGAAATTTAAACTAAGCATGGATGGTACAGTGAAAGAGTGTGAGCACCGACAACTAAATAAGTGTGAACATGAATGTAAGTCGGTGAGAAACACGTACTCCCCCAAGCTTTGGCTTTTGGCCTAAGTTGGTCTATGGCCAGTACTTGCCTGACGGATATCCAAATTTGTAGTTGGGGTCGTACTGAGACGCAGCAGATGCTGCATGCTGAGCTACAGCTCGAAGGCGGGCTGCCTCCGTCATGTTATAATAAACATTTGCCTCCTCCATAGTTATGGTGTATCTCCCCTTTTCCTGAAAGTTAAACAAAGTATGGGCAGGAAGAACAATAGGGATGGCATGCTACCTATTAAAGATTAGTCGATATTTGAGGGTTTGATTATCCCACTCTATAAACCGGTGACTAGTCATAGCATGGCAGTCTAAATAAGCAGGTGGTAAAGGTTCATCATTCATGTGCACAGACACACCAAAATAGCGGGCTATGCGGGTAGCATAGATTCCACCAAATAAATCTCCATGCAAACCATTATGGTGTAGCCTACGTGCAACAATTGCTTCCAAGTTATATTGCCTATCACCTAGTAAAGCACTCCTGAGAAGACTAAGATCAGGGACACACATGTGACAAGCCTCATCTTTACCGTTTATGCATCTACCGACAAAGAGAGCAAAGTAATGAATAGCAGGAAAGCGTATGCTCCCCGTGGTAGCTTGTGTGATGTCCCTGGATTCCCCCACTGTAATACTCGCTAGGAATTCTCTAAATTCAGATTTGCGAGGATCACTCATACTGCCCCACTGTGGGAGCCTGCAGGCAACATTAAAATCCTCTAAATCCATGGTATAATATTTATCATAAAGGTCAAACAAGACAGTGTGAGAATTATGTGAAGATAAAAATTTAAATCTTCTCACAAAGCTATCAATTAAGCCACAATATTGAGGACACTTATCTTGTATGAAGTCCTCGAGGTCAGCGTTGCGCACGTATGTGCAAAATTCATCTTTGATGCCTGCTTGACCCATGAATTCATCTGACGGCCATTCACAAGGCCGTACATCGGCGTCCCTCGGTAGTTCATCGTCCAGCTCACGGAACGCGAGCCTCGGTTCTTGCTTCCTTGAAGAACCACCTTGGAAGTTTCTCCTAGACATTTTTCTGAAATTTTCTACAATTTTTAGTAACTCACAATAAAAGTTAACCAAACTCAATAAGATTGATAGCAACAACTCCTACTAGTGCCTAGAGGCTATATCATGCATTGGAACTGCTTGGGACCAAGAAAATTTGACATGCAAGCTCAAGAACAAGGTCACCACAACAGCATAAATTTGCAACAAATAAAGCACTAGAGCAAAAACTAATTGGACCAATGGAGGAGTCACATACCAAGGAACAATCTCCCCAAACAGTTTGGTGAATGGTGCTTTGAGCAAGGAGATCGAAAATGGCAGCAAGATGAGCTAGAATCCGGGTTTGAGCTGGTTGGGGATTTTTTTGGGAGGAAGAAGAAGAGCATGGGTGAAAGGATAAGTGGAGGGGGGCCATGTGGGTCCCACGAGGCAGGGGGCGCGCCCTGGGCAGGGGGGCACGCCCTGTGCCCTCGTGGCCACGTGTTGGCTCCCCTCGCTGTGTGTTCAGTGCCATATTTTCATAAATATTCTAGAAAAAATCATATTTCATTTTCATGGCATTTGGAGAACTTTTATTTTCGGGATTTTTTTATTGCATGGATAAGTCTGGAAACAGACAGACAATGCTATTTTTGCTTTATTTATTCTAATTAACAGAAACTAAAAAGAGGGTACAGAAGGTTTGTGCTATCTAGATTCACCTATCCCATGTTCATCATAAGGAATCCATTAACAAGGTTGATCAGGTCTTGTTAATAATATCTTTCCGAGTAACACGAAACCGGAGAATTTTCGAATAACACTAGGTTACCTCAATGGGGATATGTATGTCCCCAACAATAAGTATGTCATAAGCATTCTTGATAGTAGGAATAGGAAACTCAAAACCTCCAACAATTATAGTTAAAGTTTTTTCAATATAATTGATACTATAGACCTGACGTTGTTTCCTCAGAAAGTGTACCGTATGCTCATTACCATTGACATGAAAAGTGACATTGCCTTTGTTGCAATCAATAACAACCCCTGCAGTATTCAAAAAAGGTCTTCCAAGAATAATAGACATACTATCATCCTCGGGAATATCAAGTATAACAAAGTCCGTTAGAATAGTAACATTTGCAACTACAACAGGCACATCCTCACAAATACCAACAGGTATAGCAGTTGATTTATCGACCATTTGCAAAGATATTTCAATAAGTTTCAACTTACTGAAGTCAAGTCTACGATATAAAGAGAGAGGCATAACACTAACACCGGCTCCAAGATCACACAAAGTAGTTTTGACATAGTTTCTCTTAATGGAGCAAGGTATAGTAGGTACTCCTGGATCTCCTAATTTCTTAGGCATTCCACCCTCAAAAGTGTAATTGGCAAGCATGGTGGAGATTTCTACTTCAGGTATCTTTCTTTTGTTGGTAATAATGTCTTTCATATACTTGGCATAAGGATTTGTTTTAAGCACATCAGTCAAATACATACTCAAAAAGATAGGTCTAATCATTTCAGCAAAGCGCTCAAAATCCTCATCATCCTTTTTCTTGGATGGTTTTGGAGGAAAAGGCATGGGTTTCTGGACCCATGGTTCTCTTTCCCTACCGTGCTTCCTAGCAACAAAGTCTCTCTTATCATAACGTTGATTCTTTGATTGTGGGTTATCAAGATCAACAGCAGGTTCAATGTCTACATCATTATCATTACTAGGTTGATCATCAACATGAACATCATCATTAATATTATCACTAGGTTCATGTTCATTACCAGATAGTGTCTCAGCATCAGAAACAGATATATCATTGGGATTCTCAGGTGTGTCAGCTACAGGTTCACTAGGAGCATGCAAAGTCTTATCATTTTTCTTTTTCTTCTTCTTAGAAGAACTAGGTGCATCTAAATTAGCTCTCTGAGAATTTTGCTCAATTCTCTTAGGGTGGCCTTCAGGATACAAAGGTTCCTGAGTCATTTTACCACCGCTAGTTGCAACTCTAACAACATAGTCATTAATCTTACTATTCAATTCATTGAGCAAATCATTCTGAGCCTTAAGTACTTGTTCTACTTGAGTGGTGACCATAGAAGCATGTTTACTAATAAGTTTCAGTTCACTTTTAGCACTAGACAAATAATCACTCAAGCGTTCAATCATATAAGCATTGTGTTGTAATTGTCTACCAACATAAGCACTGAAGTTTTCTTGTTTCACAATGAAATTGTCAAACTCATCTAAGCATTGGCTAGCAGACTTATAACGAGGAATATCACCTTCATCAAATCTATAAAAAGAATTTACCTTTACTACCCGTGTTGGGTTATCAAGACCATGTATTTCTTCAATAGGCGGTAAATTATTAACATCTTCAGCTTTAATACCTTTTTCTTTCATAGATTTCTTTGCCTCTTGCAAATCTTCAGTACTGAGAAATAGAACACCTCTTTTCTTCGGAGTTGGCTTCGGGGCTGGTTCAGGAAGTGTCCAATTATTTTCATTGGCCAACATATTATTCAATAGTAATTGAGCCTGTTCAACTGTTCTTTTCCTGAAAACACAACCAGCACAGCTATCCAGGTGGTCTTTCGAAGCATCGGTTAGTCCATTATAAAAAACATCAAGTATATCATGCATCTCAAGAGGATGATCAGGCAAAGCATTAAGTAACTGGAGAAGCCTCCCCGAAGCTTGTGTGAGACTCTCTTCTTCATTTTGAGCAAAGTTATATATTTCCCGTAAGGCAGCTTGTTTCTTATGAGCGGGAAAATATTTAGCAGAGAAGTAATACATCATATCGTGGGGACTACGCACACAACCAGGATAAAGAGAATTAAACCAAGTCTTAGCATCACCCTTTAACGAGAACGGAAATAGCTTAAGGATATAATAGTAACGAATCTTTTCATCATTGGTAAACAGGGTGGCTATATCATTCAACTTAGTAAGATGTGCCACAACAGTTTCAGACTCATAGCCATGGAAAGGATCTGATTCAACCAAAGTAATTAACTCAGGATCAACAGAGAATTCATAGTCCTTATCAGTAACACAGATAGGTGAAGTAGCAAAAGCAGGGTCATGTTTCATTCTAGCATTCAAGGACTTTTCTTTCAGCTTAGCTAATAACTTCTTAAGATCATATCTATCATTGCAAGCAAGAAAGTCTCTAGCAGTTTCATCGTCCATAACATAACCCTCAGGAACAACAGGCAATTCGTATATATTGGGAGTAGTTTCATCATCACTTTCATAAATATCATCAACATTTGCACTCTCCCTAACTTTAGCAATTTGTTCATCTAGAAATTCACCTAGCGGCACAGTATAAGGCATAGAGATAGTTTCATCATACATAGGAGAAGTAGCATCATCAAGAACATACGACATATCAGATTCAATAGCAGGAGTAGGTGTCGCAAGTTTACTCATAACAGAAGGATAATCAAGTGCAGAGCTAGATGGCAGGTCCTTACCTCCCCTCGTAGTTGAGGGTAAGATCTTGGTTTTTGAGTCCTTCAAATTCTTCATAGTGATCAACAGATATTAATCCCAAGTGACTTAAAGAATATAGCTATGCTCCCCGGCAATGGCCCTAGAAAATAGTCTTGATAACCCACAAGTGTAGGGGATCGCAACAGTTTTCGAGGGTAAAGTATTCAACCCAAATTTATTGATTCAAAACAGGGGAGCCAAAGAATACTCTTAAGTATTAGCAGCTGAGTTGTCAATTCAACCACACTTGGAAACTTAGTATCTACATCAAGATAGTTTAGTAGCAAAGTAATATGATAGTGGAGGTAGCAGCAATAAAAGTAATGATAGTGTTTTTGTAGTTTCTGTAATAATAGCAACGGGAAAGTAAATAAGGAGCTAGCAATATAGGTAAAGCTCGTAGGCATTGGATCAGTGATGGAAAATTATGTCGGATGCAATTCATCATGCAAAAGTTATAACCTAGGGTGACACAGAACTAGCTCCAGTTCATCAATGCAATGTAGGTTTGTATTCCGAATATAGTCATACGTTCTTATGGAAAAGAACTTGCATGACTTATTTTTTCCTACCCTCCCGTGGCAGCAGGGTCCTATTGGAAACTAAGGGATATTAAGGCCTCCTTTTAATAGAGTACCGGACCAAAGCATTAACACATAGTGAATACATGAACTCGTCAAACTATGGTCATCACCGGGAGTGGTCCTGATTATTGTCACTTCGGGGTTGCCGGATCATAACACATAGTAGGTGACTATAGACTTGCAAGATAGGATCGAGAACACACATATATTCATGAAAACATAATAGGTTTAGATCTGAAATCATGGCACTCGGGCCCTAGTGACAAGCATTAAGCATAGCAAAGTCATAGCAACATCAATCTCAAAACATAGTGGATACTAGGGATCAAATCCTAACAAAACTATCTCGATTACATGATAGATCCCATCCAACCCATCACCGTCCAGCAAGCCTACGATGGAATTACTCACACACGGCGGTGAGCATCATGGAATTGGTGATGGAGGAAGGTTGATGATGACGATGGCGACGATCTCCACTCTCGAGATCCCCGAACGGACTCTAGATCAGCCCTCCCAAGAGAGATTAGGGCTTGGCGGTGGCTCCGTCTCGTAAAACGCGGTAATTCCTTCTATCTGATTTTTCTCTCCCTGAAACGAAAGATATAGGATCTGGGGGTACGTCGGTGGAGCATCGGGGGGCCCACGAGGCAGGGGGCGCGCCCCCACCCTCATGGACAGTGTGTGGGCCCCCCGGTGAGGATCTTCTTGCAGGTATTTTTTATATTTTATGAAATAATTCTCCGTTGATTTTCAGGAGTTTCCGAGAACTTTTTATTCTGCACAAAACAACACCATGGCAGTTCTGCTGAAAACAACGTTAGTCCGGGTTAGTTCCATTAAAATCATGCAAGTTAGAGTCCAAAACAAGGCTAAAAGGGTTTGGAAAAGTAGATACGTTGGAGACGTATCAGTGACAGCCTTGATTTTCTTCGGGTTAGCCTCGATGCCTCACTCAGAGAGCAAAAAACCCAAAAGCTTTCCTGCCGGAACACCAAAAACACACTTGATCGGGTTAAGCATCATCTTGTACACCCAGAGATTGTCAAACATTTCTTTCGAACCGTCAATCAGAGTCTCCTTATTTCTGGATTTAACCACAATATCATCCACTTAAGCATGAATTTTACGCCCAATCTGGCCATGCAGGAAATTCTGTACAGATCGCTGGTAAGTCGCCTGGGCACTCTTGAGCCCGAAAGGCATTGACACATAGCAGAAGGCTCCAAACGGAGTGATGAACACCGTCTTCTCTTGGTCCTTAACTGCCATCTTGATCTGATGATACCCTGAATATGCATCCGAAAACCTCAAACGCTCACAACCACCGTAGCATCAATGGTCTGATCAATATGAGGGAGGGCGAACGGGTCAGCTGGGCAAGCCTTGTTTAAATCCGTGTAATCTACACACATTCGCCAAGTGCCGTTCTTTTTAAGCACCAAAACCGGGTTAGCTAACCAGTCGGGATGAAAAACTTCAACGATGAACCCGGCCGCTAAGAGCCGGGCCACCTCTTCACCAATGGCCTTCTGTCTCTCTTCGTTAAAATGGCGAAGAAACTATCTGACCGGCTTATACTTCGGATCCATATTGAGAGTGTGCTCAGCAAGTTCTCTCGGTACACCCGGCATGTCTGAAGGCTTCCATGCAAAGATGTCCCGGTTCTAACGGATGAACTCGATGAGCGTGCTTTCCTATTCCGGATCCAGATTAGCACTGATACTGAATTGTTTAGATGATTCAGCAGGAATAATGTCAACTAGTTTGGTGTCATCCGCCGACTTAAACTTCAGCAACGGGTCATCCTCTGTGGTTGGCTTCTTCAAAGACGTCATATCTGCCGGGTCAACATTATCTTTGTAGAATTTGAGCTCCTCTGTGGCACAAACTGATTCTGCGTAAGCCACATCGCCTTCTTCACATTTTTAAGGCTATCGTGTGACTCCCATGCACTATAATGGTCCCCTTGTGACCCGGCATCTTAAACTGCAAATAATCATAACACGGCCTCGCCATGAACTTAGCGTAAGACGGCCTCCCAAACAGAGCATGGTACGGGCTGTGGATCCTAACAACCTCAAATGTTAAAGTCTCCGTCCTAGCATCATATTCTTCCCCAAAAGTTACCGGCAAATCAATTTTGCCCACCGGGTACGCCGACTTACCAGGCACAACTCCATGAACGACGGTGCTGGACGGTCTAAGTTTCTTGTCAGTTAATCCCATACGATGGTTGTAGTAAAGGATATTGATGCTGCTACCTCCATCCATGAGTACCTTGGTGAACTTGCATCCTCCGACCTGAGGTGCTACCACCAAAGCCAGCTGACCCGAATTGTCAACTTGGGGCGGGTGATCTTCGCGGCTCCACACAATGGGCTGCTCAGACCATCGCAAGTATCGGGGAACTGCCGGCTCAATAGCATGCACCGCCCTTTTATGAAGCTTCTGGCCCCGCTTGCACAGACGTGTGGTAAAACATGGTACTGCCCACTGCTCAGCTGCTTCGGGTTACTTTGATAATCGGACTGCTGCTAATTCCCTTGATTGTTCTGCCGGTTGTTGTCGCCTTGATTTCCTTGGCCCTGAAACCCAGAGTTTGAGCCGCTGCCTCCATGACCCAGACCATGAAAACCGGATCCTGAACCGCCATTTGGCCCATAGTTGTTCCGGATAGACTCCCTATAAGACCTCATGATGCTGAAATCTTTCCACATATGGGTAGCCGACTTTTCATCCGTCCCATGCTTTGGACACGGCTGATTCATCACCTCATCAATGTTATATCTTTGAGGCGGCTTCCCTTTGTGACACTGGTTAAAATTTTGTGTCCCAGTATTAGCTACAAAAGCGTCAGCCTTGTGCTTATTGCCACTGTTCTGATTGGCCGTGTTAAACTGTTGTCCTCCCGGGTCATTACTCTTATTTCCCTTTCCCGGTCTTTCAGCCTCAAACTCGGGGTCCTTGGTACTATCAGAGTCGGCACATTTGATGAGAGCCGCCATGAGCTCCCCCATATCGTCACAATGACGCTTAAGCCGCCCCAACTTCAGCTTGAGCGGAAGGAACCGGCAATATTTCTCCAACGTTAATATCACGGAATTGGCGTTGATCTTACCTGACGAATGCATGATGGTTGAGACCCGGTGCACCCAACTGGTCATTGACATTGGCTGCTTGCACGTATCCTTGAAATGCTTGATAAACTTGGCCTTTAGCTCTGCACACGACCCAATGAAATTTACGGGCAATCCTTTCAACCAGTTATGTGTTGTGCCTTCCAGCATCATGGTGAAATACTTAGCACATGCAGCTTCACTAACATCCAGCATCTCCATAGCCATCTCGTAACTCTCTATCCAAGCCTCAGGGGGCTGATCTGCTGTGTAGTTAGGCACCTTACGAGGGCCCCTGAAATCTTGGGTAATTGCTCGTTTCGTATAGCTGCCGTTAAACATGGTACGCACCAAGCTCTAGAAGTCCTGCCTGTCTCTACTGAAGTTGCTGGGTAATATGGCATCGGCTGATGATCGGCCACCTGAGCCGCCAGCTCGGCCTCTCGGCGCATCCTGTCCAGATCCACTAAGTCATGTGCATTGGCGTCATCCCGCGCCGGGTTATGCCCACGAGGCGGGTTACAGTGCCGCTCTGTGCTTGAAACCTCTGGCGAGTCAACATGCCTGCTATAGCTGGCACTTGGATGGGGGGTTGAGTGAATCCGGTCTCGACTATAAGAATAAGCCTGTTGCTGCTGCAGTGCCACCTGAAGCAGTTCCTGGGCCCTCCGGGTCTCCACTGCCACTGGAGTTTCGCCCTCGACTAGCAAAGCCGCCAATCTCATCACCGCCGCTATCATGTTATCCAGAGGGTTGGAATAGTGACCCGCCGGCGTTGCCGGGTAATGAGGTGTCGGGCGGTTTTGATTTGCATACAGAGAGCCTGTCATACGCGGTTGATCCGGCCCTCCGGCCCTATGCGCTTCAGCCGTCCAATTTGCCCCCCGGCGGGTTACTGCCCCCTGCTCCAGCTGTGTTGAAAAGATTCCTTGGCTCATAAACGAAAGGCAGACGACTCCTTTGCTTCCTCCTCATGACCTCATTAGCAGCATCATGATCCACTGAGAGCCGGTAAGAATCCACTTGAATCCGCTGAGCCTGGGCGTCCAAGATAGCCCGTTCTGCAGTCATCCTGGCGTTCTCCACCGCCAGGTCTATTTTGGCTTGTGCTATCTCCTGTCGCAACTTATCCATATCCGCCTTGTGTTGGTCCTGGTTCTCTTGGGTTACCTCCATTCCCATCAGGGTCGCTAGAGCCTCCAACAAATCGGTCAAGACTTGAGCCAGTGGGCGCGTTGATCCGCCCACGTCTGCTATGGTTGCCGTCGCCCCGGACGTTATAGCCCCGGCGACGGTCGAGCCGAGAGCCGGCTGGGTGCTACTCATGAAAATCGCCACCCTGCTTGGCGGCTCATAGGGGTCCGGAAAACTACTACCATCGGACCAGCCCCCAAGCCGTCCGCTCTGCATCTGATACATTAAATTAGTCTCACCTGTGGATGACTCACCGTCAGAGAGAACGGTCATCTCACCGCGAGATCCAGAACCTTCAGCGCCCTGGACGTATCCAACAAAAGCACGCTTCATGGCGGGCTGAACCTGGGTGGGTTGCGCACGCCGAGCCGTCTCGATGAGGTCAGTGCAGGTGTCCGGCTCAGGGCCCGATTCGCCGATCTTGCCGATGAAGACGTGGATTCCGCCGAACGGGACCCGGTACCCGTACTCAATTGAGCCGGCCTCGGGACCCCAGCATGCGTCGTCGATGTAGAGCTTGCTGCGTCTACTCTTGGTCATCTGGGCCACAGCGTATCCCTTGACCCTTCGAAGTTGCCCTTCAAGAACTCGAAACCACAGGCCCCACGGTGGGCGCCAACTGTCGTGGAGTTGTCACATCAGATGTCCAAAGGAAAGGACTTAATTGCGGAGCCATAGCAACGTGGTTAGCTTAAAGGGGTTAAAACGGGACAAGAGACATGGGAAGTTTATACTGGTTCGGCCCCTTGCGATGAGGGTAAAACCTACTCCAGTTTGAGGTGGAATTGCTGGGGTGTCGATTGCTAGGGAGCGAATATGCTTGCCTAGCTCTCGATCTGTTGTTTTCTTGCCCTAAGCCGCTGCCGGGTTGTCCCCTTATATACACGGGTTGACGCCCTGCGGCCTATGGAGTCCTGGCCGGCTCATACTATCGTGTCCGGCCTGGTGACTCTTGTTACATGCCCTATAATACAAGTCTAACACATATGGCGGTTTATACTTACAAGCCTTAAGCCCCACCGGGCCTTGGGCCCTTTATAAATTACTCTCATTGAACCGCCATGTTCAACATGCTTCTGGGCTTGGCCCATGAACCGCCATTGGGTAACCCGGACCCTCCTGGGCGGGTCATATCTAATACTTATATCCCCAACAGATATCGTGTGTGAGGCCGCAAAGTGATATGACGTGTTACATGCTAGACCGGTGCGACTTAGGATCGGCGTCCCGGTAGCTTTGGTATCAGAGCCTGACTGCCTCTAGGATTACCAAGCCAATCTGGTCGAAGTCGTGTCTAGAAATTCTTTAGTTATATAAGGGAATTAATTGTGGAAGGGAACGTAAGGCTCTTTTTACTCCTTTACCTTATGTCCTTCTGATGTGAGTCACCCTCTTTTTCTACGGGGATTAAGAACTAGGTTTTTCATCATTCTATCAGGATCACGTTAATTGTCGATTCAACTCTTAGTTTAGTTTCTACTACATCAATGTGTTAAATAGTTGATCTCAGAACCTTGACATTATGATGTTGAGTGGTTATGCTACCTCTTTGCATGGATCTCAAAATCTTTGTGAGCATTTACAGTCTTATGCTGTCCGAGTCACCCCGGGTTTCTAAATGATCTGATGCACTTGCAAATCCTTCCTTTCCATTCCCGATGTCCTTTTAGGCCAGATTAACCACACTAATTGTTGAGTTAAGGTACTTCTTTGCCTCAACATATATGTTGGAGCTATTATTATGACCCTAGGTGTCTTAGGGAATCACCTAGCAATCTAGCCATGTTTTGTGTTCCAACTGTGATGATTCTGGCCATCATTCTCGAAGGCATCCCGTGATGCCACCTAGCAAGTAGGCATTCTATTCCTTGGTTCTTGAACCCGAGATTCACCCTACTTCATGTTGATAGTGTTTGCTCATTCCTTTAGGATATTACTAACCTTGTGATAGCCCTCGAGGTCTCTCGTATGTCATTCTTCCAATACCATGAACCCTTATGGCAGAAGTTCTTTTGAACCAAAAGATCGCAACAAGAGTGCTCTCGATGAGTTCTCGATTCTGTGTTGTGACTATGCTAGTCCTACCTTTCTGCATGGGTTATCCGAAAGAAATATGTTGAACTAGTTCAACATGCTATGCATCCACGATTCAGAAAGTTATATGTTCCCTTGAGTTGTCCCTCTTTAGTTGTTTTATGACCTTCGTCTATCAGTTGATAGTCAGGAGTAGTTGCGCATTCGTGTTCATCGATGCATTTTACTCTTGTGGTCCGTCAAGCCATTCTATTCTGGAATGACTAGGAGAAACAAACTCCAGAACCTCATCCATTTCCAGGATTGGGTCAAAGTAGTTGTACTCCCGAGATGAAAAATGCTAATCCAGCTTCTAATCTATTCTACCTTGGAGTATTACCATATTTATGTCAAGAATGTCATGGGAATTGCACCACCTCCTATGAACTCGCGATACTGTGATACTTCTCGCCATCATCGTTTATTCCTCGGTCTTCGTGTTATTGTAACCAGAATACTGACAAGCGAATCATCATGTGCGAAATCAATACTCCTAGCAACTCAGTTGCTTGGTAGTTAATGGACGATAATCTCATTCTTAGCATGCTGGTTATTGAATCATCATTCTAAGATTGATCGTGCTACCTAGTCCATTTTTCTGGTGCACTCTTTGATCATTGAGTTAGGATTGTGTCAATCTCTCGCTCTTTCGATCATATCATCTTGCCCTGAAAAGCAAGATTGTTCTCAAGGTTAGTAGCATATCGGTGGTTCGTGATTTTCCGAACATCTTCTCGGAAGTATTACTAGATTGTTCTCTGATCGCTATGTTGAGTTCGTGATCAAGTTGGTTTCTTCCTAAACCACCCCTTCTCCAAGATTCTGTGTTGGATACCTTGAGCTAGTTGGTTAAGCTAAACAACAACTTGGAGAGTTGAAAGATAAAAGCTTGATCCAACGTAGTTCATTTTGAAGGGATATCCTTGTGTTTGTGTGTTTGTTGAAGAAAGATGATATCTTCATCGATTGATCCTTGTGGTCAGTTGTTGGATCTATTGTCTTCTCAAAACTTTGATTTGAGTGTTGGTTATCATCAAATCAAATTAGAACCAATGATATTCATAATGTTGTCTTACTCGTGGTTGATCCCTTGAGCATACACCATTAAATCTATTGGTCAGAGCAATGCTATCACCTTGTTCACATAATTGTGGAATTCCATTTTATGCAAACCTGGATGAATTGCTGTGGAGCCCATCGAAAACATCCTTATCTCCTCAATGATTTTGTTGGAAATCAAGCTAGTGTTGGAAACTTGTGTAAGCATTTTCTCCGTGTCCCGTTCATGAAGCATATGTTTGATGTAAGAAGTGACTTCCTCTAGGTTCATGTGCATTTGTCGCAAGTTGCTGTCGGCATTCTAGGAACGGGGGTACCCAGACTTGCCTGCCTGCGGCCTAGAGCGTGGCTCGCAAGGCGGCCTAGTGTGGCCCAGCATCTTCAGCAACACTCAAGACCGTCGCGAGGGGCCAAACCTCACGAGGTGGACAACACGGGACATCCCCTGGGACGGCCTCGCCCGGCCGGCTCGTGAGTGCCAGTTTCCCCTTCGGTGCTAAAGGAGCAGGTGCAGGCACGGAGTCCCGAGGCGTCAGGCAAAAGTTTCCATATCGGTGCAACAAGACCAAGACCAGAAGGACGGCAGAACGGAGGTCATCGCGGAGCCCACGACGGCGTCACCACCAGAGCCTTTGGCAGGCGAAGAACACCTTTTGTCAAGATAGCTTGTACTAGTTGTCCCCCTTTAAATTTGGCCGTTGTGGGATCCCTTCCCGCTCAATATATGGGAAGAGGGCCCAGGCCACTATAAATAGGACTAGCCTCCACCATTGGGATCATCTCATCTTGAGCTGATCAGATAGAAGGCCACGCACCACAAGCTCACCCGAGCTCAAGAACACCTCTCCCTAGGAGGCAGTTCACCCATGTACTAGTTTTTCCTCTGCCTACAAGGCAATCCACCACACCACACTGGATTAGGGTGTTACACCACAACGATGGCCCGAACCAGCATAAATCTTGTGTCTCTTGTTCATTGGATCTGACGAGCTAGGCTTAGGGCCGTTGAGTAGACGATCCAGGGCGGAAGGAGAGATCTTCGTACGCACCCCAGAGTTCGAACCTTAAGGGTTTTGCCGGAACCCCACATCCGACATTTTGGCGCGCCAGGTAGGGGTGCACCAGATATGTTCTTCCGTCGTCTGCACCGTCATCACCCCGCGTCCTGATGGCCGACGACCAGGGGGCTCATGCCAACCGCTGGGCGACCTGGCCAGTGCGGGCGGCGACGCCCGACCACAGAGACCTCAACCCTACGCTCCAGGCTGCCCCAGCACCACCCAGCACTGCCGGCCGTGGGTGGCGCGGGCCGGCGGCCACCGCCTCGGCGTCCCAGCACGCGCGCTTCGCGGTGCGCTCTGCAAACCATGCCGCGGCGATGACACCTTACACCCGAGGGGAGCAGGCGAACACGAGGGTTGCGCTCATCGTGGCGCGGGAGCTGTTACGATGCAGGATGGCCGAGAGCGGCCGCGACGTGCTGCTGGAACGCGTTGCTGAGCTACTGGGCTGCACTTGCGGAGGCGCACCACCGTTCTGCTCCTCACCCCCGCCCCGGGTTGCAGGTGGGGTGCTGGTGAGGCCTCGACCGGCGTTGCCGCCCCCTGGAACGATTGGAAGACCCGGCGACACCAGCAGGCGCGCCGGTGCCCTTCCTAAGACTACGATAACCTCATCATCGGAAAGAGCAGACACAGGTGGCCCTTCGAGAGGGTACGACGGGGCTCAACCTAGCGGGCGCCAAAACCAGACGCTGCAACCGGGGGCTCAAGGTGTCGGGCACGGGCGTTGCACCCTTGGTGGGGCTATGGACGAAGCCTATGTGCCTCGCATGGTGGACCTGGCGTACGTGTTCGGGGAGGGCCCCAATGCTTTCCACGGTCCGGGATGGAATGGCGAGGCTCACGAGGAATAAGATTACCGTGGGTCACCCGGGGACGCCGCGGACCCCTTCAGCGACGACGATAGAGCACCATAGGTATCACAGCAGTATGCGTACGCTAACCATGGACTGCAGGTGAATCAGACCACGGCGATGGTCGACGACCCGAGAGCGACCGTGCCCTCAACCGGAGCGAAACGCTGGGGGCTGTGCGTAGAAGGCCTAGAGTCGAGGCCTCCCCAGCGGCGCGAGGAGCAGGGAAGTATGCGAAAGTAGGTCCTCTGTCGGGGCGAGCCTCGCCAAGCTTCCTCCCCGGCAGAGGGCCCGTGTTCGCCGAGGGCGCCGCTTGCATCGCCTTTCTGCCTCCTTGGTTCTATCCTGGTTTCCGGTCGCCCCAACGGAGGTCAAGGGTGGCGCAAGGCGGGGCCCTCGTCTGGTGATATGAAGTAAGGCTCAGGCCTGTGAAGATCTCCACACGTGACACTCTCATGTAATAATGAGTGGGGCTGTACATGCCCCGGAGTCTCCGGAGAGCCGCCCTCGAGCCTCGGGGGCTCCCTCCCACGTCCTAGTGGCAACACTTAGCTCCGCGCTGGTGAGACGACTGAAGACTAGATAGGTGCGGAATGAGGCTATTCGCTTTCCTCGCCTTCCTTTTTGTAGTTGGATTTGAGTTGAATTTGAGGTCTCGCTTATTTCCAAAACGGGGGGAAGTTCTCTTTGATTTATGCTGGATTTTTCCACTTCTGGCTGTCTCAAAAATCTTACCCCGGTCCCTCAGGCCCGAGGGCTGGAAGGCCAATTCCACTTGGCATGCCACTACAACCTCGGTAGGACCCTCTCGGGGCAATAGTCTACGCGCCGCAGTTGTGCCGCGTAGGCATCCTGCTGCAGCCGACATAACGCCCTTGGCCCTGCCCCCCGGAGCAGGGCCAAGCACTGGTCAAGAAGCCTATGGCGCAGACCGACAACTATCCGGTCCCACGACCTCATAACCCTCACGAAGACAGGGAAGGTCTAGATAAGGCACCACAACAGCTAAGCTAGAAAGGCTTGAGGGCACACGCTTCAGGTTCGGATTCAATCACCAAACAAAAAGGAAGAAAACGTAATACTGATTTACACACATAGGGGGCTTCCCCCGTCAAAATGCTCTCATACCTCACGAGGTCCTTTGACTGTTTAGGCATGCAGGATCAGGTCAGAAGAATACGAGCTCAATCGGACATATCACTCGCCGAGCCATCCAAGCCACCCTCATATGCGCCGCCAATGCTATCGCTGGACACGTCTCCAGCGTCTTTGACCGCGCCTCCTTCAGCCGCCACGACCACGTCATCATCATCATCGGTGGCCAAGGCTTCGAATAGGGCATCCACGTGGTCACCCACCCAGTGCGCCATGTTGTCTCGGACAGCCCCGGGCACAGGGGCGATGGCAGCACCGAAGTCAAAGTCGGGGTCCATGCTCTGGATGTAGCTGAAGACTCGGGAGAACGCACGACCGAGGAGGCCTCGGCTTTTCTCCTCAACAAGGCCGTGGGCCCTCACGGCCCGATTCTCCAGGTGCGTCACGATCTCGGTGAAGAAAACAAGGTGACTGGCGTAGTACTCCACGTGGGGGTCAGGGGCGTTCTCCTCACAGATGGCTCCCAGCGCCTGGTTCACCCTTGACTGAAGGGTCCGCAGCATGGGGCCATGCTCATGCTACAGCACGAGTCGACGGTCATCCTCGTCCTCGCGCTGCCGTCCAAGGACCGCGGCCTCATCAACCGGTCTCCAGAGCGAGGCCAACTCAGCCTGCGTGGAGGCCAACTCGGCCTGGGCAGAAGACTGGGCTACCGCAGCGGCCCTCTCACGCAGCTCTGCCTTCCTCAGCCTCGTCCTGAGGGCGGCAACCCTCCCATCGGCCTCCGCTCGCTGGAACTCCAACTTCAAGTTATACCCCTTGGCAAGGTCTGCGCGGGCCCTCGCCACCCTCCGGTCGATTTCCTCCTAGACCCCAGACTCGCGAGCGGAGACGGCGTCCTCAGCCGGGGTCACGTGGTGCTCTCTCGCCTCCAGTCACTCAAGCTCCAGGCTGCACTCCGTGGCCTCCAGCATCAGCGCCTTCTCGCGCCTCAAGACCTCCGCCTCCTCGAGGGGCATTCCCCGCATCGACGCCAGTGTGGCCCTGCGCACCTCAGCGCGGTCCTCCAAGTCGGCGTTCAAGACCCGAAGCTCCAGGAGGTGCCTCTCCGCGGCATCACGACTGGTGTCGGCGTCCCAGGCCTCCTCTAAGGCTTGGGCGCAGGCCTCTCGTGAGGCGGCGAGGGACACTTCTGCCTTCGCGCTGGCGCTCTCATGTTGGACGAGCCCAAGGTTGATGGCCACCCTTAGCCGGCGCCACTCGTCCAGCAGTTGAAGACCTTCAGCCTCAAGACAAGCGTCAGCCCCTTCAAGCTCCTTACCAAGCCGGCCCAACGCGTCCGCCGCCTCTCGGAGAAGCTCGCGGCGGGCAGCTCCACGTCTGCGCACCGACTCGAGTAGGAGACCAGGGCCATCCTCGGCACCAAGAGCAATTGAAGAAGTCTGAAGAGACCCATCTCCCCCCGGAGGTGGAGCCGACATTTCCTCAGCCCCAAGTGTCTCTCGGGCCTTGGCCGGGGCTCGGAGGGGCTGGGGCCCACCGCCTGAAGAAGATGCTAGAGCCGAAGTGCCCCCGACGCGTTCAACAACCAAGGAGGGAGCCCTTGGCACACTCCCCAACCCCTAGGCGGGGTCGCAGTGAAGGAACGACGAGAATGTGGGGTCGAGGCGCCAAGCTAGTGCGCTCGGCCTCGTGGGCGGCCTCACGACCTGGGAGGCACATCCCCCAGAGGCGCCCCGAGCAGGCGAGAGGCTCGGGGCCGCAAGGGCCCGCTCCTTGGTGGGTGCCGTAGTCTTGGCAGGCGAGGTCCTGAGGAATCACAGTCAGGAAGGAAGGCAACACACAAGAGGTCAAAAGAGCAAGCTACTCACTCCTTTATGGCGATGAGCTTCCTCAGCTTCAGCGGTCGTGGAGCAGCGTCGCCATAGCCAGGGACCCTCCCCCTCTTGCGGAGAGCTTCGAAATTTGGTCGGAGCCGGCCGGAGCCTCGGAAGCGGTCAGCAACGTCGGGCGCAACCAAGGCGCCTCTCGGGGAGGCGCCTCCCAAGGCACCAGCACCCCCTCAGGACGACGCGAATAGCCCCCGGGGGCTTCGGCCTCAGGAGCATCCGGCGACACTTGCACTCCAATCGCTCCTTCTGGGCGACTCCCTTGAACTCCGTAGGACGGCACTTCAGGAACTTCAGGAGGTGCTGGAGTAGAGGCAGCAGAACCTCCGGCCCTCGGCAACAGTTGTCCCCCAGCACCCACCTCCGGGGCGACCGCCTCAACAGCAGCGAGCAAGGGAGCCACACAGACTATGTTCTCGCGAGACCCTACAAGCCCGGGCGGACGAAGCCCCCATTCATCGAAAGAGGGCATCTGCCTCACGAACTCCATCTTGTTCGAACAGTAGTACAAGGGACAGCCCTCCTGCGGTAGGCATGCCAGTGACGGATCACCTGTCAGGATCTTGAGCACTGTGCACCGTGCCTCGGAAGGAAGAGCGGGCGCCTGAAGCTTCATGCGGTCCCCATGATCGGAGAAGGCCCACATCAGCCGAGAATTGCACTGGAGCGGAGCGACGCGGCACTAGATGAACTCCCTTACCACCATCGGCGCCGTTACACCAAGCCTCCGCAGCCTGGCGAGTCGGAACTAGACAGAAGCTAGCTTCAGGCTGGCAAGCCTCACATGACCCCAGCCAGAGCTCGGAGCAGCCGGGCTCCGGGGTGAGAGCAGCAGGGGGCTGCACACCCCGACGTCGACAAACACCCACTACTTCCTGAAGCCGCAAGCAATCGGCTCAAGGTCAAAGTCTATACCCGCACCGGCCGTCGCCGCAATGGTTTGGAAGGACACGCATCCAGAGCATTGGAGCGCGTCCGTGAGATGGAGCGAGAATAAGTGGCGGAACAAGGCCACAAAGGGAGCAATGCCCACCATGGCCTCGCATACGAAGGCGAAAACAACAAGGAGGATGATGGACTGAGGGTCAAGATGCAGCGCGCTGATTTGGTAGTGTGATAGCACCGCGTTGAAGAAGTCGGAGAAGGGAGGTATCAATCCAGCCCAAAGGGCGTGCAGATGAAGGGGGACCTCGGTGGCAGACTTTTCAATCACGACACGAGAAGCAGGCCAAGCCACCATCGCCCCCACTCGTTGGAGACGGCGGCGAGCGCCAGGCGCACCTTCTCCATCATCTCTTCATTAATCACCACCGACTGCTTGGTGGCGGGCTTGAAAACTGGCAGCAAGGAAGCCGAGGCACAGGGCTCCACACCCCTTTCCTTCTCTCTACCAGAAGCCATGGCGACAGAGGGATTTGGTGTTGGATCTGTCTAGAGAAGGGGATTCAGAAGATGAAGAAAACCGCTGGGCGCGCCGCTGACAGAGGAGGCAGAATCGGGCAGGTAACAGTGTGAAAGTGTATTATATCGACTAGAGGGGGGGGGGGTGAATAGGCGATTTTTATGAAATGCTTCAAAACATGGTAGTTTCAAAGACAAACGATAAGCTCAAGGCTATTAGTATGCAACGGAAAGTGGACTACCCTAGATAAGCCATAGTCATGTATTCAATGAAGTGAAAGCATGAAGACTAATAGCAACTAGGGAGTAGTGATCATAAAGGAAGAAGGAATGAAGCCAATCACAACAAGTAGATACTCAGTGAAGACAATCAGATAAGGCAAGCATGCAATGTCTTCACAACATAGAGCAGTAAGTAATGGGAAGGAAAGGATAGAACCAGTAGCTCGGGGAAGACAGTGATTTGTTAGACCAGTTCCAATTGCTGTGACAACTGTACACCTGGTTAGGGAGGCTGAGATTTAACTCAGAAGACCGCATCTTCACCTTGTTCCCCTTGAGCTAAGAACACCTAGTCCTCGCCCAATCACTCTGGTAAGTCTTCAAGGTAGACTTCCAAACCTTCACAGACTTCGTTCACCGGCAATCCACAATGACTCTTGGATGCTCAGAACGCGATGCCTAACCGACCGGAGGAAATACAGTCCTCAAGTGTAATAAGTCTTCAGGTCACACAGACAGAAAGACTTCAGTGATGCCTAACACTCTTTGGCTCTGGGTGTTTGGGCTTTGTCCTCGCAAGGATTTCTCTCTCAAATGCTTCGGAGGTGGGTTGCTCTCAAACGACAAAAGCCATGCAATAACTCTCAGCAGCCACCAATTTATGGTGTAGGGGGTGGGCTATTTATAGCCACTGGGCAACCCGACCTGATTTGTCCGAAGTGACCCTGGGTCAGTAAGGAACTGACACGTGTTCCAACGGTCAGATTTCAAACACACACGGCAACTTTACTTGAGCTCCAAGTAAAGCTGACTCATCCGCCTCTGGATAAGATTTGCTCTCATAGTCTTCGCTCAAAGACATAGGATTTGGTTGAGCATCACTTCAGTCACTCTGACTTAGTTCACTTGGACCCCACTTAACAGTACGGTGGTTCCTATGACTCAACAAAGAAGAAAAGGAAGCAACGAAACATCTACGTCTTCGCTCTCCATAGTCTTCACACAATGTCTTCTCATGTCATAGTCTTCAATATGATTATCTTCATATACCACCACTGTTATCAATGTCTTCATACATTTTTAGGGGTCATCTCCGGTAGGTTAACCGAATCAATGAGGGACTACTACCTGTGTTATCCTGCAATTCCCACAAACACATTAGTCCCTCAACCAGGTTTGTCGTCAATACTCCAAAACCACTAGGGGTGGCACTAGATGCACTTACAATCTCCCCCTTTTTGGTGATTGATGACAAACTGGTTGAAGTTTTCAACGGGGATAAAGATGTGTGAAATTGTAAAGGATAAAGGTATTGTCTTCATAAGTAGCAAAAGGCTCCCCCTGAAGATGTGCATATAGTTGATTTGCCTTTGAATGCAAATGCACATGGCAGGTTGTACTTGCGGAGATCCTTTTCAACTTATGAAGACAATTCATCATGCATAATTGATATGTCGAAGATACTGATATGCATAATGAAAAATGGACGTCTGCAATAATGACTAAGTGCGGAATATAAGGTAGCAGATGCGGAATTTATCATCGCATTACAGAGTAGCATAAAAACGTAGCAGACGACCATTAGTTTAAGTGTTACAACTCACAGAACCAAATGTAGCAAAACGAGAGTTGTAAACACTAGGCAAATTATAAAGCACCCGCCCATATGGACCCGCTTGAAGACTATCAACTCATATGCTTCTCCCCCTTTTATCAGTAAGGACCAAAAAGGTTTGAAGACATAGAGCCTCTACTCGTTCCCAGGTGGAGCAGAAGAGGATGCAGGGTCGGTGTTGTCGTTTGGCGGTGTAGAGGTGGTTGGTGCAGTGTCGGTGCGCGCTGAAGGAGGAGGCGGTGAAGTAGCATCATCCTGATCATCGATCACCCTGGCATCAATAGTTGCAGCGGAGGAGGAGTATTCAGAGTCTTCAAGGGATGGAGTTCGACGCATAACAACAGTCCTTGGAGGAGTGTTGTCAAACTTGAATCTCTCAGTGAAGCCATCGTCTTAAAGATCCGCTTCAGCACTCAGTAAGGTCAAACTCTTCCAAGACCGCCTGCATGTTTCATGAGCAACAAAGGCATTCTTGGTGGCAAGATTGCGAATCCGATTGACATCCACCAAGAGGCTTTGCATCTGACGCTTTAACCAGAGGTGATGTTTGTCCTGTTTCTGATGAAGGGCTACAAGAAGCTCTCGGTTGTTCAGGACACGAGATCGCTTCTAAGGCCTTTGAGCGATGGTGCTTTCAATGGCTTCGGTTTCAGTGTGTCGAGGTAGACGTGTACGGCCAGCCAGAGGATAAACACGTGAGTCTGCTGGAACGCCTTCAATCTGCTGAGTGAAGCTTTGATGATCAGCGTTGTGAAGACTAACTGGCTCTTTAGCAGGCTCTTGGTAAATGGCTTCAGCTGACATATCAACCTCAGGCAGGAAAATCTGATGGTTGCGAGCAGAGGGCTAATAAGTGACAGCTGAGTGCAACTTGATAAGGCGCATTATCCAAGGGGCATAGAATTTTAGTCCAAATAGATCAGCTCCAGACATGGCCATTTGCCTGATGAAGAAATCTTGAGCATTGAAGTTGATGCCATTGAAGATATAGAAGACCGAAGTCTTCATACTGCCTTCAAGCTTGGCTGATGAAGAATGTCCTTTGATTGGCCATAGAGTACGCCTTATGATGTGATAGATGGTGTGCGGCAGGTACCCAAGGTCTTCAACAAAGAATTCCTTAGGATATTCAGCATCACTTGGCAGAGGCTTCATCATGCTGAGCATTTGGCTCATGTTGGGCTGACGCTTCTGAAAGATACTCTTCAAGGCTGCAGTGTGCAGTTCACAGCCAGGTTCATATAGATCTCCTGGAGTGGGCAGGCTAGTAAGCTCAATGAGATCAAAGGCTTTAGCTTCATGATGCACATTGCCTGTCATCCACTCAAGGACCCATGTCTTCGGATCCCTGCTGTAGCCTCGGATGTGGAGTGTTGCATAGAATTGCAGAAGCAGCTCTTCATTCCAATGCTCTTTATCCAGAACAAAATTTAGGAGGCCAGCATCACGGAAGCAGTCAAGAGCTTCCTCCAAGCAGGGCAGGCCAGCAATAGCTTCAGTGTCAAGACGCATATGAGGGAAAATGTGGCCTTGATCATATAGTACTCTTGAGTAGTAGCTGCGCTGTTGATGGCTCCAGAACCTATCTGATGATATTCTTGGCTTGGAATATGGGTTCTTGGCGCTGTCAAAGAAGGTGTTGTGCGCAGTGAAGCTATTGGCATTGAATGACCCTGAAGATGTTGCAATACCTGGAAGCCTTGGCAGTCTTGGCTTAGGCTTTTGAACCTGGGGCCTGTGCGCAACATGATGATCAAACTGAGGACCAGCAGCACGTGGTTCAGTTGTAGGTGGCGGAATCAGAATGGGCCACCGGACAGTAACAAGCTGATCATCCTTGTTTTGTGCTTGCTCAATGGTATGAGGCCGTGGAGGCGGAGCAGGAGCAGTGGCATTGTCTTCAAGCTGTAGATTGGCGTCAGGTGCAGCATTAGCTTCAGGCACAGCACTGGCTTCAGGAGCAGCACTGGCTTCTTGAGCTTTGAAGCGGTTGGAGTTGCCTTAGGCTTCATGCCAGTCATGCTAGCAGGGAAGACTATGCGAGGAATTTCCTGCCCAGATGCTTCAGCTTCGGGCACAGGCTGCTTCTTCTTCTTTTTGGCAGCCATTCTTGGATCAATGCCAGGACGCCCAAGTGCATTGCGCTTTTCAGCTTCATTGAAGGCTTGAATGCATTTTGCAGCTAAGTCCTTGATGCGCTCTCGAGAACCTTTAGCTTCTTCACGCCGTTGGCGAAAGGCTTCCTTAAGGTCTTGCATCATGACCTTGAAGTTTTGAACTTCTTGCACGCTGAGCTTGTCCATATGCTTCTTGAACTGAGCTTTTTCATAACCTATCTTTTGCTTCAGCTCAACAATTCTTTGAGCCAGAGGCAGCTCAGAAGCAATGGCGCCAAGGAAGGAGACGCTGAGGCCAACTGGAAGTTGAAGATCGTCGAAGCTCAGGTTGGGAGTGTCAAACCATTCATCAATGAAGTTAGTGAGCACTTCAACGTCAAAGAGCGGCAAATCATTGAAGATTTCAGCATCTTGTTTGCTCTTGAGCATCATCTCCAAGATCTTCATCACTTGAGAGATCAAGAGCATCATTGGCAGTCTTCAGTACTGCATCAGGAGTGAGAGCTGGACTGGGGTTGCGTGTTGGCTTCCTCTTCTGCTGTCTGCTCTTGGAGATTCTAGAGTGTTCCTCAGATTGCACACTTGGTGCAGGTGCAGCAGTGGCCAAAGGCTTCACTCTAGAAGCTCTTGGTGGAGTAGCCTTTGAAGCCTTTGATTTCTTCTTCTGAGGCTTCGGTGTTGCAGGCGCTCCTTTAGAGTAATCATCTGCTTCAGGCTGATCTACATCTGCCCCTTGAACCCTTATGTGACTGATGAGGCCCTCTAGGTTGTAGAAGGGCCCAACCAGATTCGGTTCATCTTCGCGCGAGCCATCAGCGTGGGGCGCAGAGGGGCGAGGATTGAAGTCTAATCCCCACATCTTCTTATTTTCTTTGGCCGAGTTCCTGGCGAATTGAAGATTTCGCTTGAACAGATTGTCGTCGCGGCACCAGAGCAGGGAGCTTGGATCAGCTTCAGCAGGCTGAGGCCCTCTAACCATGCAAGGATAGAAGCCTTGAGCAATGGCTTCAGCACGAGTCTTGGGGGGAATATTCTTATAAGTGATATCTCCCCAAGGATGCTTGATGGCGTTCTTCTTGGCATACTCTTGGGTCACGAACTTGTATTTGAACCATTGTTCAGCCCAGTATCTTCGAATCCATTGGATTCGGGTCTTCCTCTGATTGTAATCCTCCTCTGGATCAGTCTTGTATATTTCACTGAGATTAGGAGGCAAATCACGGGAGGTGTTGCCACGGCGTTGTCTACCACCCTTTCTTACTGTCTTGTCAGTTGCCATTTGCTTCAACCTGAATGGCTTCAAATTGAATGGCTTCAAAACTGGCAAATGCTTCGGTTTGCTGGTCAGACAGGAACTGGCTTCAGGGGAATGAATGTGACGCTGCAAAAACTATGCAAATGAATGCAGACTATGAGAACCAAGGGATTCTCCCACGGACATGTACCTGTGACAGCATTAGAGATGCGAGGGAAGGGGAAGAGGTCATATGCATTCTCAGAAGTTTTGAAGATTAAAACAGTTTTGAAGACTTTGACCTCATAGTGCGAAGACATTCACTCATGGGAGTTGGTTCCAGATTTATACGAATCCACAAATAAGTACAAGTGAGGAATCTAACTATTGTTGAAGCATATGTGAATGTACTAGGCAAGATATGAGATGCAGACAGGATAGATCTATATATCTAAGTAGGCAGAAACCTCTTGTGGCAAAGTAGATGAATCTTTATGGATCTAGAAGATGGTAAAAAGCAAGTTTATTTACCACACGATGAACTGCTTAGACGGAGTAGGAGTTGGATGCCCATCAGTTTGGTCGTCCGTGCCCTAACTTGGCGACGGAGGACAGCTACGGCGACGACGGAGTAGAAGAGGTGCGCGGCCGGCGTGAGGACGGCGTCGACAAAGTTGCGGCAGCGAAGCGCTTCGTCGCCAGCGTCGTCGAAAGCTAGCGGAGGCGCTAGGGTTGGTAGAGGTGGAGAGGTGCTGGAATTTTTTTTGACCGTGATGGGACGTGCATTTATAGGCATGGGAGACGACACAGTGTAATTACTCAGGTGCCCCTGACGGTTCACGTACGAGTGACATGTGGCGGTCATGTAATGCATTGGGAGTTGTCCCACGATCCCACGTACACCATGACTGTCGGAGTAGTCATTCCGGCTACTCCGGGTTTCAGGCATAACGGATGGAGCATCAAAATCAGATTTAAAATAATATATAAAATTTAAATGCCCAAATGCAAATAAGATATGATTTAATTCAGTGCCCAAAATATTCTACAAAAATGTTCACTATTTTTGGTTTGGTCTCAAAGCCTTGCCAAAATTATCGAACATTGATGAAGGCATTTTGGGTCATTGGAAAAGATTTTATTCTTGACCCTAGTTGAATTCATTTGGTGCTAGGGTTTGAACATCCCCATTTCCAGTTTCTGAGAAATTTAAACATGATGCACATGAAGACCAAGCAAGACAGGCAAGGGCTGGTCTAGGGCTGTGACAACTCACCCCCACTAAACAAGAATCTCGTCCCGAGATTCAAGCGTAGGGTAGGAAATCAGAGGGGACACTAACTAACACAATCTTCATGATCCAAGTGCCCTTCATATGAATGTTGATTTCTAGCATCATGTTGATCCTGGCATCCTTGCTTTCGAGATCTTTGTCCAAAACGGTGACGACGAAAGAAACTCTACAAAATTGATCTCCAGAAAGATCGAGCAACTCAAAATTAACTCATGGAGTGAGACGTTGAAACATCTCTTGAGCTGAGACACAGAACACACATCCAAAGGGATGGAGTGAAGCAAACGATGAAGGTTCACTTAGTGGCAATAATTCCACACCTAAGAAGATGGTGATCGATGTCACCAGACAGGGCACCTTAGAGAAGGTGACTCGTAGAATTTTCCCCTTAAGTGGCAAAAAGAATTACTTTTGATATAGAGATCATTGAAATTCTCTATACCAGCCTAAGGCAATCACAAACGATCGTTTGACGGAGTTCGAGAGAACAACATACTCGGTCAGAATGGATGATGTGGACTACCTTGTTGAAGACAACACAAGGGATGATCTTGCTTATCATCGGAAATGGATGGGACCCATGGTCGGACCACTTTTGAAGATAATCCTGAGCAACAATGGCTGAGAACGGTAACCCATGGAAAATTGGCACATTGGCGGTGCAAGCTGGGAACAAAATGCAAATGCTGGGAATGATTCTGGTAACTGGGGTGGATCCCAACAGTAGAGAGTGAATCTGCTCTTTGAGAGGTTATAGCATAACCAAGAACACTAGGAGCGATCCCGGTTAGAGCCAGAGATAACACCTAGTGCTTGTGCGTGGTCTCAAGAACTTGAGCATTCCCATATTCATCAAGGTTTTACTAATATCCGTGTCAAGGATCCTGGTAACACAACATACGACCATGATGAATAGCGATGGACGATGTAGATGCAAAGGAAGATAACACTTCTCAGATTTCACCTTAGCGGTGTCAAGGGGCAAAATCTGGATGATCGACCGAGAGACATTTAGCACTCCGCTTCTGATGCTCTCCTTGATGTGCTAGCGCAACCCATTTATTAAATGGTTTGGTACCTACAACATCAAGTAAAAGGTCGGACTTTAGGAGCACAAGAATCCATAAGGAACAACTAGGGGGTAAATCCTACGAAATCCTTATGGGGAGGTGGCCAACTTCTTCAATCAAGATACTACATCAATAGGTCTTACGGCTGGGTGTGTTGGCCACGACATCCACTTTACCGGTTACCGAGAGACCAATATTATAGTTCTTGGAAAATGCTCCAACCATCCTATCTGCCTGAGATTCAGTTCTGGTTGGTGTCAGGATATTCCAGACTCATCGAGTCTAGAAAGAAAATGAAAGTTTGCAACACAAACCCACGAGACGGCGTTGCGAGATTCTCGGGAATGAACTACGATAGCAAGCTCCAAAACATGAGCTGGTTCTGCTACAAACCTATGAACACATTGTCCAAGACAAGCATGACCACGTAGTAGTCTTATGATAAAACACTACCGAGTTCTGGTTGGGAACCATCGTCTAGGATATCGAAGTCCTTATATAAGTCATATGATTAGCTCTTATGATGGAACTTCTTCTCCTTGAACAAATCAATCGGTGGCTTGGTGTGCTCGGGATACATATGGAGTGAAGGTTGCAAATCTCCAAGCCACAGAATACTTCGCACGTATGCATGACTGACTTGGGATGATTCCATAGGAAGCAAAACAACTTTCTCGAAATCATGGCGGCAACTTGCACCTAATGCACGTGAACTGGGAGAAAGTCACTTCTTGCACCAACATATACCTCATGAACACAACATGAAGGAAATGCTTACAACGTTTTCCAATACTAGTTGGATGTTCAACACAATTCATGGAAAAGATAGTAATGTTGCTGATGGGCTCAACAACAATTCATCCAGGTTTCCATATAACTGGGGTTCCACAATTATGTGAACAGGGTGATAGCATTGGTCAGACCAATACATATAATGGTGTATGCTCAAGGGAGCAACCACGAGTAAGAAAACATTATGAATACCATTGGTTCTGATTTGACTTGACGATAGCCCACACTGAAATCAAAGTTTGGACAAGACAATACATCCAACAATTGATCACGAGGATCAATCGATGAGGATATCATCTTTCTTCAACAAACACACAAACACAAGGATAACCCTTTGGCAAAGAACTAAGTGGGACAAGCTTCCATCTTCCAACTGTCCAAGTTGTTGTTTAGCTTAACCAACTAGTTCAGGGTATCCAACACAGATTCTTGGAGAAGGGGTGGTTTATAAGAAACCAACTTGATCACGAACTCAACATAGCGGTCAGGAAGCAACTTGGTAATACTTCCGAGAAGATATTCGTAAAATCACGGACCACCGATATGTTGCTAAGTCCGAGAACAATCATGCTTTTCAGGGCAAGACGATATGATCAAATAAGCAAGGGATTGAATAATCCTAACTCATTGGTCAAGGGGTGCACCAGGAAAGATGGACTAGTAGCACGATCAATCTTAGAATGGTGATTCAGTAACCAACACGCTAAGAATGAGATTGTTGTCCTTTAACTACCAAGCAACGAAATTGCTAGGAGTATTGATTTCACACATCACAATCCACTTGTCATTATTCCGGTTACAATAACACAGAGACCGAAGAATAAACAATGATGGTGAGGAGTATCACTATATCAAGAGTTCATAGGAGGTGGAATTCCCATGACATTCTTGACATAAAGATGGTAATGCTCCAAGATAGAACATATTAGAAGCTGGATTAGCATTCTTCACCTGCGAAGTACAACTTCTTTGACCCAATCCTGGATATGGTTAAGGTACTGGAGTTTGTTTCTCCTAGTCATTCGAGAATAGAATGGCTTGACGGACCACAAGAGTAAAAGCCATCGACGAACACGAATGCACCACTACTCCTGACTATCAACTGATAGACGAGGGTCATAATACAACTAGAAAGGAACAAATCAAAGGAACATATAACTTTCTGAGTTGTGAATGCATAGATCAGTATGTCGAACTAGTTCAACATATTTCTTCCGGATAACCCATGCAGAAAGGTAGGACTGGCAGGGTCACAATGTGGAATAGAGAACTCGTCAAGAGCACTCTGGTCGTGATATTTTGGTTCGGGAGAACTTCTGCAAAGGATGGTTCATGGTATTTGGAAGAATGATATACCACGGACCTCGAGGACTATCACAAGGTTGCTAATATCCTAAAGTGATGAGCAAATACTACCAACATGAAGTAGGTAGAAAGAATCTTGGGTTCAAAAACCCAGGAGTAGAATGCCTACTAACTAAATGGCGTCACGGGATGCTTTCGAGAATAATGGCCAGAATCATCACACTGGGAATACAGAGTATTGCTAGATTACTGGGTGATCCTCTAAGACAACTAGGGTCATATTAATAACTCCAACACATGTGTCGAGGTAACGAAGTACCTCAACACAACAACTAGTGTGGTTAATCTGGCCCAAAGGAGCATCGGGACAGGAAGAAGGGATTTGCAAATGCATCAGACTATTTAGAAACCTGGGATGACTCGGACATCATAACGACTGTAAATGCTCGAAAATACTTTTGAGACTCATGCACAAAGATAGCATAACCACTCAACATCATAACGTCAAGGTTCTGAGATCAAAAGTTGAACACACAGAAGTAGTAGAAACTGAACTGAGGGTTGAATCCACAATAACGTGATCCTGATAAATAGAATGAGAATCCTAGTTTCTTAACCCCGTAGAAAGAAGAAGGTGACTCAGATCAGAAGGTCATAGGGTAAAGGAGTAAAAAGAACCTTACGTTCCCTTCCACAATCAATTCCCTTATTATAACTAAAGAATTTTGAGACACGACTTCGACGAGTTTGGCTTACTAATCCTCCAGGCAGTCAGGCTCTGATACCAAAGATGCCAGGACCCCGATCCTAAGTCACACAGGTCTAGCCTGTAACACATCATATCACTTTGCGGCCTCACGCACGGTATCCCCAAGGGTGCCACCTTACCTGGCCCGGGACCGTTTGCGCATTTTGGCACACATATATGATAGTGTCGCTAGCATCCATATGACAGAGAACCCGGGCCGACATGACTAGTTATAAACCAAAAGTGGCACTAAATTACAGAGACATGCATACATGACCCAGCAACGAACGTGTCGGTCATCAACGTATGAACCCAAGTCGTAGCAAGCTACAAGGACTTAAAGGAACAACGCGTGACATTTCCCTTAAGGGACATACACAAGAACGAAGAAGGACACATGCCGGCCAGCCTAAGTGTTCCGGAGCAGTAGCAAGCTACCAAGGCTCAGTGGAAGCACTAAGAGACATTTCCCTGTAAGATAGGCTACCAAGGGTAAACAGCTAGGTGTCGGATCCCACACATAGCAATACACATTACACGTACGCATAACATGCAAGTATGTGTTGTACAACATGGCCTCACAACATAACTCAACAACTCATATAGATAAAGGCCCAGAAGAGCCATCATAGCATTTATTACAAACAGAGGTCACATGACCCATCATACAGAGCATACAGGCAACGGAAGCTTAACATGTCTGAGTACAGACAACTACAATTGAAAAAGGCTGAGAAGCCTGACTATCTACAAGATCCTACAAGGGTACAAGATCGTAGCTGAGGTAACAAGCTAAACGTCGAAGTCCACGCGGAACCACTAGTGAGACTGGAGTCTCTCTGCAAAAACATAAATTAAGCAAACGTGAGTACAAAGGTACTCAGCAAGACTTACATAAGAACTAGCTAAATATGCATCAGTATCAACAAAGGGGTGGTGGACTTTGACTGTAGCAAGCCAGCTTTGACTCGGAGGCTATCCTAAACTACGACTGCAAGTAACTCTTTTGATGTGGCGCACATGAGTCCACATATTCACCAATCAATACACCACTATGGATCGCTCCCGTCTCCCTACGAGAAGGCCATCCATAGCACTCACGCTTATCTTGCGTGTTTTAGAGTATCCACTTTCACTTGTCTATGAACTGTACATGTAACCCAGAAGTCCATTTCCGCGGACACGGCTATTCGAATAGATCATATATAAAACCCTGCAGGGGTGTACTTCTTCACACACGCTCTCACCACTTACCGCCGTTTACACGACATGTACTCGGCAACCTTCAAGCGGAGGCCCAGCGAGGGTGTCGGCCACGGCCTGACTAACCACACAAGTCCCTAGTCCAGGTTTATCGCCTATTTGGGTTCCATCCGTGGGGAGATCCGGCCGGGGTGTCGCTCACGGCCCCAAACGATGTGTACAGGGTTCCCGAGTCACCAAACGGGCGCCCGGTACACCCGGCCACGTACCTGCCGTGTCACAGCCCACCCCGAGGGTCAGCGCTGCGCACGACCTCCAGTAAACTACAAACACCAGAAACTAGTTGCAACTCCTGGACAGAGGACAAGGGCAGTTAATAAGTCGGGAGAGTCCATTGGTTTCGAGCCCAATGCATGGTAGTAACTGGTCATGGATCAACAAACACAGAACTCAATTCTTAAGGACGGCTGCAATGAGACAACCCACCATGTACTCCTACATGGCCTCTCATCGCTACCTTTACCAAATCGTATTCACACACTTAGCTCTCACACAGTATAACATGTTCATCACCCTTCCAATTCATCCCCGATGAATCAGACCTGACACAACTCTAAGCAATAGCAGGCATAACCAGAAACCATGAATGAGTAGGCACAACATGGCTCAAACAACTCCTACTCATGCTAGTGGGTTTCAACTATTTACTGTGGCAATGAAAGATCATGCAGAGAAAAGGGGTTCAGCTACCGCAGCAAAAAGCAGTTCAAAACGTTGTTGTCCTAATGCAGTAAAGAGAGCAGGAGCGAGAGAGTGGGATTGTATTGGAATGCTCAATGGGGTTTTCTTGCCTGGCACTTCTGAAGATAACATTGGGTCTTCATCGGTGTCATCGATCACATCGTCGGAACACGTCTACTGAAAGGGGACAAACACCGACAAACAAGAGAGAACACAATCAATGCAATGCGACAATATGATGCATGATCATGACATGGCAATATGCTGTTGATTGAGCTAATGCAACTAGCAGCCATATTAAATGAAGTTGGTTTGAACCAAGGTTCAAATTCAAACTCCATATGTGATTATTTAAATGTCATTTAATTGATTTGACCTGATCAGCAGGTTTAACTTGTTCAAACATGCATGAAAATGCCATAAACAGATTCCTTGAATTTTTGTGATCATTTTTCATATATAAATTATTTTCATTGGAGTTATAGATTATTTTCTGTGATTTTTAGAAGTTTTGGCTATTTTCTGAAATAAATAAATCATTTCTGATTTATTTTAAATCACAGAAAATAGTTACTGCATCAGCACTAGGTCATGCTGACATCAGCAAGTCAACAGGCGGGTCCATGTCAAACCTGACCAGTGGGGCTCACTGGTCAGTGACACAACTAACTAAACTAACTTATTTAACACTAACCTAGTTTAATTAGCCGGGCGGGGCCCACATGTCAGTGTCTAATTAAGTTAATGACAACAATTAAAACTTAATTAAAACTTTAAACTAAAACTAGTCAGGGCTGACCCCACATGTCATTGACTCAGGGTGGTCAAACCCTGGTCAAGTTGGGTTAAACCCGCCGGCGACTCGACGCCGGCGAGGCCAGACACGGCGGAGAGGCTCAAAAATCCTCCTCCGGCGACCAAATGGCCGGCGGAGGGCATCTACGTGTAGCTGGGACTTGTGCGCATCTAGTGGAGGCGACGATGTGTGCTGGGGTGGCCGGAATCGTCGGCGGCGATCTCAAGGGCGGTGGCCAGAATCGGGCCTCGGTGGTTTCGGTTATACGGGGCAAGGGAGGAGCAACGGGAGGGGTTTTTGGGCCTCTGGTGTTGCGCTGAGCACGTCTGTGTGCTCGGTTGCCGCCCTGGGTGACAGTGGCCACGGCTGCAACATCGTCGGCCGCGTGAAGCACACGGCTCCTGGCAGAACCACGGCCTAGGCGAGGGGGCGAGTTCAAAGATAAGGGGAAACGGCGTAGGAGCTCACGGCGGGGTCGACGGGGGTCTCAGGAGGCTCGGGGAGGCGCCAGCCATCGCGAATTCGACGGTGAGGTCGTTGGCGGCCGGAGGTTGAAGAAGACGAAGACGGCGGTGTTTCGGGGCTTCCGGCATCGGGCGGCTCGGCGAGGAGGAAGAGAGGGACAACGCGGAGCTACTGGGTGCTCCGGCGAGGCGAGAGGTGGACGGTGGCCGCGGTTATGGCGAACGGCGGCGATGTCAGTGTTCGGGCGCGTGCGAGGGAGAGAGCAGGGGAAGGAGATGAGGACGAGGGAGAGTGAGAGATAGGCCAGGGAGGTGCGTGGCGTCTCCAGGGGGGTCGAGGAGCAGGCAGGCAGCCTGGAGGTGGCCGGCGTGTGGCCACGCGCGGCGAGCACACGCCCTCCTCCCTACTGGCAGGAGGTTGAAGACGGTGGGGCGGCTGGACTAGGCCAGCTACAGCGCTGGGCCACAGCTGGGCTGCACAGGATCTGGGTCAGGTAACTCTTCTCTCTCTCTCTCTCTTATTAATACTTTCTGTTTTCTATTTTTTAGGTATACTTTAGGGCTTTATGGGCATTTCCAAAAATCATGAAACCAAGCATGGCTACTATTTAGGATAGATCCAACCGTAAACATTTTAGTTTATGATTATTTGAGCATTTAAAATAATATATAAAATTTAAATGCCCAAATGCAAATAAGATATGATTTAATTCAGTGCCCAAAATATTATACAAAAATGTTCACTATTTTTGGTTTGGTCTCAAAGCCATGCCAAAATCATCAAACATTGATGAAGGCATTTTGGGTCATTGGAAAAGATTTTATTCTTGACCCTAGTTGAATTCATTTGGTGCTAGGGTTTGAACATCCCCATTTCCAGTTTCTGAGAAATTTAAACATGATGCACATGAAGACCAAGCAAGACAGGCAAGGGCTGGTCTAGGGCTGTGACACCTTGAGTATTTGCTTCATCCATGGAAGCTGAGCGCAGCAAGATCCAGCAGCAATGTATTCAGATTTAGCAGTGGAGAGTGATACACAGTTCTGCTTCTTTGAAGACCAACAGACAAGTGATCGTCCTAGAAAGTGACATGTGCCTGATGTGGACTTGCGATCAACTTTGTCACCAGCATAATCAGCATCTGAAAATCCTACTAGATCAAACTCTGAGCCCTTTGGATACCATAATCCTAGTGTTGGGGTGTAAGCCAAATATCGAAGTATTCGCTTCACAGCTAAGTGATGCGACTCCTTTGGTGCCGTTTGATATCGAGCACACATGCTAACACTAAGCATAATATCTGGCCTAGATGCACATAAATAAAGTAAAGAACCAATCATGGAGCGGTATACCTGTTGATCAAACTCTTTACCATTGGCGTCAGGACCCAGATGATGTTTGGCAGGCATTGGCGTCGAGTACCCTTTGCAGTCTTGCATTCAAAACTTCTTCAGGCAGTCTTTAAGATACTTCTCTTGAGATATGAAGATGCCATTGCTTTGCTGATGAATTTGAAGACCAAGGAAGAACTTCAGCTCACCCATCATAGACATTTGATATTGTTCTTGCATCATGTGACCAAACTCATCACTGTATTTCTTGTCCGTGCAGCCGAAGATAATGTCATCCACATAGATTTGGCAGACAAATAGCTCATCATCATATGTCTTCATGAAGAGTGTGGGATCTAGGGATCCAGGTTTGAATCCTTTGCTCTTCAGAAAGTCTTTGAGGGTGTCATACCAAGCACGAGGTGCTTGTTTGAGGCCATACAGTGCCTTGTTGAGCTTGTATACCATATCATGACGTTTTGGGTCTTCAAAGCCAGGTGGTTGTGCAACATACACTTCTTCTTCAATTCTTCCATTGAGAAATGCACTCTTTACATCCATTTGATATAGAAGTATGTTGTGATGAATTGCATAGGCTAGCAGTATACGAATAGCTTCAAGCCTAGCCACAAGAGCAAATGTTTCATCGAAGTCAATCCCTTCTACTTGAGTGTATCCTTGAGCAACGAGACGAGCTTTGTTTCTGACCACTTGACCATGCTCATCTTGCTTGTTGCGATAGATCCATTTTGTGCCTATTATGTTGTGCTTCCGAGGATCAAGACGCTTGACAAGTTCCCACACATTGCTCAGCTCAAACTGTTGAAGCTCTTCTTGCATTGCTTGAATCCATTCAGGCTCCATAAAAGCTTCAGCAACTTTCTTGGGTTCATATATTGAGACAAAAGCAAAATGCCCACAGAAATTTGCAAGCTGTGTTGCTCTTGAGCGAGTGAGTGGACCAGGAGCATTTATGCTATCAATTATTTTCTCAACTTGCACTTCATTTGCAACATGAGGATGAGCTGGACGGAGATTTTGCTCTTGCTGTGCATTATCTTCATCAGGAGTATTGTCTTTGGGCTGAGCATTGTCGTCAGGTTGATTTGGAGCAGAGATGATGAGTTCTTCGTCAGGTTGTGCTTCAGAAGGCATGATCTCACCTGTTCCCATTAGCTTGATAGATTCATTTGGTGAAACTTCATCTAGCACATTTGGTAGGGATTCTCTTTGTGATCCATTTTTCTCATCAAACTTCACATCCACAGTTTCAACAGTTTTATAGAGAAAAATGTTGAAGACTCTGTAGGAGTGTGAGTCCTTTCCATATCCGAGCATGAAGCCTTCATGAGATTTGGGTGCAAATTTTGACTTATGATGATGACCCTTGATCCAGCACTTAGCTCCAAATACTCCGAAGTAGCTTACATTTGGCTTCTTTCCAGTGAGTAGTTCATATGATGTTATTTTGAGAAGCTTCTGAAGATAAACACGGTTGATGATATGGCATGCAGTATCAATAGCTTCGGGCCAGAATCTTGTTGGGGTTTTGTACTCATCGAGCATCGTTCGAGCCATCTCAATTAGAGTTCTGTTCTTTCGCTCAACGATCCCATTTTGCTAAGGTGTATATGGGGCTGAAAATTCATGAGTGATTCCCATCTCATCCAGATAAAGATCGAGGCCAGTGTTCTTGAATTCAGTGCCATTGTCACTTCTAATATGTTTGATCTTGATGCCATAATTGTTCATAGCACGGTTGGCGAAGCGTCTGAAGACATCTTGCACTTCAGTCTTGTAGAGTATTATGTGCACCCATGTGTATCTTGAATAATCATCAACAATGACGAAGCCATAGAGACAGGCTGTGGTAGAGAATGTGGAGCAGTGAGTAGGGCCAAATAAGTCCATGTGGAGAAGCTCGAAGGGTTTAGATGTCATCATGATTGTCTTCGAGGGGTGCTTGGCTCTAGTCATCTTCCCAGCTTCACAGGCACCACATAGATGATCTTTCTTGAACTTGACTTCCTCGATGCCTATGATATGCTTCTTCTTTGCGAGAGTGTGCAAGTTCCTCATGCCAGCATGTACTAGCCTCCGATGCCAGAGCCAGCACTCTGAAGCTTTTGCTAGAAGACATACGACCATTTGCGATCTAGCTAAGAAATCTACCATATACAAATCACCTTTTCTGTATTCTTCAAATACTAAAGACTTGTCAGATTCCATTAGTACAATGCAAAGAAATTTACCAAAGATCACAATCATGTTTAAGTCACAAAGCATTGAGACAGACATTAAGTTGAAGCCAAGAGATTCAACAAGCATGACTTTGTCCACGTGCTGATCTCTTGAGATTGCAACTCTACCTAGCCCAACACTTTGCTTTTACCAGTATCAGCAAATGTGATGTGACTCTTGTTGGATGTACGTAAAGTTGAGTCCATGAGAAGATTTCGATCACCAGTCGTATGATTTGTGCATCCGCTATCCATAATCCATTCTGAAGACTTTGGTGTCTCCCCCTACAATGCAGTTAGGAGGATAGGCTTCACCAAAAGGCATTGTGAAGCATAAACAATTGATGCATAGGTGGATTATGAATGCTTTAGATGTAAGTCAGGACTGATAAGATGTTCAGCAAGTGATTTATGAATAGTATGAGCAGTAAGTAATTTTGGGCATTTGATCTTGTGCCCTACAAGAGTTTTAGGTCCCAGCAATAGCATCAGAAGCCTTTGATTATAGGCTGGAGACCTTTCCCTGCAAGAGAAAGTTAGTTCTTCTTAACCACCCACATCTTCAGGGGTGGCTTAGAAGCAATGAGTCTAAGAGAAGCATCTAAATTTTTTGGCTTTGGGGCCCTAGCAAATAGTCTTGCAGGAGGAGAATAATACTCATAAGAATAGGCAGAAAAGTTCTTTGATTTATGAACATAGCGGTTTGAAGAAACACGCTCATATTCATGAGTCTGAGTATGATTTCCCTGCAAAACATCTGTGTTAGGGTGACTCAGGTTAGTCCTTTGTCTGTATGAAGCCTTAGGACCATATGAAGCCTTTGATCTGGGGTTTGTCTTCATCCCAGGAGGTGTCACGATAGTATTTGCTGGAAGCTTCTCAAGACAACCTTTGGGTACCCAGATCTTCTTCATAGGTGGTCCATTCCTGCAGTTAGTACCAATATACCTGGCAAACACTTCACCATTTTGATTCTTAAACAGTTTATAGTTTGCATCAAAGGATTCATCAATGATAACAGGATTAGCACAAGTGAAGCCAGATAAGGTAGATGGATCCACTGAAAGTCCCTTTGCAGCAACCCATGTGGTTTTGGGATACTGCTCAGGCTTCTAGTATGAACCATCAACATTCATTTTCCCGTCGAACCCAACACCCTCTTTTCTAGGGTTTCGGTTCAGTATCTGCTTTTTGAGGACATCACATAGAGTCTGTTGCCCTTTGAGGCTTTTGTACATCCCTGTTTCAAGCAAAGTCTTCAACCTAGCATTTTCATCAGCAATAGTAGTGGTTTCCTCAGCAGAGGGGTTAGTTTCCACATCAATATTTGAAGATATTGCAACAGTGGCAGCAGTAGAGCATTCAGCAACAGATGTATCATTATCATGTTCAATGCATTTTAGACATGGTGGTTCAAACTCTTCGTGAGTGGAGCTGGTCAGTTGTGCGCGGAGTGACTCATTCTCCTTTTGAAGATCTTCATGAGCCGCTTTCACTTTCTCAAGTTCTCGCTTCCTTTGAATGTAATCGTGGGAAAGCTTTTCATGAGTTTTTGAAAGCGATTCATAAAGCTCTTCAAGTTGTTTGTACTTAACATGAAGATTTTTTATGTCTTCAATTAAGGACTGAGAACGGGTCATTTCCGCATCCAACAGATCATCGCTTTTGTCTAACAGTTTTTGAATATGTTCCATGGCTTTCTGCTGTTCAGTGGTAATTTTAGCAAGTGTTTTGTAGCTAGGTTTTGATTCACAATCAGAGTCATCTTCACTAGATGTTTGAAAGTAAGCATCACGTGATTTTACCTTGGCACCGCGTGCCATGAAGCAGAAGGTGGGTGCAGAGTCGTCGTCATCATCATTGTTGGGGACGGGGCCATTGTCTTCAGTATTGAAGATAGATTTGCCCACGTAGGCAGCGGCTAAAGCCAGACTTGTAGCACCAGAATCAAACTCTTCCTCCGACTCCACCTCCACCTCTTCAGAAGCAGACTCTTCCTCAGAATCCATCTCCTTGCCAACAAAAGCGCGAGCCTTGCCAGATGAAAGCATTCTTGTGTGATGAATACTTTGATGAAGACTTTGAAGAAGACTTTGAGTATTTCTTCTTTTTCTTGTCATCAGAATCATATTCCTTGCTCTTCTTTTTCTTCTTCTCGTTGCCCCACTGAGGACACTCAGAGATGTAGTGACCAGGTTTCTTGCACTTAAGACATGTTCTTTTCTTGCAGTCATGAGCAGATGCTTCATCATTTCTTGAGCTGGATCTTGAAAACTTTCTGAAGCCTTTCCTCCTAGTGAATTTTTGGAACTTCTTCACAAGCATGGCAAGCTCCTTTCCAATGTCTTCAGGATCATCAGAACTGCAGTCAGATTCTTCTTCAGATGAGGAAACATCTTTTGCCTTCAAGGCGCGAGATCGGCCATAGTTGGGACCATAGATGTCACATTTCTCAGATAGCTGGAACTCATGTGTGTTGAGCCTCTCAAGTATATCAGACGGATCGAGAGTCTTGAAGTTAGGGCGTTCTTGAATCATCAGGGCAAGGATATCAAATGAGCTGTCGAGTGATCTCAGAAGGGTCTTGACGATTTCATGCTTGGTGATCTCAGTGGCGCCAAGTGCTTGAAGCTCATTTGTGATGTCAGTGAGACGGTCAAAAGTGTGCTGGACATTCTCATTGTCATGTGTCTCGAAACGATTGAAGAGATTGTGAAGGACACTGATCCTTTGATCTCTCTGGGTAGAGACTCCTTCATTGACCTTTGAGAGCCAGTCCCAAACTTCCTTTGACGTGTCTAGAGCACTCACACGACCGTACTGTCCTTTGGTCAGATGACCACAGATGATGTTCTTGGCCGTTGAATCCAATTGAACGAGCCTCTTGACATCAGCAGGGGTGACGCCTTCACCAGTATTGGGAACGCCGTGCTTGACGACAAACCAGAGGTCCACGTCAATGGCTTCAAGATGCATGCGCATCTTGTTCTTCCAGTTGGGATATTCGTTGCCATCGAAGACGGGGCACGCAGCGGAGACTTTGATTATCCCTGTAGTCAACATAGCTAAAACTCCAGGTGGTTAAACCGAATCACACAGAACAAGGGAGTACCTTGCTATGATACCAATTGAAAGTGCAGTATATCGACTAGAGGGGGGGGTGAATAGGCGATTTTTATGAAATGCTTCAAAACATGGTAGTTTCGAAGACAAACGATAAGCTCAAGCCTATTAGTATGTAGCGGAAAGTGGACTACCCTAGATAAGCCATAGTCATGTATTCAATGAAGTGAAAGCATGAAGACTAATAGCAACTAGGTAGTAGTGATCATAAAGGAAGAAGGAATGAAGCCAATCACAACAAGTAGATACTCAGTGAAGACAATCAGATAAGGCAAGCATGCAATGTCTTCACAACATAGAGCAGTAAGTAAATGGAAGGAAAGGATAGAACCAGTAGCTCGGGGAAGACAGTGATTTGTTAGACCAGTTCCAGTTGCTGTGACAACTGTACGTCTGGTTAGGGAGGCTGATATTTAACTCAGAAGACCGCGTCTTCACCTTGTTCCCCTTGAGCTAAGAACACCTAGTCCTCGCCCAATCACTCTGGTAAGTCTTCAAGGTAGACTTCCAAACCTTCACAGACTTCGTTCACCGGCAATCCACAATGACTCTTGGACGCTCAGAACGCGACGCCTAACCGGCTGGAGGAAACACAGTCCTCAAGTGTAATAAGTCTTCAGGTCACACAGACAGAAAGACTTCAGTGATGCCTAACACTCTTTGGCTCTGGGTGTTTGGGCTTTGTCCTCGCAAGGATTTCTCTCTCAAATGCTTCGAAGGTGGGTTGCTCTCAAACGACAAAAGCCGTGCAATAACTCTGAGCAGCCACCAATTTATGGTGTAGGGGGTGGGCTATTTATACCACTGGGCAACCCGACCTGATTTGTCCGAAGTGACCCTGGGTCACTAAGGAATTGACACGTGTTCCAACGGTCAGATTTCAAACACACACGACAACTTTACTTGAGCTCCAAGTAAAGGTGACTCATCCGCCATTGGATAAGATTTGCTCTCATAGTCTTCGCTAGAAGACATAGGTTTTGGTTGAGCATCACTTCAGTCACTCTGGCTTAGTTCACTTGGACCCCACTTAACAGCACGGTGGTTCCTATGACTCAACAAGGAAGAAAAGGAAGCAACGAAACATCTATGTCTTCGCTCTCCATAGTCTTCACACAATGTCTTCTCATGTCATAGTCTTCAATATGATTATCTTCATATACCACCACTGTTATCAATGTCTTCCTACATTTTTAGGGGTCATCTACGGTAGGTTAACCGAATCAATGAGGGACTACTACCTGTATTATCCTGCAATTCTCACAAACACATTAGTCCCTCAACCAGGTTTGTCGTCAATACTCCAAAACCACTAGGGGTGGCACTAGATGCACTTACACAGTGGCCGCCGACCGGGCGAAATTCGAGGCTATATGGGGAAGTGGAGACGCCCACGTCCCGTCAATCGCCACACGTCAGTCAGGACCGTAGGCTTTGGGGCCCGCGACGCTCCGCACTTGGCCCTTGGCTTCGCTGCGAAGCCAAGCCCGAGCACACCTTAGGCCCGGGGGCTACAGTCGGCGTTCTGGGAATGGGGCTACCCAGACTTGCCTGCCTGCGGCCGAGAGCGTGGCTTGCTAGGCGGCCTAGTGTGGCCTAGCATCTTCAGCAACACTCAAGACCCTCGCGAGGGGCCAAGCCTTGCGAGGCGGACGACACAGGACATCCCCTGGGGCGGCCTCGCCAAGCCGGCTCGTGAGGATCGGAAGTATCAAGGCGATGGGCACCTCGCGAGGTCCTCGTGATGTGAGCAGTGACGACCAAAGCCAGGCGGGCGCCAGTGGGCGTAGAGTGCTAGTTTCCCCTTCGGTGCTAAAGGAGCACGTGCATGTGCGGAGTCCCGAGGCATCAGGCAAATGTTTCCATATCCGTGCAACAAGACCAAGACCAGAAGGACGGCAGAACGGAGGTCATCGCGGAGCCCATGACGCCGTCACCACCAGAGCCTTTGGCAGGCGAAGACCACCTTTTGTGAGGATAGCTTGTACTATCTGCCCCCTTCAAATTTGGCCGTTGTGGTATCCCTTCCCTCTCAATATTTGGGAAGAGGGCCCGGGCCACTATAAATAGGACTAGCCACCACCACTGGGGTCATCTCATCTTGAGCTGATCAGATAGAAGGCCATGCACCACAAGCTCACCCGAGGTCAAGAACACCTCTCCCCAGGAGGCAGTTCACCCATGTACTAGTTTTTCCTCTACCTACAAGGCGATCTACCACACCACAGTGGATTAGGGTGTTACACCACAACAGTGGCCTGAACCAGTATAAATCTTGTGTCTCTTGTTCATTGGATCTGACGATCTAGGCTTAGGGCTATTGAGTAGACGAGCCAGGGCGGAAGGAGAGATCTTCGTGCGCACCCCAGAGTTCGAACCTTAAGGGTTTTGCCGGAACACCACATCCGATAGTTGCCACCGTAAATCCTAGAAAGTTGATTTGTTCCCTATGGAGTCATCCCAAGTCAGTCAAACATGTGCGAAGTATTCTATGGTTTTATAGACTGATCATCTTCATTTTATATGTATTACCTAGCACACCAAGCCACCGACTGATTTGTTCAAAGAAGAGAAGTCTATGCTTGGGATCTAATCCATGGACTTGCGTAGAGACTTTGTTATCCTCAATGATGGTTCCCAACTAGAACTCGGTAGTGTTATGTTGTAAGACTAATATGTGGTCATGGTTGTCCGGGACAGCGTGTTCACATGTGTATAGCAGAACCAGCTCATGTTTTGGAGCTTCCTATCATAGTTCATTTCCCAAGAATCTTGCAACGTCATCTCGTCGGTTTGTGTCGCAAACTTTCTTTTCCAGACATGACGCCTGAAATATCATGTTACCAACCAGATCTGAATCTCAGGTAGATATGATGGTTGAAAAATTCCCAATATTTGCATTTTGTTCCCAGCTCGCACTGCTAGTGTGCCAAATTCCCACGGGCTGCCTTCCCAGTAATTGTTGTTCAAGGTCTTCTTCAAAAGTGGTCCTACCATGGGTCTCATCCATTTCCGACGATAAGCAAGATCACTCATTGCGTTGTCTTCTACAAGGTAGTCCACATCATCCAATCTAGTCTGAGTATGCCACTCCTCCGAACTCCTTGAAATGATCCATTGTGATTTGCCCTAGGCTGGTATAGAGAGTTTCAATGATCTCTTTATCAAAAAAGTAATTCTTTTTGCCACTTAAGAGAATAATTCTATGAGTCACCTTCCCTAAGGTGTCCCGTTAGGGAATTATGGCAAACTATCTCCTCGCCACTATGACATTTATTCACCATCTTCTCAAGCATGGAATTATTGCCCACCGAGTCGAACCTACGTCATCTACTTCCTTCCATCACTCTGATGTTTGTTTTGTGTCTCAGCTCATGAGACGTTCTTTCATCTCAGTCCATGAGTTGATCTTGAGTGCTCGATCTTTGAGGAGATCGTTTTGTGTAGATTTTCCTTTTACCGTCATCATGTTGGATGAAGATCTCGAAAGCAAAGACGTCAAGATTAATTTGAAGCAATGAATCAACATCTTCGAGAAGGGAAATTGGATCGAGAAGATCATGTTGGCTTTGTGTCCCCTCTATCCTCTTACCTTATGTCTTGAATCTGGGGATGAGATTCTTGTTTAGTGGGGGTGAGTTGTCATAGCCCTAGCTTTAGCCTAATTCTATTTGAAAGTTGAAATGGGGATGACAAACCCTAGCACCAAAATTAAAGCAACTAGGCTTAATTAAAAAAATGCATTCAATGAACCAAAATGCCCTTCATCAATGTTTGACAATTTTGGCAAGGCTTTGAGTCCATATCAAAATGGTGAACCTTTTTGTGGAATATTTTGCGGCTTTGAATTAAATCAATAACATATTTGGGTTGGACAGGTTTCTATTATAGAAGAGATAAAGTTCAAATATTTTTGTAAGTTTGCATCTGACCTTGGGCAGGTTTCCTGAGCTCACATAAAAATTTACAGAAAGTTTCTAAATGATTTGATGTTTCAAATCAAATCAAACAAACAAAAGAAAACAGAAAACAGAAAGAATTAGAAAGAGGGAGAGAGAATACATGGCCACTTACCCGGCCCAGCTATGCGGCCCACTGGCCCAGCCAGCACCGTCGTCCTCCTAGCGCCAGTCGGCTGGGCGCGTGTCCGACGCGCGCGCACGGCTAGAGCGCCATGCCACCAGCTGCCTGCCTGCGTCCCCGGGACAGCGCAACGCCCCTGGTCTTCTCCTCGGTGCCATCTCGACCGATCCGGCCTCTCATTCCTCCCCGTGCTCTCCCCTTCACCCCCTGACGCCATGGCCGATGCAGCTGCACCCGCGCCGTCGTGAAGCCGCAACCACCATCGCCCCACATCGCCGCGCCATGCCCGAGAGCTCCACTATTGCCTGCTTCAACAAGAAGGTCAAGCCCCGAGCGCTCGTTCGCCCTGCACCATCCTCACTGAGCTCATCCCTGACCGGCGTCGCCGGAGATTCCCCTTGTCGCGCTGCTCAGCTCTGACCGCCCCCGACCTCGTCGTCTGCTCCGTCGTGACTGCTGTGAGTTGCTGCCCATCCCCCCCTCTCCTTTCTCGCTGTCATGCACTACACGCACCGCATCGAGTTCACCCGCACGCGCCGCCGCGTGTGCTCGCCGCCGACGTGACTCCGGCCACGCAACGGCCTGGCCGTCATGTCCACCTTGCTCGCCACACCCCGTAGAGCACGTAGGTACTAACCACGTGCCTCCATGCTCGTCGTAGTGACGACCCTGAGCTCACCCGAGCTCCGGCAGCCGCCAAGGTAGCCACCGTCATCCTTTCCGGCCACCCCAGGTCCAACCACTACCACCACTCGATGCGGACGAGCGTCCGCATCACGTAGATGCCCTCTGCAGGCCATTTGGTCGCCGGAGGAGGAATCCCACAGCTCGCCACCGCGTCTGGCCTCGCCGGCGTGAGCCGCCGGTGGGTTTGACCCCGTCCGACCAGGGTTTGACCGCCCTGGGTCACTGACATGTGGGGCCGACCCTGTTAATTAGCTTAGTTAGGATTAATTAACCTAGGTTAGTTAGTTAGTCGCTCACATGTGGCACCCACTAGTCAGTTTGACCTGGGCGGCTCCGTTGACTCGCTGACATCACCCTAACATAGTGCTGACGCAGTAAAGCTATTCTGTGATTTTTAATAAAAGATCATGGAAAATAATCTGTAACTCCAAATGAAATAATTTATATATGAGAAATTATCAGAAAAATATGAAGAATCTGTTTATGGCATTGTCATGCATGTTTGAACAACTTAAAGTTGTTGTATATGACAATTTGATTATATGGCATTTGAAATGCCTTACATGGAGTTTGAATTTGAATCTTGTGTTCAAATCAACTTCATTTAAATCGCTGCTAGTTGCATTAGCTCAAATCATATCATTTTGCCATGTCATGATCATGCATCATATTGTTGCACTGCATTGATTCTGTTTCCTCTCTGTTGCCGGTACATGTCCCCTCTGAGTAGATGTGGTTCCGACGATGAGATCGATGACACCGATGAAGAACTATACTATCTTGAGAAGTGACAGGAAAGCATACAACCCTTGTTCATTCCAATACAATCCCACTCTCTCGCTCCTGCTCTCTTTTACTGCATTAGGACAACAACGTTTCAACTGTTACATGCTGCGGTAGTTGAACCCCTTTCCTCTGCATGACCTGTCATTGCGACAGTAAATAGATGAAACCCATTAGCATGAGTAGGAGTTGTTTGAGCCCTGATGATCCTACTCATTCATGCTTGTTTGTCATGCCTGCTATTGCTTAGAGTTGTGTCAGGTCTGTTTCATCGGGAATGAATTGGAAAGATGTGGACATGTCCTATTGTTGAGAGCTAAGTATGTGAACTCGATTTGGTAAAGGTAGCGGTGAGAGGCCATGTAGGAGTACATGGTGGGTTGTCTCATTGAAATCGTCCTCAGGAACTGAGTTCTGTGTTTGTGATCCATGAACAGTTACTACCACGCATTGGAATGCTTAAGTGCCCCTCTTGACTTATTAGTCAACTCGATCTATGTCCAGGAGTTGCAGCTAGTTTTTGGTGTTTGTAGGTAATGTTAGTTGTCTACCAAGTGGCACCCGGTACAGGTGGGCTTGGGACAGACTAGGCACCGTGGCCGGCTATACCAAGCGTTGCCCGTTTGGTGGGCTTGGGAACGCTGTACACATCGTTTGGGGCCGTGAGCGACACCCCAGCCAGATCTCCTTGCGGATGGAACCCGAATAGGCGATAAACCTAGACTAGAGACTTGCGTGGTTAGTCAGGTCGTGGCCGACTCCCTCGCCAGGCTGCCGCTTGAAGGTTGCCGAGATACACGACGTGTACATGGTGGTCAGTGGCTAGAGCATGTGTGAAGAAGTACACCCCTGCAGGGTTAACATCATCTATCCAAATTGCCACGTCCGCGGTAAAGGACTACTGGGTTCCTGTACAGTTCATAGACAAGTGAAAGTGGATACTCTAAAATGCGCAAGATAAGCGTGAGTGCTATGGATGGCCTTCTCGTAGGGAGATGGGAGCAGATCCATAGTGGTGTATTGATTTTGTGAATATGTGGACTCGTGTGTGCCACCTTAAAAGAGTTACCAGCAGTCGTAGTACATGATAGCCACAGAGCCAAAGCTGGCTTGCTGCAGTTAAACTCCACCACCCCTTTGTAGATACTGATGCATATGTAGCTAGTTCTGATGTAAGTCTTGCTGAGTACATTTGTACTCATGTTTGCTTAATTTATGTTTTTGCAGGGGGACTTCAGTCTCACTAGTGGTTCGCGTGGACTTCGACGTTTAGCTTGTTACCTCAGCTACGATCTTGTACCCTTGGGAGGGTCTTGTAGATAGTCAGACTTCTCAGCCTTTTTCATTTGTAGTTGTCTGTACTCAGACATGTTATGCTTCCGTTGCTTGTATGCTCTGTATGTTAGGTCATGCGACCCATGTTTGTAATATCTGGCTCCTCGGAGCGTAATGAATAAATACTTTGATTCACATAGTTTTGTTGTGATGCCATGTTGTATTTGCACATATCGAGCATATTGTGTGTATGGTATTGAAATGCTTGGTATGTGTGGGATCCGATACCTAGTTGTTTACCCATGGTAGCCTATCTTATGGGGAAATGCCTCCTAGTGCTTCCATTGAGCCTTGGTAGCTTGCTACTGCTCCAGAACACATGGATTGACCAGCATGTGTCTTTCCTTTCTCATGTGTCTGTTCCCTCTGGGGAAATGTCACGCGGCGTATACCGCAGTCCTGTTAGCTTGCTACAGCTCAACAACACTCGCTGCTGACCGGCACGTGCTTGTCCCTGTAATTTAGTGCCACTTTTGGTTTATAACTAGTCATGCCGGCCCGGGTTCTCTGTCATATTGTTGCTAGCGACACTATCATATACGTGAGCCAAAATGCGCAAACGGTTCCGGGCCAGGTAAGGTGGCACCCATGGGGATACCGTGCGTGAAGCTGCAAAGTGATATGTTGTGTTACATGCTAGACCGGTGTGACTTAGGATTGGGGTCCCTACATTTCCGAAACTCCGGCCACGCAGGGCAGGGATACCGACGACTGCGCACCTACCATGCCCTCCAGGTGTTCGGTAATTTGTCTACTCGGCTTGGCGATGGACTTGGACGACGACGAGGCGTTCGCTGCACTGCTGGAGGAGGAAGGCAATGCCGACGCCAAAGAAGAAGAGCACCTCATGGTCCTCACCGCTCTAGCTGGCCTGTTCATGGGCCATGTAAAGTCGCGGCAAGGTGGCCCTGCGCCGGGCCGGCTGAAGGCAAAGTATAGGCATCGACTAGAAGGCTACTGCTTTCTCTACGCCAAATCGATGCTCCACTTCACATCGACAAAGTATTTTGACACCGTTATCGGATGGGCTGAAAGCTCTTCCTCAGGATTGTGAACTCCATTCATGAGTTCGACGGCTACTTCAAGTGCAAGAAGTATTGCACCGGCACTCTTGGATTCACCTCACTCCAGAAGTGCACGACAGCTAAGAGGATGCTTGCATACGGAGCTCCCAGTGATTCAATGGATGACTATGGACGCATGGACGAGTCCATGTCCATTGAGTGTATGTACAAGTTCTGCAGGGCAGTGGTGGCAGTGTTTGGACCTCAATACTTGCGACCACCCAATGCTGAAGACACTGTTCGGATCCTAGCACAGAATGCAGCAAGAGGATTTCCTGGGATGCTTGAAGGCATTGACTGCATGCATTGGAAATGGAAAAACTATCTATTTGCTTGGTAGGGGATGTACAAAGGCGCCAAAGGCAGTTGCAGTGTCGCACTTGAGGCAGTGGCCACACATGACCTCTGCATTTGGCACTCCTTCTTTGTATGCCAGGAACTCACAATGACATCAACGTACTGCAGTGCTCCCTTGTCTTTGCCAAGCTTGTTGAAGGTCATGCTCCTTTGGTAAACTTCGAGGTCAATGGGCGCCACTACAACAAGGGATACTACCTGACATATGGCATTTATCCGAGATGGTCCACATTTGTAAACCCCGTGCGAGAAGGCAAGAACTCCTACTTTGCCAAGTGTCAGGAGGATTGCAGGAAGAATGTCGAGCAGGCATTTGGTGTGCTCCTATTTTGATTTCCTGTTATCCGGTACCCCACTTAGACCTGGTTGAAAGATCAAATATGGGAGGTCATGACATGCTGTCTCATCTTGCACATTATGATCATTGAGAGCGAGCAAGAAGAGCCAATGTTTGGCACTGAACCATATTGCAGGCAGGGTCCTCTTGTCCAAGTTGATCACCAGCTACCAGCAACCTAGATTGCCTTCCTCAATATGCGTCAGGAGATCCGAGACCCACAGGTGCATCAACAACTGCAGCAAGACCTGGTGGAGCACCTATGGAGGATCAAAGGCAATGCCTAGCTCGACATGTGATGAAATATGAGTTTTTATTATTTGTTGAACTATTTGATTTGTATTGATTTGTTGAACTATTTGATTAGTATTGATTTGTTGAACTATTTGATTTATATTGATTTTCTGTAATGAACTATGTGATTAAAAATAGCTTAGTTGAATTTGTGCCGAAGTACGTTGAATATGGGTCAATTTGCGCCAATAGCTGGATGAAAATGAGCCGAAATCGGCGCCTGGGGGCGAACTTGGGGGCACAGCTAGGAACCCAAGCCCCCCCACGCCAAAATTTCCGTCAGCGCGCCCGCAGGCGGCGCTATTTCTAGCCCCTGGGGGGCCGAATGGGTGGAGATGATCTGATGGCAACAAAAGTAGAGTAAGAACAACTCCAACGCGCTGACCCATTTCGTCCGCGCGCGTCCGTTTGGGTCGCGACGGACATAAAAGAGGCCCAACGCGCCTGACTCAAACGGATGCCCGTCCGCTTTTTGTCCACCTACAGACCCATTCGCGGCCCATTTTTGAGTCTGATTCGCGTCGGCGCGGACACGAGACGGACGCGCGCACCACGCGACAACTACTCCCCCAAACACGCCAGTCGGTGGCAAATCATGAAAGAAATATGCCATAGAGGCAATAATAAAGCTGTTATTTTATATTTCCTTATTCATGATAAATGCCTTTATTATTTTCTCTATTAGCCATTGTTTGGCAAGCTATTGTAAGTTTTCGATGAAATCTTTAGTACTCTGTATGCCAAATTGAATGATGTGTTCATTCAAAAAAATTAAAAAATGGGTAAAAGCCGAGAAGTTTTATATTTTTATATTATGAACCCTCGATTCTAAAATTTAAATACTTCTACATTGAATGGGTAGCTACAACAATAAAATAAATTCGATCAGCCTTTCTACTCCCCTGCACCTAGGTTAAGCAGGTACCTACACAATACCTACCCACCTAACCCTATTTTTGCTAATTATAAGAGTGCTTATTATAAAAGAATTCTTGCAATTTTTTCAAGAATTATGTTTTGCATTTTTAGGTATAAAAAACCATAATAGTGGATCAGCGTGGTAAGGAAAAACTGGTAATCATTTCCTTCAAAAAAATCTTGGAGTTTATGTAATGCTTACTCTCAAACATTTTGTTTATACGGTAGTGATATTCTTGTTTCACTCTTTACCTTTGGATTCTTATCTAATGACCCAGGACAGAATCCTGCATGCGAGGAGCAAAAATACACTTTTTTTATTCATGCTAGAATTGTATTGATCAGAAACCTTGATACATGTGTGAATACATAGACAAACAGTGTGTCCCTATTGAGCCTCTACTTGACTAGCTCGTTGTTCAAAGATGGTTAAGGTTTCCTAACCATGGACATGAGTTGTCATTTGATAACGGGATCACATCATTAGGAGAATGATGTGATGGACAAGACCCATTCGTTAGCTAAGCATAATGATAGTTCAGTTTATTATTGTTGCTTTCTTCATGTCAAATACATATTCCTCTGACTATGAGATTATGCAACTCCCAGATACCGAAGAAATGCCTTATGTGCTATCAAACGTTACAGTGTAACTAGGTGATTAGAAAGATGTTCTACAGGTATCTCCGAATGTGTTTGTTGAGTTGGCAAAGATCGAGTTCAGGATTTGTCACTCCGAGTATCGGAGAGGTATCTCTGGGCCCTCTCGGTAATGCACATCATAATCTTTGCAAGAAAATGACTAATTGATAACCCATAAGTGTAGGGGATCGCAACAGTTTTCGAGGGTAGAGTATTCAACCCAAATTTATTGATTCGACACAAGGGGAGCCAACGAATACTCTCAAGTATTAGCAGTTCAGTTGTCAATTCAACCACACCTGGAAGACTCAATATCTGCAGCAAAGTATTCAGTACCAAAGTAATATGGAAGTAACGGTAACAGTGACAAAAGTAACAGTAGCAGTTTTGTAGTGATTGTAACAGTAGCAGCAGAAAAGCAACTAAGCAAGGATCAATATGTGAACAGCTCGTAGGCATTGGATCAATTATGGATAATTATGTCGGCTGGGATTCCTCATGTAATAGTAATAACATAGGGTGACACAGAACTTGCTCTAGTTCATCAATGTAATGTAGGCATGTATTCCGAATATAGTCATACATGCTTATGGGAAAGAACTTGCATGACATCTTTTGTCCTGCCCTCCCGTGGCAGCAGGGTCCTATTGGAAACTAAGGGATATTAAGGCCTATTTTTAATAGAGTACCAGTCCAAAGCATTAACACTTAGTGAATACATGAACTCCTCAAACTATGGTCATCACCGGGAGTGGTCTCGATTATTGTCACTTCGGGGTTGCCGGATCACAACACATAGTAGGTGACTATTGGCTTGCAAGATAGGCTCAAGAACTCACATATATTCATGAAAACATAATAGGTTCAGATCTGAAATCATGGCACTCGGGCCCTAGTGACAAGCATTAAGCATAGCAAAGTCATAGCAACATTGATCTCATAACATAATGGATACTAGGGATGGAACCCTAACAAAACTAACTCGATTACATGGAAAATCTCATCCGACCCATCACCGTCCAGCAAGTCTACGATGCGATTACTCATGCACGGCGGTGAGCATCATGGAATTGGTAATGGAGGAAGGTTGATGAGGATGATGACGATGATCTCCACTCTCCGGAGCCCCAAACGAACTCCAGATCAGCCCTCCTGAGAGAGTTTAGGGCTTTGCAGCGGCTCCGTATCGTAAAACATGATGAATCCTTTTCTTTGATTTTTCCCCCTCCTCGAACGTGAATATATGGAGTCGGAGCTGAGGTCGGTGGAGCGTCAGGGGGCCCACGAGACAGGGGGCGTGGCCAGGGGGCGCGCCCCCACCCTCATGGACAGGGTGTGGCCCCCCTGGTCCGGATTCTTCCGCCAGTATTTTTATATATTCCAAAATAATTTTCCATTGATTTTCAGGTCATTCCGAGAACTTTTATTTGTGCACAAAAATAACAGCATGGCAATTCTGCTGAAAACAGCGTCAGTCCGGGTTAGTTCCATTCAAATCATGCAAGTTAGAGTCCAAAACAAGGGCAAAAGTGTTTGAGAAAATAGATACGTTGGAGACGTATCAACTCCCCCCAAGCTTAAACCTTTGCATGTCCTCAAGCAATTCAGTTGATAAACTGAAAGCGACAAAGAAAAACATTGACAAACTGGTTTTGCTCTTGTTGTTGCAAATATGTAAAGCCAACATTCAAGTTTTCAGCAAAGATTATGAACTAACCACATTCACAATAACTTCCAGGTCTCATGTTTACTCATATCAATGACATAATCAACTAGCGAGTAATAATAATAAACCCCAGATGACAACACTTTCTTAAAACAATCATAATATGATATAACAAGATGGTATCTCACTAGCCCTTTCTGAGACCGCAAAACATAAATACAGAGCATCTCCGAAGATCAAGGACTGACTAGACATTGTAATTCATGGTAAAGGAGATCCAATCAGAATCATACTCAATGTAAATTAATAACAATACATGCAAATGACAGCGGTGCTCTCCAACTGTTGCTTTTTTAATAAGAGGATGATGACTCAACATAAAAGTAAATAGATAGGCCCTTCGCAGAGGGAAGCAGGGATTTGTAAATGTGCCAGAGCTCGAGTTTTGAAACAAAGGTGAATAATATTTTGAGCGGTATACTTTCATTGTTAACATAACAACCAAGAGTTCCCGATATCTTCCATGCTACACACATTATAGGCTGTTCCCAAAAAGAATGGTAAAGTTTATACTCCCCCAACCACCAACAAGCACACTCCACGACCATCCGAATCCACGGGGTACCGTCCATACCAACAACAGCTCTGGGGGAGTTTTGTTTAATTATTATGATTTGAGCATGGGACGGGGCATCCCGGTTACCACCCATTTTCTCGTAAATGATGAGCGGAGTCCACTCATCGTGAGAATAACCCACCTAGCATGGAAGATATAGACAGACCTAGATGATACATGAGCTGTTTGAGCATACAAAACAGAATTTCATTTGAAGGTTTAGAGTTTGGCACATACAAATTTACTTGGGACGGCAGGTGGATACCGCATATAGGAAGGTATGGTGGACTCATATGGAATACCTTTGGGGTTTATGGAAGTGGATGCACAAGCAGTATTCCCGCTTAGTACAAGTGAAGGATAGAAAGAGACTCGGAAGCGACCAGCTAGAGAGCGACGACAGTCTTGAACATGCATTAAAATTAATCAACAATGAATGCAAGCATGAGTAGGATATAAATCACCATGAACATAAATATCGTGGAGGCTATGGTGATTTTGTTTCAACTACATGTGTGAACATGTGCCAAGTCAAACCACTTGAATCGTTCATAGGAGGATACCACCCTATCATACCACATCACAAACATTTTAATAGCATGTTGGCACGCAAGGAAGACCATTATAAACTCCTAGCTAATTAAGCATGGCATGAGCAGCTATGATCTCTAATTGTCATTGCAAGCATATTTCATTCATAATAGGCTGAATCAGGAACGATGAACTTTTCATATTTACAAAAACAAGATAGGTCGAGTTCACACCAGCTTCTCTCATCTCAGTCAGTTTATCATATATCGTCATTATTGCCTTTCACTCGCACGACCGAACAGTGTAGATAATAATAATAGTGCACGTGCATTGGACTAAGCTTGAATCTCCAAGCATTTAATACAAGGGAGAAGACAAAATAATATGGCTCATGGTTAAATCAACAGTAATGCATATGAGAGCCACTAAACATTTTCATCATGGTCTTCTCCTCTTTACCCCCAAAAGAAAGTAAAAGAAACTAAAACCATTTACACGGGAAAGTTCCCAACAAGCAAAAGAAGAACGATAAATCTTTTTGGGTTTTCTGTTAATTACTACTACTACAAGCATGGAAAGTAAACTAGCTAAAAGCTACAACTAATTTTGTTGTTTTACTTAAGGTTTTTCTAACACACAAGAAAAGGACATGGAAAAGTAAATAAACTAGCATGGATAGTACAATGAAAAAGTATGAGCACCAACTACTGGAATGAGTGTGTAAACATGAATGTAATGTCGGTGAGAAATACGTACTCCCCCAAGCTTAGGCTTTTGGCCTAAGTTGGTCTATTGCTACGGATCAAAGCTACTCTCACTACAAACAAGACACATCCGTGACATTTTGGGTCGAACGAATTTTTTTCTATCATACTTATGACACTTCTATGACGATAATTGTGACAAAACCCGGTATCATCATAGATGTGGTGAGGTCCTACTTCTATGACCAAAAATCATGCCAGAATATGGGCCTTTCGTCCTAGGCGGGCCGGAGATGCAGTTGCATGACATTCTTTGGGCCGTCCATGACGGAAAAAATCGTGGGAGAAGCGAGGGCAAGGAAAATATCGAGGTGTTCCCTGTTACGGTGGGTGGTCGGGGCCGAGCGAAGCGCATTTCTCTCGTACACACACGCGCGTGGGTGCGAGGCATTGGGCTCTAACTGAACATGAGCGAGGCGTTGGGCTCTAACTGAATCAGAGTGATTGCACTGCAGGCTAGGCGTTACTGAACCCGAGCGATCGCTCGATGGTTGTTAACTGAACCCGATTGAGTGATTCCTTCGCTACTGCTGCTAACTGAAGCCGATCGATGCTGCCTCTGGATGAACAGTGAGCGTTGTTGGGGGGTTTGAATGAACAGTTCCCGGTGGGGTTGGATGAACATGACCCCGTGGTGTTGCCTCTAGATGAACAGGACCCCGGTCGATCGAGCCGGTTGGGGCTAGATGAGCAGGACTCCGTGGAGGGCAGGATGAACAGGACCACACCATGGAGGGCTGGATGAACAGTAGACGGTGGATGGCTGGATGAATAGTAGCCCATGGAGGGGTTGTTGAACAGGAGCTTGTGGAGAGGGCTGGTTGAACAGTAGCCGGTGGAGAAGCGCGCGGTGGAGGCTAGATGAACAAGAGCCCGTGGATGAATAGTCGCAGGTGGAGGCTGGAGGAGGTCGACGGTGGATGAACAGTATCCCGTGGAGGCTGGAGGAGTTCGACGATGGAGATGAACAGTATCCCGTGGAGTCCCGTTTTGCGGTACACCACACACCTCCCGATGAACAGGACCCCCATTTCGACCGTAGCGCTCTAACACAAGTCCGTTTCCTCCGTTTTGCGGTACGCCACACCCCTCCCGATCAACAGGACCCCCGTTTCGACCGTAGGAGGTCCATTTCCTCAATTTTGCTATACGCCAGACCCCTCCCGATGAACAAGATCCCGTTTCGACCGGGGCCGGTCGAACACAAGGCCATTTCCTCCGTTCTGCGATACGCCAGGCCTAGTTTCCATCGGCTGTTCCGTCCAAGCCCTCCCGATGAACACGACGACACATTCCGTTCCGACCCAGCCGGTTGGCTCCCCATGAACACGATGACGACGCTGTTTCTCCGTTCTGACCCTGCCATGTACACGAGCCCTGGCCGTACATATGCGAGAGTAGGCTTTCGAGACCCTGCCCGTATGTACGTACATGGCCGTATTTTCTTTCTTGCACACTGGCTACTGTACGTACGTGTACATGCTACGTGCGTGCCTCTACTACGACCTCTACATCGACCAGTATGTATGTACACGTTCACGACCAGAATGACAATGCTACGTACGCTTGGACCAGGTGGGTCCCGACTGTCAAGCACTTCCTTGCTTATGAAGAAGTAGCTGGTGGGACCCGGCTGTCAGGGGGGCGAATCATTTTTTTGCTCGGACGCACTTCCTTGCATGCGAAGATGTAGCTGGTGGGTCCCAGCAGTCAGGGGGAATGTTTCTTTGTGTAATACGGGGGCCTGTCCGGTGGGTCCCCGCTGTCAGGTGGAGGAATAAATGTTTTGCGCGTAATAAGGAGGCACTTCCTTGCTGCGGCCGTGGACCCAGCTGTCAGCTTCTCCACGTACAATACTCTTCTGATGGAAGTCTGTCATTGACCACATTGACCACGCCGCTCCGAGAGCACCAAGGAGGTGGACGACGACGAGGCCTAGGAAGGGGATGATGCGGAGCCAGGAAAGACGCGACAGTGGATGCCCTCGCAGATAGGAGTATGAGGGTTCACTGGTTTGGCTGCGGTGTGAGGCTTCCATCGCCGCAGAATAACAAGCGGTGTGGGTAAGTAGAGGGATGGCCTGGCTAGCGGTGGGAGTAGTAGTGGGCGGTGAGGCCTTCACGGCATCGCAGCCGGCCACGGGAGGCAGGAGCACGAGGCACGATCGGCGCTGCTTTGGGCGGCTGGAGCAAGAAGACCAGAGGTTGAAGAAGCACTACGGCTGTTGGATGGACATCGTACGGTCACTGGAGCTATAATCGTGCATATTGACTAAGTTGACAAAGCCCTCCGTCCCCGTCAACTTAGTAGGCCCACAAGTCAGCGTCTCACTATACTGGGTCCCAGCTAGCAGGGGGAGTATTCATTTTATTGTGCGCAATAAGGAGGCACTTCCTTGCGTGCGAAGATATAGCTGGTGGGTCCGAGCTGTCAGTGGCGGTAATGTTTTTTCGCGAAATACAGAGGCCCTTTCGGTGGGTCCCAGATGTCAGGTGCAGGAATCATTATTTTGCGCGTAATAAGGAGGCATTTCCTTGCATGCGGCCGTGGACCCAGCTGTTAGCCTCTCCACATACAGTCCACTTCATATGCATGTCGGTCGTTGACCATGTTGACCGGGCCGCGCCGAGAGCACCAGGGCGGTGGACGACGGTGAGGCCTAGGAAGGGAACGACATGGAGCCAGGGAAGACTCGGCAATTGTTTCCCACACGGAGGGGAGTACGACTATACGAGGGTTTACTGGTTCCTCTGCCGTCGCCGGAGAATAATAGCAGGTGTGGGTGAGTAGAGGGATGGCTAGGCCAACGATGGGAGTACGGTGGGGCGCTGAGGCCTACGCGGCAGCACAGCCGGCCGTGGGGAGGAGAGAGTAGGCAGTCCCACCAGCGCTTGTTTGAGCGGCTGGAGCAGGAAGAGCAGAGATTGAAGTAGCACGACGGCCGTTAGATGGACATCCAATAGTCACTGCTTGTGCGTCAACCTTTTTCTAGGAAAGACTCAAATCTGTGGAAAACATCATACAACCCATTTGACATTATTTCTAATAATTTACAGCCCATTTGCTAATTCTTAAGGTTTGTTTGGAGCCCATATTCTTTTTGTTAGCATTACAGCCCATATTGTGGCCAGGGTTAAAAAATTATATGAAATTTTGCATATTTCGGTGCGGTCCGAATTCTTTTTAATCCCGAAATTTCGAGTCACGTTCAAACTGATTTAAAAAATAAATATATATCAATATAAAATCCAACAAATTGTCCAAGCATAAAAATCAATGCAATTTAAAATCTCGAAATGAAAAAAGGAATTTGAAACTAATTGCCGGTTTGATGTGTTTTAAAAATGTACAACCCATTTCTCATTACCGATAGGCCATTTTCTCGGCCAGCCGAATGAAAGCGCTCCTCGTCTTGAAAGATTTACAGCCCAACAGGCCTGAAAAAGCGACTTACTTGGCAAATCACGAAAAATCTGGGCTATGGCCGTGGACCCAGCTATCAGCCTCTCCATGTACAGTACTCTATCGATGGAAGTCGGTCGTTGACCACATTGACCACGCCGCGCCGAGAGCACCAAGGCGGTGGTCGATGGCGAGGCCTAGGAAGGGAACGACGCGGAGCCGGGGAAGACACGGCAGTGGATGCCCACGCGGAGAGGAGTACGAGGGTTCACTGGTTCGGCTGCAGTGTGAGGCTGTCGTCGCCATAGGGCTTGGCTAGCGGTGGGAGTAGTAGGGGGTGATGTGGCCTCAACGGCAGCACAGCCGGCCACTGGAGGCAGGAGCAGGCGGTCTCACCGGCGCTGGTTTGGGCGGCTGGTGCAAGAAGAGCAACGATTGAAGAAGCAGCAGGACCGTTCGATTCAAATCCAACGGTTACTACTACTAGAATGGTTTGTTCACTAAGTTGACAAGCCCTGCATACGCGTCAACTTAGTAGGCCCACAGGTCAGCCTCCCAACCGGTACGCCCCAGATGTCAGTGGGAGGAATCATTTTTTTTCGCGTAATAAGGAGGCAGTTGATTGCATGCGGCCACGCCAGCGGAGGGAGTAGGGTGGGCCGGGGAAGCCTGCGCGGCATCACAGCGGGCCACAAGAGGAGGGAGCAGGCAGTCAGGCCGGCGCTAGTTTAGGTGGCTGGAGCAGGAAGATCAGAGATTGAAGAAGCACATCGGCCCTTGGATGGACATCCAACAGTCACTGCTGCTAGAATCGTGTGTTGACTGACAAAGCCTTGCGTAAACAAGTCAGCCTCTAAATATGTGGCGTGTACAACCCATTTTCTATTATTTTTATAATTTTTACTCATTTTCTAATTCATATGGAATTTATTGCAGCCCATTTTCCATTTTTAGAATTGCTGCCCATTTTCTGGTGAGTACCAGGGTTAAAAATTTAACTAAATATGTGGGATTTTTTTTTTGACTATAAATGTGGGAAATTTTGAAAATTCGCAAATTTTTGCTGGGGAACAAAATATTCTTAATCCAAAAATTAGTAGCCATACTAAAACAAATTTAAAAATAAATTAGTACTATGTCATGTTAAATCCAATGAAATACATATAAGATATCAGTGAAGAACAGAAACAAATAAAGAAACTAATATCCCATTTGCTATATCTTTTTTTGGAATTTTCAACCCCTTCTGATCTTAATTTTAATAGACACTGACCATACTCTTTGGACAGGCCGGAATGCATCCCTCCTCATCTTGAAAGATTTGCAGCCCAGTAAGTCGAAGAAAACAAATAGGCCTAGCTTGGGTATTCTTCAAAAAGAAATATTGGGCTACCTATTTTTCCAAAGAAAAAACTGTTGGGCTGGTCATGTTGTTAGATGGGCCAAAGAGACCGCACAACCCAGTTTATAGCCTACTCCTCCGAAGTACTACTAAAAAAAGTTGTGCAATTCTGTCATTAATTGACTATATGTTGAAAATGATGCGGGTCCCAGATATCAGCAGGGTGGATTAGAGTAAAAAAATGAGGGGTTCATCTGAGTAGTAAAAGAGGCGCTTGCTTGTGTTCGGGAGTGGACCTGGTGGGTCCGTAATGTCATACTCACAACTACAGTCCTCTCCCGATTCACTATGTTTACAGGGACCGTTTCGAAAAAAACTATGTTGATAGGGCCGGACGACAGCGCTGCGGCGAGCGCACCAAGGTGGAGGATAAAGTGCTGTCGCCAATGTGCTGGGCTGGGTTGGACAATCTTATTGAATAAAAAATGGACCGGATCTATTTACGATGTTGACTACGATTTGCATGGGTCCGCTGGTTGCAGGAAGAAAATGATGGGAGTAAGACTACTGGTCCCTATCTTTGGTGAAGAATAATATCGATTGAATGTAACGACACTATCATAGGAAATAATATCCTCCTATTAAATCATGAATTTAAAGAACTGGTGCATGAGCATTTAGCTTTATTTATTTATTTACTTATTTATGTTTAGGGGACCATGAGCATGTACCTGGGCCGGATTCATGTGAGAGCCTCCCTTCCAGTTAATTATGGGCTTCTCTATTGGGCCTTCATCAATGGGCTGCATGTTATCAACAAGTGGAAAATGTATTCCGTATGAAAAATAGTATGCGCTACGTACGGTACGGGGCACTAAAGGATCGAAATGTGCAACGACTTCCAAAACATTGTGTTTGTCATTCTAACAACACATTTATTCAACCAACACATGAAATATACTCCACATTCATACATAATGTCCACAACCATGATTCACTTCAAAGCCAATTTTTTTGAGGAGAGTTATGAATAAAGAAAAACCTCTAGTTCCTGCTACCAGTGCGAGCACAACAAGTCAAGACCATGCGTAATTAATTATATTTTGGTCATTTTTTGTGTTCTAAAATGCCGGCTGGCTCACGGAAGGACGTGTTGCTGGCACACGCGCGGATTCAATGAAGGCAGGTGGGGCAGTCTGAAGCCGGTTGCATGCGGTGAGAAGGCATGTTCAGCCAGGCCTGCAGCGAGTGGGGCCCTGTTGGCCGGCACGCTGGTTCAATGCCTGCGCTATGAGAGGTGGCATCCGTGTCAGAGCAATCACTCCCTCCAGTCGTTTTTTGTTTGCGTATAACAAAATCTCGTTTTCCATTCACATTTTACAAGTAAAATTCGTGGACAAACTTTGACCCAAAATAGGATGGGACTAGTAAACCAGAACGGAGGTAGTAGTTTTTTTAATCAAAGAAGGGTTTCCCCCTTCTGATTTTCATTACTGAAAACCAACATCTAAATCTAAACATAGTATTTGCCTAGAACTACCTGGTTTAGCATCTCGCAACATAAACCCATACAACCATACGCCAAGGAGGTACGTAGTACTATGAATTCCATTTTCGCTCCATACCAATCGTTCTAAAAACTACTTAGTACTTATAACGCGCCATTGAAAATCTGAACTCTTAACCCCGCTAAAAAATGATATTTTAAACGTGGCTACTCGATCTGTGGCAACTGGCGAGCCACCGCATCCAAGTCGTTCACCTGTGGTCCCGACCGTCAACTCCTATGGATTAAATTATCACGCGAGCTGACTATTCCTACAAAGGTGCGCTCCACCACGTACCTGGTATCCGCGAATGCAGCAATCGTGCACCTAGGGTTTTAGGGTTTATTTGTTAACGTTGCCTTTATGTAACACTCGTGTGTGCGAGACATCGGAGACCGACTGCGTGCGCGCGCCTCTTCTCTTCGTATATGTACTCCACCGTTTGTTTGGTGTCCAAAAAATTATAATAACTACTAGCAATGTGCCAATGCGTCGCCACACGATCTGAGTGGATTAATACATATTCATCGATTTGATAGAAAAAAAGTCTAGTTTTGAAATACGTATATGACTAAAAAATTATATGTTTCACTCAAAATATATTCCTTTGGCGGTTTTGATGAGATAAGGGAGGAACGTTGTTGGTTTCAAGATTCGAGAAGTCATTATCATTTCTAATTTCATTTAAAAAAAGATAAAGAACATATATTATAATTATAATATAATATAATATGAGTTCTGTGATTAATCGTTTGCTATGTCAGTATCTATACGTGTTTATTAAATGTATATGTATAAGGTATAAAACCAAACCCCTCTTTCTCTAATTTAGAATTAGAAGGAATTCCACTAACAGCACAACATAATTAACTCGATTCGTTAGAACAGCTTCCATTGAGTCTCTGCACCTATCCTTTTCCTTTGTATTCTAGTTCGAGAACCCCTTGTTTTCTCAAAACACGGATTTGGCTCAGGATTGCCCTTTTTTAATTCCAGGGTTTCTCTGAATTTGGAAGTTACCACTTAGCAGGTTTCCATACCAAGGCTCAATACAATCAAGTCCGTAGCATCTACCGATTTCGCCATATCCCCATTTCCCTCTTCTTTGAGACCAGGATTCCTTGTGTAATTTCATCCATCTCTTAGTTTTTTTTGAATCATTGAAGTTCATCACTCAACGTAGTCTAGCAGTTCAGTTCGACTCTATTTGAGAGACCCCGCTTGCTTATTGCAATTCAGAATTGAATTGATTCTATCCTTGATGTATTTGCAATTCAATCCGAGTCAATATATCCAAAAGTTTTTATCTCCCCCACCACCCATCTTACTTTTTTATAGTATTCAAATTTATACTATAACGCTTGATATTTATTCTTTTTTCTAATCAGAATTAGCAATTTTATTTACTCTGACTCTATGTTCCCCTTAGTCAAATATTAATCCTCAAATTATTAACAAATAATAAAGTCTATAATGATCGAATGAAAATACCAATAATTTCTTCTCTTACTAGCAAGATGCCCGTGCATTGCATGGAACATGAAGATCTTGTGGGAGAAAATGATGAACGAGGGAAGGCCTTATCTGCAAATTTGGAGAGGAGTGCGGGTAAATTGCCATAGTTTCGTTCCTATCCGTCAGATATAAATCGGACGGCCCATATTGCAGGATGGTAGGCCCACCATCATCACCAACCTTGTTTTTTATCCCTACTCTTATAAAAAGCATAGTCGGTGATGATCGTGTGCCTGCCATCCTGCAATATAGGCTGTCCGATCTATATCTGGCGGATAAGAAGGAAACTATGACAATTTTGCAAAAATATACCCACACCTCTCTCCACACTTGCAAATAAGGCCTTCCCTTGTTCATCATTTCCTCCCACAAGATAAAATACTCATACAAATGCATCTTGATGTTCCGTGCAACGCATGGGCATCTTGCTAGTTGTTGCAAAAAGCCCATGTGTGTGAGAGAGAGAAGGAGAGAGGAGGAGGACGGAGTGCATTTGTGACAAAGACACAAAGAGCGTGTGTGCGAGAGGTATCAGCTAAACATGAGGCGATAGTGTGTGTGTGCACGATCGAGCGGGCGTGTCTCAAGAAGGGAAGAAAAATCTACATAGATACAAGGAGCAGGAGAGAGACATGTATGCGATAGTGGAAGCACGAGTGTGCAGGTGTATAAACCTATCTAGAGGCTAGTCGATAAATGTTTGTGAGAGAAATACGAGTCGGGGGTGCGAAAGCGAGAGTTTTGTGTGTGTGAGAGAGAAGGTAGTCGGGAAGGGGAGTGGAAGCATGAGTTGTGTGTGTGTGTGAGAGAGAGAGAGGGGGGGTGGGAGTTTGTCTGATCGGTAAAAAATGAATAATGTCATTCTGGGATGGAGACGAAAAGGAGACTGCAACAAATGTTGTGTCTACAGGAGAGAGAGAGAGAGAGAGAGAGAGTAATTAAGTGGTATGATTCATATCTAGAGACATATAGGGTGTGTGAGAGAATCCCATAGAGAGAAAGACAAAGTGAAAGACGAGTGGAGACTGTGTGTGTGGCAGTGAAAAATAAAGCTTAGGTACCTAGTGATACGAGAGAACGGTAGAGACGTGAGAGATATTGAAAACCGTGTAATGTATAATGATAGGGAGAGTGTGACACTTCTCAAGGGAGACGTCAAGAGACCATGTTTGCGAGGATAGGAGAAACATGAAGTGAGCGTGCGGGTGAGCTGGAGAAAAGAGAGTGATAGCTACATGAAGGAGCATGCATGCGAGAGAGATGGGCATGAAAGGAGTGAACATAAAAGGGATTCAAATATTTGAATTTGAGATGATGATACATGTAATCCATACTCGAACCAAAATTGATCTATCAAACATGCATACTCATATGAATTCACGCGCATCTATGTTATTTAATATGTAGATATTACTGATCCATACATTTTAGTAGAACATAATTTGGTTTAATTTTTTGATTTCAACCTTATGATTTTGAGATCATTGTATTTGTAAATCATATTCTACATATAAAGGAGCAGAATTCTTTGTTGTGCTTTTGAAAGTATATATAAAAAAATGCTGTATATAGAATTTTTTTCCAATCGAAAATGGATCCTGCCCGAAAAAAATAGAATACAAATGGGATTTGAATTGAGTTGGCACGGTAAACGTGCACTCTGCAAAACTTGAACGAAGCGGGGAAAGTCGCAGTAACCGCCCGAAACCAAAATCTGCGAGATGGAAATTACTACTGCCTATCCCTGCCACGCAAAGCCTATCTGCTCGATTTCTATAGGTTTCGATAGGGGTAGGTTTGTAATTTCACTCAAACGTGACATAACCGCCTCTCACCCGGAGTCATACACGTTGGGCGCCAAAACACAGTGTGTCCTCGGCCGAAATCGACTACCTCCCCGATTCATTCACGGTGGGCGCCAAAAAAAACTCCCGTCGGGAAATATTTGGTGTATGCGAGATTACCGTCCTATCCCCAACCGACTAATATTGCTGTGATGTAGGAAATTTGAAACAGGGGCTAAGTTTGTAAATTTCCTTGCATGTGAGACAAGCGCGCCCTGAAGACATGGTTCCCCCCTTCCTCTCCACCTCCATTTCCCCATTCGTACTCCGTGGGCGCAAAAGCACCCTCTCCACCTCAGCCTTCTCTGTCCGCCACCCCATCCACGGCCGTCCTCCTCCACCATGCCGGAGCTGATACCCCGACGCCGTCGTCCATTACAAGAGATCGACCTCTCTCATCCACAGCTTCGGACCAGGATCCTTGCATCCTGTCCTCTCGCTTCATCCCATCCGCAGTCCACCTTGTCGGTGCTGCTCCTATGACCGTCTCGTCCACCGCGCCCCGCCGCCACCGTCTACCCTCCTAGATCTGCTTCCACGCTGCCGACATCCATCGCTACCACAACACCGTCAAATTCTCAGCAGATGCATACACGGCACCGCACCAGAGGCGGTACTCTTTCGTATCTGCTCAGGTTATTTATCGCAGCAAGAAAATAGATTACCACTGCTTTACTCTGATGTCTTGTCAATCACTTACTTGCTAGTTGAAAGCAAACATTGGTTGCGAAGTTGCCTTTGTACGGTTTGCACCTTCAGATCCGCCATGGCAGGCTCAACACTATACTCCCAATGCTTATGGTTTTCGCCTTTTATATTCCACACTAGTTAAATCACAGTAGACAAAATTTCAAAATTGGGTCAATCGATTTTTCAGAGCTTGCCGGAGTTCGCCGGTGCGAAGGAAGGGGCTTGGGTGGGGCTTTGGTTGTGTGTGTGGGGGG
>LR738712.1:487290575-487357514 GCA_902687465.1 Secale cereale
TATATATCATGTCTTCGCAGTAAACCGGCCAAACCGTAAAATTACGGTACATAATCGGGCCGTCATGCAACCACGATGTATGATCCGCATCATGGGCCCCGTCATCTTGGTCCATTAGAAGGCCTAAATGTAAACTGGCCCACTAGTAGAGTCGGGCCATTAATAGGCCGAGTAAACTGCCATCCCTCTTTACGCAAGAAAACTCAATGGGCTTTTAGGAGGCTGAGAAATAAGTTGGCCTGAAACGTGCCGAATAGCTCACGGGCCGGTATAAGCCCGAAATGGACCCCGGACCATGATTGTGCCAATCAAATCATGGGCTTTTAACATGCCAAAATTGTCTCGGTCCTTGTTTGGCCCAATCAGATTATCGGCTACGAGCAGGCCGGATGCAAACTGGGCCGTAGTTAGGCCCAAATATATGACGAGCTTTTAACAGGCCGAAATTAATATAGGGCCAACATGTTAAACGGGCCCTTAACAAGGCGAAACTAATATCAGGTCGAATTACTAAATGGGCCTTTTAGCTAGTGGGCCCAAAAGCATAGCGTCCAGTTGACGGGCCGAATCTAATATGGGCCATAATTTAGGCCAAAGCCTCATATGGGCCATTGTTAGGCCTTAATTTGGCCCAGAACGTGGTAGGATTTTAACGGGCCGGATCTCATATGGGCCATTGTTAGGCCCAGAACGTGGCAGGCCATTAATGGACCGGATCAAATATGGCCCCACATTTGGCCCAAAACATGGCAGCCAGTTAATGGGCTGGCGTACTATGGTCCTCAAATTCTTGTGGGCCTATAGTTGGGCCGGCCCATTAATGTCGGCGAAATCTCATGGGCCTTTAGTTGGGCCGGCCCATTATGGTCCACAAAAATCTTGTGGGCCTTCACCTGGGCCGGCCCATTATGGCCTGCAAAAATCTTGTGGGCCTTTACCTGGGCCGGCCCATCATGGCCTGCAAAATCTTGTGGGCCTTTAGCTGGGCCAGCCCATTATGGTCCGCAAAATCTCGTGGGCCTTTAGCTGGGCCGGCCCATTATGGTCCGCAAAATCTTGCGGGCCTTTTGTTGGGCCGGCCCATTTAAACTTTATGGGCCACTTTTGGGCCGGTCCACGTGTCAACATATCATAGGCGCATCTCGCCCATTGGATGAGTGACACATGTGCCAACGCGGAGCTGACACGTGTTTCCGTCAGCCAATCAAAATTTTACACGTGGAAAATCCCTATTGGTCCGAGCTATTAACGGGTTATTGGATCCAAAACCAAACCCGATAGCTTAACGTCGTTCCGTTACGGTGGATGCCACATGTTGGTCACCCTTGACGAAAGCACTTCTGTGACGCGCGATTTATCGTCATGGAAGTGTACAATTCCGTGATGATAATTTTGGTAATGTCATGGAACACTTCTACGACAGCACATGTATGACTATCTTAATTCTGTCATAAATTTGTCATGGATGTACATGCATGACAGAAAACGTGACCTACTGTGACAAACACGTATCATCATCGAAGTGTAATTTTTTTGTAGTGTCTCTCCGGTGCACGGAGGAGTGCCCTCTGGGTGCCACTTGTTGGACATCTCCTCTGGATCCCACTAATAAACCGACTGCCGATAAGTGTCAAGTGGTGGCTCCGGCTCCAGCTCTGAAGCTTGGGCTTGGCTCCAGTACGCATAAACGACATCGGGCAACACGAGGTACATGCGTGAAAGTAAATCAAACAAAGAGGTTGCAGGCAGGGTAATAATCTCACAATACTTTTCATCAAATATCAATTTATACGTAAGCAACTTCTTCTTATCTTTAACAATAAAATCACGTGCTATCATACTCTTATATTTTAGAAAAGCACGGGCCAATAACTTCTCCTCCTTGTCATAATGCCTAATAGGTATTCTAAAGTGTTCAGCAAGGTGTGAAGCAAAGATGCCTCCGAAGATGGGGCCCTTTGTACGGTTCATACTTAATCGTTTAGGAACAACAGAACCCAAGCTAAAAGTTGTATCTCGAAACAAAACATGGCACAAAATAACAATATCAGGGGCACTAAGGTTTCCACTGTTCCCGCGACCAATTAAGCATCTACTAGCAAATATCGCAAAGTAGCGTAGAATAGGAAAATGTATACTATTAATTCTTGCCCGTGACACTTTCCTCGTTTCCGCTACAACTATCATATCGATAAACCCCTCAACATCCTTACGATGTGGTTCCTCTAGGCTACCAGCAAAGGGTATCTTACATACTTGACAAAATTCATAAAATGACATCTCCTTAACCTCATCATATAAATGAAACTCCACTGAAGGTTGTGATTTCTTAGCATGGAAATGAAAAATTTGCACGAAAATATTAGTGAGTACGAGATAATGTTCGCGCTGGTCATGGAGGAAGTCGGTGAGGCCTGCATTCTCAGCCAAATAATAAAAATCTTTATGAATCCCGGCGGCTTCCAAGAACTCATTGCAAGGCCATTCACACAGCCGAACTTCCGCAGTGCGAGGAAGATTGTATTTGGGATTTTTATTCTCCTCCTTCTGCTTATCCTTTGAGCTTTGGCTCGAAGAGCCTCTCAATAATCTCCTCATCATTTTCTTCCTCTAAAAAATTTCTGAAATTTTTAGTGACTCAAAATAAAAGTGAACCAAACTCAACAAGATTGATAGCAGCTACTCCTTCAAGTGCCTAGAGACTATATCATGCATTAGAACTACTTGGGACCACATAAATTTGACATGCAAGCTCAAGAACAGGGTCACCTAAGTAGCAAAAATTTGCAATAAATAAAGCACTAGAATAAAAACTAATTGGACCATTGGAGGAGTCACATACCGAAGAACAATCCCCAAACAGTTTTGTGAATGGAGCTTTGAGCAAGGAGATCGAAAATGGCAGCAAGATGAGCTAGAACATGAGTTTAAGCTCTGGGAGGATTTTTTCTGGAGGAAGATGTTGTGTGTGGGTGCTGGAATAAGTGGAGGGGGCCACATGGGGCCCATGAGGCAGGGGCGCGCCCAGGGGGTGGGAGCGCCCTGTACCCTCGTGGCCAGGTGCTCGCTCGCCCTGCTGTGTTCTCAGTGCCAAATATTCTTAAATATTGTAGGAAAAATTATATTTCATTTTCGGGGCATTTGGAGAACTTCTATTTTTGGGGTATTGTTTTATTGCACGGTTATCTCAGAAAACAGACAGAAAATACTATTTTCGCTTTATTTAATCTAAATAACAGAAAGTAAAAAGAGAGTATAGAGAGTTGTGCTTTCTAAATTCATCCATCTCATGCTCATCAAAAGGAATCCATTAACAAGGTTGATCAAGTCTTGTTAATAAACTCTTTCCGAATAACATGAAACCGCAGAATTTTCGAATAACACTAGGTTACCTCAATGAGGATATGTATGTCCCCAACAATAAGTATATCATATTTCTTCTTGACAGTAGGAAGAGGAAATTCAAAACCTCCAAGAGTGATCATTGAAATGTTTCCAATAGAATTGATACTATGGACCGGAGGTTGTTTCCTCGGAAAGTGTACCATATGCTCATTACCATTGACATGAAAACTGACATTGCCTTTGTTGCAATTAATAACAGCCCCTGCAGTATTCAAAAAGGGTCTACCAAGGATAATAGACATACTATCGTCCTCGGGAATATCAAGAATAACAAAGTCCGTTAAAATAGTAACATTTGCAACCACAACAGGCACATCCTCACAAATACCGACAAGTATATCAGTTGATTTATCGGCCATTTGCAATAATATTTTAGTAGGTGTCAACTTATTCATATCAAGTCTACTTTATAAAGAGAGAGGCATAACACTAACACCAGCTTTAAGATCACATAAAGCAGTTTTAACATACTTTCTTTTAATGGAGCATGGTATAGTTGGTACTCGCGGATCTCCTAGTTTCTTTGGTATTCCACCTTTAAAATTGTAATTGGCAAGTATGGTGGAAATTTCAACTTCCGGTATCTTTCTTTTATTTGTAATAATATCTTTCATATACTTAGCATAATGATTTGTTCTAAGCACATCAGTCAAACACATACGCAAAAAGATAGGTCTAATCATTTCAGTAAAGCGCTCAAAATCCTCATCATCTTTTTTCTTGGATGGTTTAGGAGGAAACGACATGGGTTTCTAAACCCATGGTTCTCTTTCCTTACCGTGCTTCCTAGCAACAAAGTCTCTCTTATCATAACGTAGATTCTTTGATTTTGGGTTATCAAGCTCAATAGCAGGTTCAATCTCTACATCATCGTTATTTCTAGGTTGAGCATCAACATGAACATCATCATTAGAATTATCACTAGGTTCATGTTCATTACCAGATTTTGTTTCAACATCAGAAATAAAAATATCATTGGGATTCTCAGGTGTGTCAACAACAGTTCACTAGAAGCATGCAAAGTCTTATCATTTTTCTTCCTCTTCTTCTTAGAAGGACTAGGTGCATTTACATTAGTTCTCCGAGAATCTTGCTCAATTCTCTTGGGGTGGCCCTTAGGATACAGATGTTCCTGAGTCATTCTTCCCCCTCTAGTCACAACTCTAACAGCATTATCATTTTTCTTAATATTTAATTCATCGAGCAAATCATTTTGTGCTTTAAGAACTTGTTCTAAATGAGTGGTAACCATAGAAGCATGTTCGCTAATGAGTTTAAGTTCACCTTTAACTCTAGACATATAATTACTCAAGTGTTCAATCATACAAGCATTACGTTGCAATTGTCTACTAACATAAGCATTGAAGTTTTCTTGTTTAACAATAAAATTGTCAAACTCATTGAAGCATTGGCTAGCAGACTTATAACGAGGAATATCACCTTCATCAAATCTACAAAGAGAATTTACCTTTACTACATGTGTCAGGTTATCAAGACCATGTATTTATTCAATAGGTGGTAAATTCTTAACATCTTCAGCTTTAATACCTTTTTCTTTCGTAGATTTCTTTGCCTCTTGCATATCTTCAGGATTGAGAAACAGAACACCCCTTTTCTTTGGAGCTGGCTTAGGAGTTGGTTCAGGAAGTGCCCAATTGTTTTCATTACTCAACATATTATTCAATAGCAATTCAGCTTGACCAACAATTCTTTCCCTGAAAACACAACCAGCACAACTATCCAGGTGGTCTCTGGAAGCATCGGTTAGTCCATTATAAAAGATATCAAGTATTTCATTTTTCTTAAGAGGATGATCAGGCAAAGCATTAAGTAATCGGAGAAGCCTCCCCAAAGCTTGGGGGAGACTCTCTTCTTCAATTTGCACAAAATTATATATTTCCCGTAAGGCAGCTTGTTTCTTATGAGCGGGAAAATATTTAGCAGAGAAGTAGTAAATCATATCCTGGGGACTACGCACACAACCAGGATCAAGAGAATTAAACCATGTTTTAGCATCACCCTTTAACGAGAATGGAAATAACTTAAGGATAGTAGTAACAAATTTTTTCCTCATTGGTGAATAGGGTTGCTATATCATTCAACTTAGTAAGATGTGCCACAACAGTTTCAGATTCATAGCCATGGAAATGATAAGATTCAACCAAAGTGATTAACTCAGGATCGATAGAGAAATCATAATCCTTATCAGGAACACAGATAGGTGAAGTAGCAAAAGCAGGGTCATATTTCATTCTAGCATTCAAAGACTTTTCTTTCAGCTTAGCTAATAATTTCTTAAGATCATATCTATCATTGCAAACAAGAAAGTCTATAGTAGTTTCTTCTTCCATAACATAACTCTCAGGCACAATAGGCAATTCATATCTAGGGGGAGAATCTTCGTCATCACTTTCATCAATATTATCAGTTTCAATAATTTCTTTCTCTCTAGCCCTAGTAATTTGTTCATCAAGAAATTCACCTAGTGGCACGGTATTATCAAGCATGGAAGTAATTTCATCATAAGTATCATGCATAGCAGAAGTGGCATCATCAAGAACATGTGACATATCAAATTCAATAGCAGGTGTAGGTGTCACAAATTTACTCATAACAGAGGGTGAATCAAGTGCAGAGCTAGATGACAGTTCCTTACCTCCCCTTTTAGTTGAGGGATAAATCTTGGTTTTTGTGTCTTTCAAGTTCTTCATAGTGACCAACAGATATAAATCCCAAGTGACTCAAAGAATATAGCTATGCTTCCCGGCAACGGCGCCAGAAAATAGTCTTGATAACCCACAAGTGTAGGGGATCGTGTTAGAGTTGTGTAGAATATTATTGTACAAGGCAGGTTACAGTTGGACTGTGTTTAGGTAGGATATGGAGTCGTGTCCAAGTAGGACACTTGTATCCTAGACCTATCATATATAGCGGGGGTAGACACACGATGTAACCTATCCCAACATAATAGCACAGGCACGCAGGGGGAGCCAGCGGCGTGTGCCGGTGCCCAGGGCGGCCGGGGTGCGGTATTGTGACAGTGTCACGGGGAGGAGCGCCCGTAGTCAGGCCCCGGGGATGTAGCCATGATGGTGAACCTTGTTAACATATCTCGGTGTCGTGCTCGTGTGATTGCTTGGTCCTCGGTGGATCAACGGTGACCTCAGATTTATTCTAACAAGTGGTATCAGAGCAAGGTTCAAGGAGATCGTGGATAGTTGATCTAGAGGATGGATCGTTGTCAAGTTTCAGTACAAAGACGATGTGCGGAAGTGATGTTCCGCGGTGGTTGTTGGGTGCGCTATTGACCAGATCGAGATAAGCATCAGACAACATGGATTGGTGAGTTGCATCAGCGGGCGGCTAGATGGGTTTAGTCGATCGAAGTGGCGGCGGCATGTTTGAGAGGGCTCGGCGAGATCGGTTCGATCGAATCGGCCAGCGCGTGGTACACGCGGATCAGCCGTGCAGTGGCAGGAATCCCGTAGCGGCGAGTGGCATCGGCAAGTTGCCAGGAGAGGATGGCTTGTGCAAGGCACGCTAAGGCCCAGGAGGGGCCTGCAGGCGTGTGGCTAAGGAGGCCCAAGTTGGGTGGGTGGTGCAGCTGCGCAGGATGCATGGCGAGCGATGGAATAGGCGACGACGCGTGCGGCTGGGACAGTTGGTGAGGCTGGCATGTGTGGCATGCATGCAGGAAGCTGCAGAATGTGCAAAGCCAAGGATACCGTGAGATTTGTTTGAGAAGAAAAAGGTGCAGTTCTTGTGCGTGCATGAAGGAGCTATTAGTGGATCAAGACAAGAGAAGGGAATTGTGCGGAGGGACCATTTGGTCAGGTTTGCATGAAAATTTCTCTTGTGTGGCATGTTTCCTAAGATGCTTGGTGTGTGTACGTTAAGGTCAGCAGCATGCGCATAAGGCTTGGAGGAGCCTAGAGTGCGCCGTGACAGGGATCATGCATACACAAGGCGTCAAGCAATGCACGGATGTGCGGGGCGGACACAACGCAGGGTGGAGCATGGCTATAGTCGGAAAAGTTCGGCTGGGTCGGATTGGACAGTCTGATGGATCGACATGGATGTTGGTCAAAGCAGAGGACGGTGGTGATTTTAGCGACGACAACAGGAGCGTGATGCTGATGGTGGCCAGCTTCTCGGGCATGGAAACACGTGGTGCAGGCATGAGGGCTTGTGCGGCTTCGACAGACTATGTCGCGGGGTTGATCCAAGACGGTGCACATGAGAGCTTGGAGTCGACGGAGCGCGAGGGGTGGCACGTACAACCACCATGGAGTCATGTTGAAGGTGGAGGTGGAGTCTGATGGACGACTTCACTCTGTGCTGATGGAGGGGCTATGGCGTAAATGCATGGAGAGTTGTGTTGAATATTATTGCACAAGGTAGGTTACAGTTGGACTTGTAGTTGGACTGTGTTTAGGTAGGATATGGAGTCGTGTCCAAGTAGGACACTTTTATCCTAGACCTCTCATATATAGCGGGGGTAGACACACGATGTAACCTATGCCAACATAATAGCACATGCACACAGGGGGAGCCGGCGGCGTGTGCCGGTGCCCAGGGCGGCCGGGGTGCGGTATTGTGACAGTGTCTTGGGGAGGAGCGCCCGTAGTCAGGCACCGGAGATGTAGCCATGATGGTGAACCTCGCTAACAAATCTCGGTGTGGTGCTCGTGTAATTGCTTGGTCCTCGGTGGATCAACGGTGACCTCGGATTTATTCTAACAGATCGCAACAGTTTTCGAGGCTAGAGTATTCAACCCAAATTTACTGACTCGACACAAGGGGAGCCAAAGAATACTCTCAAGTATTAGCAGTTGAGTTGTCAGTTCAACCACACCTGGAAGATTTAATATCTGCAGAAAAGTATTTAGTAGCAAAGTAATATGGAAGTAACGATAAAAGTGGCAAATGTAAGAGTAGAGTTTTGTAGTGATTGTAACAGTAGCAGCGGAAAAGTAACTAAGCAAGGATCAATAAGTGAAAAGCTCATAGGCATTGGATCAGTGATGGATAATTATGTCGGATGCGATTCCTAATGTAATAATTATAACATAGGGTGACACAGAACTAGCTCCAGTTCATCAATGTAATGTAGGCATGTATTCCGAATATAGTCACACGTGCTTATGGGAAAGAACTTGCATGACATCTTTTGTCCTACCCTCCCATGGCAGCAGGGTCCTATTGGAAACTAAGGGATATTAAAGCCTCCTTTTAATAGAGTACCGGACCAAAGCATTAACACTTAGTGAATACATGAACTCCTCAAACTAAGGTCATCACCGGGAGTGGTCCCGATTATTGTCACTTCGGGGTTGCCGGATCATAACACATATTAGGTGACTATTGACTTGCAAGATAGGATCAAGAACTCACATATATTCATGAAAACATAATAGGTTCAGATCTGAAATCATGGCACTCGGGCCCTAGTGACAAGCATTAAGCATAGCAAAGTCGTAGCAGCATCAATCTCAGAACATAAAGGATACTAGGGATCAAACCCTAACAAAACTAACTCGATTACATGGTAAATCTCATCCAACCCATCACCATCCAGCAAGCCTACGATAGGATTACTCACGCACGGCGGTGAGCATCATCGAATTGGTGATGGAGGAAGGTTGATGATGACGACGGTGACAATCTCCACTCTCCGGAGCCCCGAACGGACTCCAGATCAGCCCTCTCGAGAGAGTTTAGGGCTTGGCGGCGGCTGTGTATCGTAAAATGCGATGAATCCTTCTCTCTGATTTTTTCTCCCCGAACGTGAATATATGGAGTCGGAGCTGAGGTCGGTGGAGCGTCAGGGGGCCCACGAGACATGGGGGCGCTCCCAGGGGGACGCCCCCCACCATCGTGGACAGGGTGTGGGCCCCCTGGTCTGGATTCTTCTGCCAGTATTTTTTGTATATTCCAAAATAATTCTCCGTTGATTTTCAGGTCATTCAGAGAACTTTTATTTCTGCACAAAAATAACACCATGGCAATTTTGATGAAAACAGCGTCAGTCCGGGTTAGTTCCATTCAAATCATGCAAGTTAGAGTCCAAAACAAGGGCAAAAGTGTTTGGAAAAAGTAGATACATTGGAGACGTATCACTAATGAGTTAGTCTCTCGGGATGATGTATTACATAACGAGTAAAGAGACTTGCCGGTAACGAGATTGAACTAGGTATGAAGATACAAACGATCGAATCTCGGGCAAGTAACATACCGATGGACAAAGGGAATAAACGTATGTTGTCATACCGGTTCGATCGATAAAGATCTTCGTAGAATATGTAGCAGCTAATATGAGCAGACATGTTCTGCTATTGATTATTGACCCGAGAAGTGTCTCGTTCATCTCTATATAGTTCTCGAACCCGAAGGGTCCGCGCGCTTAACGTTCGATGACGATATTATATTATATGAGTTATGTGATTTGGTGACCGAATGTTGATTCGAGTCCCGGATGAGATCACAGACATGATGAGGAGTCTTGATATGACCGAGAGAGAAAGATTGATATATAGGACGATAGGACAACGGAAGTGTTCCAAAGTGTATCGGGTAATTATCGGAGTACCTGAGGTTACCGGAACCCCCCGGGGAGGTATATGGGCCATAAGAGGGGTGCACACCAGCCCACAAAGTGTGGCATGCCCCCCTTAGGCATGTGGCTGAATCGGAGAAGGAACAAGGGGGTTCGGCTCCCCTTCCTTTCTCTCTTCCTCCTTCCTTCTTCTCCATCTAGAATATGGTGAGGGGGGGGGGGGATTTGGTATGACCCCAAGTAGGATTCGACCTACTTGGGGTGCCCCTTGGCTGCCTCTTCCCCCTCCAACCGATATACATGTAGGGAGGGGGCGCCTAGAACACATCAATTGTTAGCCGTGTGCGGTGCCCCCCCACCCACAGTTTACTCCCACGGTCAGTTCTTTGTAGTGCTTAGGTGAAGCCCTGCTAGGTTGACATCACCGTCACCGTCACCACGCCGTCATGCTGACGGAGCTCATCTACTTCTCGACATCTTGCTGGATCAAGACGATGAGGGACGTCATCGAGCTGAACCTGTGCAGAACTCTGTGGTGTCGTACATTTGGTGCTTGATCGGTCGGAGCTAGAAGAAGTTCGACTACATCACCGCGTTGTCAAACGCTTCCGCTTTCGGTCTACGAGGGTACGTATACACACTCTCCCCCTCTCATTGATATGCATCTCCTAGATTGGCATAGGACTTTTTTGAAATTACATGCTACATTTCCCAACAGTGGCATCATGAGCCAGGCCTATGCATAGATGATATGCACGAGTAGAACACAAAGAGTTATGGGCGATGATAGTCAGACTCCTTACCACCAACGTCTAATTTTGATTCGGCGGTATTATGGGATGAAGCGGCCCGGACCAACCTTATATGACCGCATTCATGAGACCGGTTTCACCGACATACATGCAACCAGTTTTGCATAAAGGTGGCTAGCGGGTGTCTGTTTCTCCTACTTATTTGAATCGAATTTGACTGCGGCCGGTCCTTGAAGAAGGTTAAAACAGCAAACTTGACGAAACACCATTGCGGTTTTGTGCCGTAGGTAAGAACAGTTCTTTCTAGAAGCCCATAGTAGCCACGTAAAACTGGCAACAACAAAGTAGAGGATGTCTAACTTGTTTTTGCAGGGCATGTTGTCATGTGATATGGTCAAGACGTGATGAGTTATACGTTATTGTATGAGATGATCATGTTTTCTAAATTATCGACAACCGGCAGGAGCCTTATGGTTGTCTCTTTATTGTATGAAATGCAAGCGCCATGTAATTGCTTTAGTTTATCGCTATGGGTTAGCAATAGTCGTAGAAGCAATAGTTGGCGAGATGACCACGACGCTACGATGGAGATCAAGGTGTCAAGCTAGTGACGATGGAGATCATGACGATGCTTTGGAAATGGAGATCAAAAGCACAAGATGATAATGGCCATATCATGTCTCATATTTTAATTGCGTGTGATGTTTATCTTTTATCCATCTTATTTTCCTTGGTACGTCAGTAGCATTATAAGGTGATCCCTTAGTTAAATTTCAATGTAAAAGTGTTCTCCCTGACTATGCACCATTGCTATAGTTCGTCGTGTTGAGACACCACATGATGATCGGGTGTGATAGACTCTACGTTCACATACAACGGGTGCAAGACAGTTTTGCACATGCAGAATACTCAGGTTAAACTTGACGAGTCTAGCATGTACAGACATGGACTAGGAACACTTGAGACCGAAAGATCGAACGTGGATCATATAGTAGATATGATCAACATCGAGATGTTCACCATTGATGACTACTCCATCTCACGTGATGATCGGACATGGTTTAGTTGATTTGGATCACTTGTCATTTAGATGTCTTGAGGGATGTCTATATAAGTGGCAGTTCTTAAGTAATTTGATTAATTGAACTTAATTTATCATGAATTTAGTCCTGATAGTATTTGCATATCTATGTTGTAGATCAATGGCCCGTGCTACCGTTCCCATGAATTTTAATGTGTTCCTAGAGAAAGCTAAGTTGAAAGATGATGGTAGCAACTACACGGACTGGGTCTGTAATTTGAGGATTATCCTCATTGTTGCACAGAAGTATTATGTCCTTGAAGCACTGCTAGGTGAAAGGCCTGCTGCAGGAGCAAATACTGATGTTTTGAACGTCTGGCAAGCTCGATCTAATGACTACTCGATAGTTCAGTGTGCCATACATTACGGCTTAGAATCGGGACTTCAAAGACGTTTTGAACGTCATGGAGCATAGGAGATGCTCCAAGAGTTGAAATTAATATTTCGAGCAAATTCCCGAGTTGAGAGATATGAAGTCTCCAACAAGTTCTATAGCCGCAGGATGGAGGAGAACAGTTCTGTCAGTGAACACATACTCAGAATGTTTGGATGTCATAATCACTTTACTCAGGTGGGAGTTAATCTTCCAAATGATAGTGTTATTGACGGAGTTCTCCAATCACTGCCACCAAGCTACAAAGGCTTCTTTATGAACTATAATATCCAAGGAATGGAGAAGAAAATTCCCAAGCTCTTCGCAATGCTCAAAGCTGCGGAGGTAGAAATCAAGAAGGAGCATCAAGTGTTGATTGTTAACAAGACCACTAGTTTCAAGAAAAAGGGCAAGGGAAAGAAAGGGAACTCCAGGAAGAATGGCAAGCAAGGTGCCACTCCTGGGAAGAAGCCCAAAGCTGAACCCAAGCCTGAAACTGAGTGCTTCTACTACAAAGGGACTGGTCACTGGAAGCGGAACTACCCCAAGTATTTGGCGGATAAGAAGGATGAAAAAGTGAACAAAGGTATATTTGATATACATGTTATGGATGTGTACCTTACTAATGCTTGTAGTAGCGCCTCTGTATTTGATATTGGTTCAGTTGCTCATATTTGTAACCCCAAACAGGAGCTACGGATTAAACGAAGATTGCCTAAGGACGAGGTGACGATGCGGTGGGAAATGGTTCCAAGGTCGATGTGATCGCCGTCGGCAAGCTGCCTCTACATCTACCTTTGGCATTAGTTTTAGACCTGAATAATTGTTATTTGGTGCCAACGTTGAGCATGAACATTATATCTGGATCTTGTTTAGTGCGAGACGGTTATTCATTTAAATCAGAGAATAATGGTTGTGCTATTTATATGAGTAATATCTTTTATGATCATGCACCCTTGAAGAGCAGTCTATTTTTGTTGAATATCGATTGCGATGATACACATATTCATAATATTAATGCCAAAAGATGCAAAGTTCATAATGATAGTGCAACATATTTGTGGCACTACTATTTAGGCAATATTGGTGTAAAGCGCATGAATAAACTCCATGCAGATGGACTTTTGAAATCACTTGATTATGAATCATTTGATACTTGCGAACCATACCTCATGGGCAAGATGACTAAAACTCCGTTCCCCTGAACAATGGAGCAAGCTAATGACTTGTTAGAAATAATGCATATCGATGTATGTGGTCCGATGAGTGTTGAGGCTCGCGGTGGGTATCGTTATTTTCTAACCTTCACAGATGATTTGAGCAGATATGGCTATATCTACTTAATGAAACACAAGTCTAAAATATTTGAAAAGTTCAAAAAAATTCAGAGTGAAGTAGAGAATCATCGTAACAAGAAAATAAAGTTTCTACGATCTGATCGCGGAGGCGAATATTTGAGTTATGATTTTGGCCTTCATTTAAAACAATGTGTAATAGTTTCACAACTCACGCCACCTGGAACACCACATCGTAATGGCGTGTCTGAACGTCGTAATCGTACTTTATTTGATATTGTATGATCTATGATGTCTCTTACCGATTTACCACTATCGTTTTGGGGTTATGCATTAGAGATAGTTGCATTCATTTTAAATAGGGCACCATCTAAATCTGTTGAGACGACATCATATGAACTGTGGTTTGGCAAGAAACCTAAGCTATCGTTTCTTAAAGTTTGGGGTTGTGACACTTATATCAAAAGGCTTCAGCCTGATAAGCTCGAATCCAAACCGGAGAAGTGTGTCTTCATAGGATACCCTAAGGAAGCAATTGGGTACATGAGGGAGTCCTGTATTCAGGGGTCCTTAGGCATCCGGGTCGATGAAGCTCGGCCGTATTGATGGGCCACAAAAGAAGAAGCAGAAGACACTCCCCCGTATTCGGTCAGGACTCCTATGTACGTAGAAAGGCAAGCGTAGAGCCCGGATGTATCTATTACTTCCTCCCCAAGTCACCCTTGTAACCCTAGGCCCTCTCTGGCGTGAATATAAGCCAGGAGGTTTAGTCTGTAGAGGAGATCATCAGCATCACAATAACCTCATAGGCTAGACTTTAGGGTTTAGCCATTACGATATCGAGGTAGATCAACTCTTGTACTCATATTCATCCATATTAATATAGCGGGAAGTAGGGTATTACCACGATCGAGAGGGCCTGAACCTCGGTAAACATCGTGTCCCCAGCCTCCTGTTACCATCCATCATCTAAACACATAGCTTGGGCCCCCCAACCCGAGATTTGCCGGTTTTGACACCGACAATGGTGCTTTCATTGAGAGCTCCGTGGTGCGCTCATGATGAGCGATCGATGGCTCATCTCGTCATCAACGACGGGATCACCCTCGGAAACAACTTGGCCATCGGCCAGGTTCTCCAGCTCGGTGGGTTCGCTTTATGCGCCCGCGCGGCCTCAGGGCCAGCCGCACTCCCCACGGTCATCGAGCACCACCCTTTTGTTGACTCCGGCCACTCCGATGATGCAACCTCGGCAGATCTGTCGCCTTTAAACGAGCTGCTGGATTGCATCGCCACCCTGGGGCTTTCATCGCCAGGAGATCAGATCGGAACTAAATCCGGTCATGATGAGATCGATCCCATCCCAATCACTCATCTAGTGGCAGCAGTTGAGGATGGAGCCGAAGAGACTCCCCCTCTCGAGACGGATACCGTCACAGTTAGAATCTCCGAACCCACTGGGCCGAACAAGCCCCTGTCGGGAGGCACTTCGTATTTTTCGAGCTTCGGATTGACACAAGGCTCCCAAAACGTTCAGGTCCCGCTGAGCCCGGATCGTCCCCATCGGAGGTTGTCAAAACCCTGAATACCACTTTGGGTCGGGACTCAAAATTACCAACACCGACCCAACCTGGGAAAAACTCTACAAGTAAATACGAATTCCCGGACATAGATAATTTCCCGAACATACAACAGCAGCCCAAGGAAACGGTTAACCAGTTCTGGGCCAGATTCCTGCTTGTCAAGAACAAGATTAAGGACTGCTGCAACAACGAGGCGGTCTCCCTATTTTACCGCAACTGCATGGACGAGGGAGTCTTGAACGCCCTCAACCAACATCGCGTTCTAAGTGTCAGAGAACTGCCGCATTTAGTAAGAAAGTACCGCGCAATGGAAAACACTTGGAAAGCCCAGAACATACCTCTTAAATAGTCCATATTCGGACAACACACTGTTAAGGCTAAACGGACATACCCTAGCGGGTCATCCGATAATATGCCAATTGGCAAGAAGAACGAACCTTTCTGAAGACGCAAGTCCGTACTGGACGAACTTCTCGATAAACCTTGCCAAATACACGCAGCCCCTGACAATATCCCAAACCATTGCCTTAGAGCATGTTGGGTACTCTGGCAAGTAGCTAAGAGTGGTGCGGTAATCTTTGCCACCACCTTATCAGGGGAGAAAGACGTCGGTGTCTTTACTGTCTTCAAGACGTTCTCCTCAAATAACCGACGCAAGAGAGCAAATCGCAAACTTGCCGAGGTCTACCAAATTGGCTCTGCAAGCCCATGGAGTGACACGGTAATTAGTTTTTCTGCCGAAGACGCACCCCGAGTCCGGCCGATCCGAGCAACGACAGCTCTTGTACTAGACCCAATAGTGGACGGTTTTCGCCTCACTAAAGTACTTATGGACGGAGGAAGCAGACTAAACCTCATATATTAGGAAACGCTTGAAAAAATGCAGGTCGACAAATCCCGCATTGAGCACACTAACACAACCTTTAGAGGAATTATACCCAGCCGTGAAGCCCGATGTTCGGGAAGCATTAAGTTCGATGTAGTATTCGGCACATCCGATAACTACAGGTCGGAGGAACTGCTCTTCCACATTGTTCCCTTCCATAGCAGATACCACGCCCTTTTAGGATGGGAAGCTTTTTCACGCTTTCAAGCTATACGCCATTACGAGTACATGAAGCTTAAAATGCCAGGGCCAAATGGAGTGATAAAATTAACAAGTGATCTGGATAGAGCACTCCTTGCCGAGAACAAGACGAAATCCTTAGCCTTAGAGGCTTTATTCGAAGCCCTCACGGCCGAGGAATTAACTACCTTACGAACAACGATGGACAAGGACGATGTAATCCTCGCCAAAATATCGAAATCTACCTCCTTCAAGCCAGCAGATGAAATCATAAAATTCCAAGTGCACCCAACGGACCCTAACAAGACAACGTCTATTGGGGCACAGCTGGATCCGGTGGTAGATAGCACGTTACGTGCCTTCCTTTGAGAGAATTGGGATATATTCGCCTGGCACCCTTCAGATATGCCGGGAATCCCACCGAGGCTGGCCGAACACAGCCTCAATATTATCAAAGGGTTCAAACCAGTCAAGCAGTCACTGCGATGGTTTTCCGAACCCAAAAGACAAGCAATGGGAGAAGAGCTAGCCAAGCAATTGGAAGCCGGATTCATCACAAAATTAAACATCCGAATTGTCTAGCCAACTTAGTCATGGTGCCGAAGAAGGATAAATCATGGCGCCTCTGCGTCGACTTTACAGACCTAAATAAGGTCTGCCCCAAGGATCCTCTTCCTTTAGCTGATCAAATTATCGATGCAATGGCCTGACACGACTTGTTGTGCTTCCTTGATGCTTACTCCAGATACCATCAGATAAAGATGAAGGAATCAAATCAGGCAGCAACGACATTTATCACCCCGTATGGTCCTTTCTGTTTCAACACTATGCCCTTTGGACATAAAAACGCTGGCGCCACATATCGACGCATGATTCAAAGATGCTTAGAAAAACAAATTGGCAAGACAGTGCATATGTTGATGACGTAGTCATTAAGACCAAACACATCGAGATGTTGGTGGAAGATCTCCGCCTTACATTTGCCAACCTTTGAGAATATGACATAAGGCACAATCCGGAAAAATGTGTTTTCGGCGTTCCAGCCGGAAAGCTACTAGGGTTCATCGTATCCCATAGAGGAATCGAAGCCAACCCAGCTAAAATCCGGGCCTTTTTAGAGCTCAAAAAAATACCAACCGACCTCAAGCAAGTGCAAAAACTAGCCGGCTGCGTAACGGCCTTAAGCTGCTTCATCTTCGGGTTAGGAGAAAAAGGATTGCCACTTTATAGATTTCTACGATACACTGACAATTTCGAATGGACGGACACGGCCACATCTAGATTGGAAGAAATAAAAACTCTACTAGCGAGCAACCCAATCCTAGCCGCTCCCGTTGTTGGCGAACCACTGCTGCTGTACATATCAGCCACTCACCAGGTGGTGAGTGCCGTACTCATCGTCGAACGAGCCAAAGAGGGACATAAATTCCCGGTTCTAAAACCCGTATACTACATATCCGAGGTTCTAATACCATGCAAATCACGGTACCCCCACTATCAGAAAATTTCCTATGCGGTCTTCATGTCATCTAGGAAACTTCGACACTACTTTCAAGAGTGTTCGATCACAGTGGCATTCGAGGTACCACTCAATGATATTATTAACAATAAAGACGCCACTAGACGCATAGCCAAATGGGCCATCGAGCTCTTGCCATTCGAAATATCTTATAAGCCACGCTAGATTATTAAATCCCAGGTGTTGGCTGACTTTGTCGCAGAATGGATCGAAGCCGAACTCCCTAAAGAGTATGGCTCATACTCCCACTGGACAATGTACTTCGACGGTTCAGAAATGCTAGCCGGATTGGGGTTGGCGTAATATTGATATCTCCAACTAGGGATACAGTCCGATACGTCCTACAAATTATTTACATGGACTCGAACAATTCGGCCAAATATGAGGCCCTACTACATGGTCTCCGCCTGGCTGTATCCCTGGGCATACAACACCTCGAGGTACGCGGAGACTCAAACCTCGCTATCTCCCAAATAAATGGAGATTTTGATGCGAAGGATTCAAAAATGGCAGCTTATCGCAATGCTATATTGAAAATATCGGCTAGATTTGAGGGGTTGCAATTCCATCACATAGCCCGGGATAATAACCAGGCCGCTGACGTACTCGCTCGTATGGGCACTAAACGCGACCCCGTCCCACCTAACACCTTCGTGGAAAGGCTATTTAAGCCATCAGTAACATGGCAAGACACGGGCGGTGATACGAATTCGGATCCGAACTCACCCCCGGCCGAACCTAACCAAGACGTCATCGGAGACCCAGACATGAAGATAACTCCTGCTGCTCACATGATCATGGCAATCACATCCCCCTGGACAGAGCCCTTCCTATCTTACCTTAAAAGGTAGGAGCTCCCCGATGACCAAAATGAGGCTCGCCGCATAGTCCGGCGTTCTAAAGCCTACAAAGTTCACGAAGGTGAACTATATAAGAAAAACACTACTGGTGTTCTACAAAGGTGCATCTCCGAAGAGGACGGACAACAAATTCTCACTGAAATACACGCTGGAATGGGCGGCCACCATGCCGCAGCTCGGGCGCTCGAGGCAAAGCTTTTCGAGCTGGCTTTGTATGGCCCACCACCCGAGCAGATGCCCAGACCTTAGTCCAACACTGCGTTGGTTGCCATCTCTTTGCAAATCAAATTCACATGCCGCCCACCGCTCTGAGAAGAATCCCCATTACTTGGCCTTTTGCGGTCTGGGGGCTTGATATGGTGGGACCCCTTAAAGGGGAAGCCATAAAAATAAATACTTGCAGGTGATGGTAGATAAATTCATTAAATGGGTAGAAGCCAAGCCAGTAAAACCAGCTGAGGCAGGGCCTGTGATAGATTTTATATCCGGTGTAGTACACCATTATGGTGTCCCGCACGGTATTATCACAGATAATGGCACCAACTTCACAGCTGACGAGGTAAAAAATTGGTTTGCAAAGCTAGGTATTAAACTTGAACACGCTTCTGTGTACTATCCTTAAACAAATGGTCAAGTCGAAAAATCCAATGGTCTGATAATGAGCGGCATTAAACCCCGACTAGTGCGCTCCCTACGGGAGTGTGATAAACCCTGGGTCGAAGAGCTTGACTCTGTACTCTGGGGGCTGCGGACCACACCTAATTGGACGACCGGATACACACCTTTCTTCATGGTGTACGGCGCAGAGGCTGTTCTGCCCTGTAACATAATTCATGACTCGCCTCGAGTGCGCATGTACGAGGAGAGAGAAGCCGAGCTATATCGGCAGGACGACCTACATGGACTTGAAGAGGAGCGCGATACAGCGCAAGCCCGTTTCACATTTTATCAACAACAGGCCAAGCGATACCAGAGCAGAGAAGTGCGGCCCAAGACATACAACATTGGTGAACTCATTTTATGCCTCCCGGAGAAGAAGAAGAAGGACAAGGTCAAACCAAAGTGGGAGGGCCCCTTCATTATCGACGAAGTACTCACCGGTGGATCCTATCGCCTTCAGAATGCACAGGACGCTGCCAGGCTCCGACGATTTTATGGATAGTTCGGTAGCAATTTTTTCCTCCTTTTAAGTTAGGTCTTGTCTCTTATCTTTTACTTTTTCTCCTTTTCTTTTTTACAATTTCTCTCATTGGCAAGTATTCGGCTCGCCCGAACTACCACAGGATAAGTACATCTTTGAATGTATCTACCTCAAATATACTTGGGGGCTTCTTTAACAAGCCCATTACCAATAAAGCTTCTTGCTTAAAATGTCGTCTATTTTTTACTATTCTTCCTAGCCATTATATGCACCAATATGACTTAAGTTCTGGCCAAGCTGGGTTGCCTCACTCCTATGCTTACCCATACATTTCCGATTGTTCGGCTAGGGTGTAAAGGGAGCACCTCTGCGATAGTTACAACCGGGTAATCCGGACGTGTACCTCGGACTGGGTGAAGCCACAAGCTAGCGCTCTTAAGGGAATAATCGGTCGGCGGATACATGACATATCGCTTTTTAAAGCATGTATTTTAAACTACCACAGGATATGGGATCTGCTACCTCTAGAGCTTGCGTTGTTTTCCCTCGAAGAGGAAAGGGTGATGCAGCACAGTAGCGTAAGTATTTCCCTCAGTTTTTGAGAACCAAGGTATCAATCCAGTAGGAGACCACGCGCGAGTCCCTCGTACCTACACAAACAAATAAGAACCTTACAACGAATGCGATAAAGGGGTTGTCAATCCCTTCTCAGCCACTTGCAAAAGTGATATCTGATAGAGATGATAAGATAATATTTTTGGTATTTTTGTTTTATAGATTGAAAGTAAAGACTGCAAAATAAAACAACGACGACAGAAATTGGCAAGTTGACGAGAAACTGATATGATGTAAGATAGAACCGAGGGCCATAGGTTTCACTAGTGGCTTCTCTCATGATAGCAAATTCTACGGTGGGTGAACAAATTACTGTCAAGCAATTGATAGAAAAGCGCATAGTTATGAGAATATCTAGGCATGATCATTGTATATAGGCATCACGTCCGTGACAAGTAGAACGAAACCATTCTGCATCTACTACTATTACTCCACACATCGACCGCTATCCAGCATGCATCTCGAGTATTAAATTCATAAGAACAGAGTAACGCCTTAAGCAAGATGACATGATGTAGAGGGATAAACTCATGCAATATGATATAAACCCCATCTTTTTATCCTCGATGACAACAATACAATACGTACCTTGCTGCCCCTGTTTTCACTGGGAAAGGACACCGCAAGATTGAACCCAAAGCTAAGCACTTCTCCTATTGCAAGAAAGATCAATCTAGTAGGCCAAACCAAACTGATAATTAGGAGAGACTTGCAAAGATATTTAATCATGCATAAAAGATTCCAGAAAAGAATCAAATATTGTTCATAGATAGTCTTGATCATAAACCCACAATTCATCGGATCTCGACAAACATACCGCAAAAAGAATTACATCGAATAGATCTCCAAGTTGATCGAGGAGAACTTTGTATTGAGATCCAAAGAGAGAGAAGAAGCCATCTAGCTAATAACTATGGACCCGAAGGTCTGTGGTAAACCACTCACAACTCATCGGAGAGGCTATGGTGTTGATGTAGAAGCCCTCCGTGATCAATGCCCCCTCCGGTGGAGCTACAGAACAGGCCCCAAGATGGGATCTCATGGGTACAGAAGGTTGCGGCGGTGTAATTACGATTTCGTGGTGCTCTCTGACGTTTTCAGGGTATGTAGGTATATATAGGAGGAAGAGGGATGCCAGGGGAGCCACGAGGGGCCCACGAGGGTGGGGGGCGCGCCCCTTGCCCTCGTGGCCGCCTCGTTCCTTCCCTGCCGTGTACTCCAAGTCTTTTATGGTGCATTTGTTCCAAAAATGACTCCCCCGGAGGTTTCATTCCGTTTGGACTTCGTTTGATATTCCTTTTCTACAACACACTGAAATAGGAAAAAAAAGTAGCAATTTGCACTGGGCCTTGGGTTAATAGTTTAGTCCCAAAAATAATATAAAAGTATATAATAAAGCCCATTAAACATCCAAAACAGATAACATAATAGCATGGAACAATAAAAGATTATAGATACGTTGGAGACATATCAAGCATCCCCAAGCTTAATTCCTGCTCGTCCTCGAGTAGGTAAAGGATAAAAACAGAATTTTTGATGTGGAATGCTACCCAACATAATTCTCAATGTAATTTTCTTTATTGTGGCATGAATGTTCAGATCCGAAAGATTCAAGACAAAAGTCTATATTGACAAAAGAATAATAATACTTCAAGCATACTAACAAAGCAATCATGTCTTCTCAAAATAACATGGCCAAAGAAAGTTCATCCCTACAAAGTCATATAGTTTGGCTATGCTCCATCTTTGTCACAAAAAATACTAAAATCATGCACGACCCCGGTTTCAGCCAAGCAATTGTTTCATACTTAAATTTTTCAAAAAATTTCAACTTTCACACAATACATGAGCGTGAGCGATGGATATAGTACTATAGGTGGAATAGAGTGGTGGTTGTGGAGAAGACAAAATAAGAAGATGGTCTCACATCAACTAGGCATATCAATGGGCTATGGAGATGCCCATCAATAGATATCAATGTGAGTGAGTAGGGATTGCCATGCAACGGATGCACTAGAGCTATAAATGTATGAAAGCTCAAAAAAATAGACTAAGTGGGTGTGCATCCAACTTTCTTGCTCACGAAGACGTAGGGCATTTGAGGAAGCCCATCGTTGGAATATACAAGCCAAGTTCTATAATGAAACTTCCACTAGTATATGAAAGTGACTAAACAAGAGACTCTTTCTCATGAAGATCATTTTGCTACTTGGAAGCACAAGTGTGGAAAAGATAGTAACATTGTCCCTTTTTTCTTTTGTTTTTTCCTTTTTTTTATTTTTTGGCCCTTTTTTTCTTTAGCCTTCCTTCTTTTTTTTCTTTGAGACAATTCTCTAATAATGATGGCCATCACACTTTTATCTATTTACAACTCGATACTAGAACAAAGTATGACTCTATATGAATGCCTCCGGCGGTGTACCGGGATGTGCAATGAATAAAGAGTGACATGTATGAAAAAATCTGCATGGTGGCCTAGCCACAAATACGATGTCAACAACATGATCATGCATGGCAATATGACAATGAAGAAGCGTGTCATATGAACGGAACGGTGGAAAGTTGCATGCCAATATATCTCGGAATGGCTATGGAAATGCAATGATAGGTAGGTATGGTGGCTGTTTTGAGGAAAGTATATGGTGGGTGTATGGTACCGGCGAAAATTTGCGTGGTACAAGAGAGGCTAGCAATGGTGGAAGGGTGAGAGTGCGTATAATCCATGGACTCAACATTAGTCATAAAGAACTCACATAATTATTGCAAGAATCTACAAGTCATCAAAACAAAGTACTACACGCATACTCCTAGGGGAACGGTTGGTAGGAGTTAACCATCGCGCGACCCCGACCTCCACACAAAGGATGACACTCAATGAAATACCTTATGCTTCAAATTTGTCACACAACGGTTACCATACGTGCATGCTACGGGACTTGCAAACCTCAATACAAGTATTTCTAAAATTCACAACTACTCTACTAGCATGACTCTAATATCACCATCCTCATATCTCAAAACAATCATCAAGTATCAAACTTCTCATAATATTCAATGCACTTTATATGAAAGTTTTTATTATACTCATCTTCGATGCCTATCATATTAGGACTAATTTTATAACCAAAGCAAATTACCATGCTGTTCTAAGAGACTCTCGAAATAATATAACTGAAGCATGAGAGATCAATAATTTCTATAAAATAAAACCACCACCATGCTCTAAACAGATATAAGTGAATCACTAGAGCGAAACTATCTAGCTCAAAAGATATAAGTGAAGCACATAGAGTATTCTAATAAATTCCGATTCATGTGTATCTATCTCAAAAGGTGTTTCCAGCAAGATTGATTGTGGTAAACTAAAAAGCAAAGACTCAAATCATACATGACGCTCCAAGCAAAACACATATCATGTGGTGAATAAATATATAATCTTAAGTACAGTTATCGATAGACGATGACGAAAGAGGGGATGCCTTCCCGGGGCATCCCAAACTTTGGATTTTGGTTGTCCTTGAATTTTACCTTGGGATGCCTTGGGAATCCCCAAGCTTAGTATCTTGCCACTCTCTATTCCATAGTCCATCAAATCCTTACCAAAAACTTGAAAACTTCACAACACAAAACTTAACAGAAAATCTCGTGAGCTCCGTTAGTATAAGAAAACAGACCACCACTCAAAGGTACTGTAATGAACTAATTATTTATTTATATTGGCGTTAAAACTACTATATTCCTACTTCTCTATAATTCATACCCCCCGATACTACTCATAGATTCATCAAAATAAGCAAACAACACACAAAAAACAGAATCTGTCAAAAATAGAACAGTCTGTAGCAATCTGTAACTTTCGCATACTTCTGTAACTCTAAAAATTCTGAAATAAATTGGTGGACGTGATGAATTTGTCTATTAATCAGCTGCAAAAAGAATCAACTTAAAAGCACTCTCCAGTAAAAATGGCAGCAAATCTCGTGAGCGAAAAAGTTTCTGTTTTTTACAGCAAGATCGCAAAGACTTCACCCAAGTCTTCCCAAAGGTTCTACTTGGCACAAACACTAATTAAAACACAAAACCACATCTAAACAGAAGCTAGATAAATTATTTATTACTAAACAGAAGTAAAATCAAAGAAAATAAAATTGGGTTGCCTCCCAACAAGCTCTTGCTTTATAGCCATTAAGATCGGCTTGAGATTTCAATGATGCTCACATGAAAGATAAGAATTGAAGCACAAAAAGAGCATCATAAAGCATGTGAAAATCACATCTAAATCTAACATACTTCCTATGCATAATGTGAGGATATGCAAGGAGGAAGAAAGAGCCAATAGCAATCTCAACATAATGTGAGGTAAGTTAGTAACATGAAAATTCCTACAACCATATTTTCCTCTCTCATAATAATTGCATGTAGGATCATAAGCAAATTTAACAATATAGTTATCACAAAACATATTCTCAACACGATCCGCATGCATGCGAAGTTGACACTCTTCCAAAATAGTGGGATTAACATTAACTAAAGTCATGACCTCTCCAAACCCACTTTTATCAAAAAAATCATAAGATTGAACATTCTCCAGATATGTGGGATCTAAAGTTGACACTCTTCCAAACCCACTTTCAATATTATTGCAAACATTAGTATCAACCTCATATTCATCATGGGCCTTAAATAAATTTTCAAGATCACAAGAAGAATTACCGCAATCATGATCATTGCAACAAGTAGTGGACATAGCAATACTAGCATCCCCAAGCTTAGGGTTTTGCATATCATTAACACAACAGACATTAATAGAATTTATAATAACATCATTGCAGTCATGCTTTTCTTTCAAGGAGCTGTCTTGAATCAGTTTATAATCTTCTTCTTTCAACACTTCATCACAATTTTTGGACTCATGAATTTCAAGTAAAACCTCATAAAGATAATCTAGTGCACGTAGCTCATTAGCAATTGGTTCATCATAATTGGATCACTTAAAAAGATTAGCAAGTGGACGAGGATCCATAATTGGATCACTTAAAAAGATTAGCAAGTGGACGAGGGCACATGGCAACACAAGCAAACAAAAAGGTGAACGAAAAAAAGGGTGAATAAAACGGCAAGGGTGAAGTGGGGGAGAGGAAAACGAGAGGCGAATGGCAACTAATGTAATGTGGGGGATAAGAGTTTGTGATGGGTACTTGGTATATGCCTTTTTTGTAGATCTCCCCGGCAACAGCGCCAGTAATTCTTCTTGCTACCTCTTGAGCTTCCGTTGTTTTCCCTCAAAGAGAAAAGGGTGATGCATCATAGTAGCATAAGGATTTCCCTCAATTTTTGAGAACCAAGGTATCAATCCAGTAGGAGACCACGTGCGAGTCCCTCGTACCTACACAAACAAATAAGAACCTTGCAACCAACGTGCTAAATGGGTTGTCAATCCCTTCTCGGCCACTTGCAAAAGTGAGATCTAATATAGATGATAAGGTAATATTTTTGGTATTTTCGTTTTATAGATTGAAAGTAAAGACTGCAAAATAAAACAACGACGACATAAATTGGCAAGTTGACGGAAACTAATATGATGTAAGATAGACCCGGGGGCCATAGGGTTCACCAGTGGCTCCTCTCATGATAGCAAATTCTACGGTGGGTAAACAAATTACTGTCGAGCAATTGACAGAAATGTGCATAGTTATGAGAATATCTAGGCATGATCATTATATATAGGCATCACTTCCGTGACAAGTAGACCGAAACGATTCTGCATCTACTACTGTTACTCCACACATCGACTGCTATCCAGCATGCATCTAGAGTATTAAGTTCATAAGAACAGAGTAACGCCTTAAGCAAGATGACATGATGTCAAGGGATAAACTCATGCAATATGATATAAACCCCATCTTTTTATCCTCGATGGCAACAATACAATACGTGCCTTGCTGCCCCTGCTATCATTGGGAAAGGACACCGCAAGATTGAACCCAAAGCTAAGCACTTCTCCCATTGCAAGAAAGATCAATCTAGTAGGCCAAACCAAACTAATAATTCGGAGAGACTTGCAAAGATATTTAAATCATGCATAAAAGATTTCAACAAAGAATCAAATATTGTTCATAGATAATCTTGATCATAAACCCACCATTCATCGAATCTCGACAAACACACCGCAAAAAGAATTACATCGAATAGATCTCCAAGAAGATCGAGGAGAACTTTGTATTGAGATCCAAAGAGAGAGAAGAAACCATCTAGCTAATAACTATGGACCCGAAGGCCTGTGGTAAACTACTCACAACTCATCGGAGAGGCTACGGTGTTGATGTAGAAGCCCTTCGTGATCGATGCCCCCTCCGGTGGAGCTCCGGAACAGGCCCCAAGATGGGATCTCACATGTATAGAAGGTTGTGGCGGTGGAATTAGGGTTTTGTGGTGCTCTCTGATGTTTTTCAGGGTACGTAGGTATATATAGGAGGAAGAGGGACGTCAGGGGAGCCACGAGGGGGCCACGAGGGTGGGGGGCACGCCCCTGCCCTCGTGGCCGCCTCGTTCCTTCCCTGGCGTGTACTCCAAGTCTTCTGTGTTGTATTTGTTCCAAAAATGACTCTCCTGAAGGTTTCATTCCGTTTGGACTCCGTTTGATATTCCTTTTCAGCGAAACACTAAAATAGGCAAAAAAACAGCAATTTGCACTGGGACTTGGGTTAATAGGTTGGTCCCAAAAATAATATAAAAGTGTATAATAAAGCCCATTAAACATCCAAACAGATAATGTAATAGCATGGAACAATAAAAAATTATAGATATGTTGGAGACGTATCAGCATCCTACAATCCTTTTTTACAGGATCAAAAGCCTAGGCCCGCATATGTATGCACGCTGACCCAGGGAAAGGAACCCCTGACGGAACTATTCTCTCTGGAAGATGTTTCTTACGTTAAATAGTAATATAACATAACTCCCCGAAAACAGTTTGTCTGTTCAAGCAATTATGACCGGATTGCCTGGTTTCCGAACATATCACGTGTTTACCACATATATAGTATTCGTAAACACTCCAGCCTTTGGGTTTATGGAGGTTAAAGCAGAAGGTCGTCCATGACAACTTTTTATAATTTCGGCCGGAGATAAGTTTGATGGTAAAAGTACATTAATACATAGAATCAAACGGCTACTCTTTCTATATTCCCTCTATAAGGCTGTCTAGTCTACAGTCCTATTGAGAAAACTCGGCAGTTGTCTCTACTTGGTCATATACCGAATGCAGAGGGATTTCTTGTTCGTCGGACGCTCGAGGTCCCACGCGGGCCATATGATTCGGATCAAGACTGGTGTAGCGCGTCTTCACCATGGCCCAGGCTTCTCGAGCACCCATGCGACATCCTGATGCTTTCCATAGTTCGAAGCGGCGTCGAGCCCCTTTGAACAAGTCCACCAAGTCCTCCATAGTGTCTGGAGGCGAATCGCTCGGCCATAAAGCCTTGGCTATATTCTTCATGGCTTTCCGAGCTCGCTCGTGGACCCTGGAAAGCTCTTGCAGCACGTCACCCTCAAAACCAGACACTCCCCCTTCGGGCTGCCCAGTTAACAAACCTGCAGGAAAAGTTTTATGAAAAACTTTCAAAATAAGGGACTATAAGGAGAGCTAGGTATAAGGGACATACTGAACATGCTGCCTGTTAGCCTTCGGTTCTCTTCCAAGGCACTTGAGAGTTGGGCCCTTACATCCTTTAGCTGATGTTCCAGCCTAACATTTCTATCATGCGCTTGATTTCTTTTATATATGGCTTGAGTCAATACGCGCTTGCCAGCAGCTGTTTCCCCTTCGGCAAATTTTTTGTCTGCCAAAGCAACCCTAGATCCCTCTCCATTTGCTCGGTCGGCCCTGTTGCTGTATTACAATTAGTATGTACTTAACGACTCAGTGATCAGCACAAATATCATATTATGCGGACACCATTGTTCTTACCACCCGCATCATTTTTTGATTTCTTCGAATTTCCCAATTCCGTGGTGACAGTTGTGAGCTCGGCCCGACACTCTTCAAGCTCCTTGGATAAGGAGTTGTTCTTTTCTTGAAGCACTTGCAGATACACAATGATCATCAAATCAGTTGTACCAATTTCTTTAAGTCTCGGGGGCTACTAGCATGGGAACATCAAAATGAACACTTACCCGCATATCTTTGGAAAGCGGTGAGTGGCTCCAGCGAGTCTGTCTTGAGCGGCTCGGATATAAGCATCTGCAGAGCTGAGGGCGTTAAACGCCTCCTTAGAAAAGACTGGGTCATGCATGGCTGCTTTCCGCCGCCGGTGAACCATCGCAACCTCCACTTCGGAATTAGTGAGTGGCATTCCATCTGAATCCTCTTGGAGGGGACAATCTAGTACTGAGTCTGCATTAACCCTTGACGGGCCGGAAGCCGAATTGGTTGGAGCTTGATCTGCATGATCTCCGGAAACAGTCCGGTGTGTATTCCTCCTAAAAGGAAACATAAAGTTTAAAGTTGTAATACCTATTTTACCACTCAGTGTGTATCAAAACAAACATACCTCTTTGAAGGTTCGCTGGTGTTTGCGGTCCTCTTTCGCTTCAAGGCCTCACTCGATGCAAGCGTCGCCCTATGGGATGACGGTCTTCGCATAGTTTGGCGTGAGGAGCGCCGCCCTTTTTAAGCATGAAAAAATGCGGTGGGTAAGGCGCGCTGGGAATCTTCTCTTTGATGAGAGATGTCCTGGGTCCTTACATGGGAAGAAGGAATGAGGCCAGGGTAATCGTCTACAATAGCCACCAAGGTGCCCTCACAGCAGGCTTGATAGAAGACTCCCTCTTCTAGCTCTATGCCTATGTCCGGATCTTCATCATATCTAGGGCCTGCATTTTGGAATCGGTCGTCTGGGTGTGGGGCGGGACTATTAATCCCCTCGATCACCTTCCTCCACTCCTGATGGGAAAAACCAAATTTAGTTCAGTCAGTACGTCATAACCAAGAAAAATGGGCAAATATCACGGTCACGAGAGAGACTTACCCAGTCTGTAGGGTTGTACATAGAAAAACCCTCCCGGCACTTCAAACAGAGGAAGTCTTGCTTCTCTCCCTTATAAAGACCCTCTAGGATGATGGCTAGAGCGGCAGGGTTGTCCGGACCCGGGCATAAGCAGCGTGAGGCATCATTCAGGTCATTATAATGCCACATTGGAAATCCTCTAGCTTGGAGCTGTTGCACGCATCGCTTTATTGAAATCGCCATCACTTCAATTATAGATAGCCCCGAACTGGCAAGCAATTTGATCTTGCCGGCCTGTCTGCTAACCTCCTCTCTCTCTTCTTCTGAGGGACCGCAGGGACACCAGTTGAAAAGCTTCTTTGTCGGAGCACTGGAACCACTCTAAAGGCCACTCTTCGGATGTCTTTTTTAGAGTACCGACAGATAGCCTGTCCCTGCTACGCGCCATACTTCGTCGCCCCCAACTTCAAATATGGATCCCTTTCCTGAGCAAGGGACGAGGAAGAGGAACTTTCGCCATAGCTCAAAGTGAGGCTCGTAGCCCAAGAATAGTTCGCATAAAGCGACAAAACCCGGAATATGCAGGATAGACCCTGGCGTAAGATCGTGCAATTGAAGAACATAGAACTCCAGGAGTCCCCTGAGGAAGGGGTGGACGGGGAAACCTACGCCTCTTAGAAGGAAAGGGACAAAACATACCCGCTCTCCATCGGAGGGGTTGGGAAAGCTCTCTGCCAGGGCTTGATTGTCAATAGAAGTTAGTCCGCCCGGACGGGGACTAGATCTTCGGGAGGGAGATATCCCTGCGCCTGAAGTGTCCTCTGATGCGCATGGTACACGGAACAACTTTTCCAATCTCCTGCACGAGGGGCATGAGGGTGCGAGGAAGAGCTTTGGGCGCTGGCCATGTTTGGAGATTTTTTGCAAGCACTAGGGTTTCTTCCGCGTGGAATGGAATGGAGAGGCAACTGAGATCTACTCTCTTATATAGGCGCCTTCCCTGCATAGTCAAGGGGGCAATTGTAAAACTGCCCAAACGGTTCGCATTCGTTGGTCACATGGAAGCCAAGGCGATTGTGGCGAGGAATCAATGGAATACAATATTAAGAGAATCCGAACTATCATCCATGAGGACTCACCTTGCAAAGACGAAGACATGAAGCCGGACACGATCTCATCCTTGAAGGCAAGTCCGGGGGCTACTGAGGGAGTCCTATATTCAGGGGTCCTTAGGCGTCCGGATCGATAAAGCTGGGCCGTATTGATGGGCCAAAAAAGAAGAAGCATATGACTCTCCCGAGTATTCGGTCAGGACTCCTATGTACATAGAAAGCCAAGCGTAGAGCCCGGATGTATCTATGACTTCCTCCCCAAGTCACCCTTGTAACCCTAGGCCCTCTCTAGCATGAATATAAGCCAGGAGGTTTAGTCTGTAGAGGGGATCATCAACATCACAATATCCTCATAGGCTAGACTTTAGGGTTTAGCCATTACGATCTCGAGGTAGATCAACTCTTGTACTCATATTCATCCATATTAATATAGCAGGAAGTAGGGTATTACCTTGATCGAGAGGGCTTGAACCGGGGTAAACATCGTGTCCCCAGCCTCCTGTTACCATCGATCCTCTAAACGCATAGCTTGGGCCCCCCTACCCGAGATCTACCTATTTTGACACCTACTGTACACCTTCTACCACAGATCCGAAGGAAAGATTTTTTGTTGGGGAACGTTGCATGGGAAACAAAATTTTTTCCTACGTTCACCAAGATCAATCTAGGAGATGCATCTACGAGGGGAGAGTTGGATCCACATACCCTTGTAGATCGCTAAGCGGAAGCGTTCAAGAACGCGGTTGATGGAGTCGTACTCGCCGCGATTCAGATCGCCGAAGATCCTAGCACCGAAGCAACAGTGCCTCCGCGTTCTTCACACGTACAGCTCGGGGACGTCTCCTCCTTCTTGATCCAGCAAGGGGGAAGGAGAGGTTGATGGAGACACCGGCAGCACGATGGCGTGGTGGAGATGGTGGTGGAGGATTCCTGCAGGGCTTCGCCAAGCACTGAGGAGTTTGCGAAGATGGATGTGGGAGAGGGAGGGCAGCGCCGAGGCACGAACGTGTGTGGCTGCCCTCCCTCTGCCTCTCTTTATATAGGGGGAGTAGAGGGGAGGGGGCGCCCTAGGGTTTACCCCTAGGGGCGGCGGCCAAGGGGAGGTGGGAGGGGGCGGCGCCCCAAGGTTAGGGTTCCCCCCCACCCCAAGTGCCTTGCCCCCCAAGCCTAGGGGGGTGCGGCAGCCCTAGGGGGGGCCAGCCCCCTTGGCGCATGAGGAGAGGGCCCAGGGGGGGGGGGCGCACAGCCCTATGAGGGCTGTTGTGTCCCCCTTTGTGGCCCATTAGGCCCGAAACTCTTTCCGGGACCCCGAAAACCCTTTTCGGTCATCCGCCGTCTTCCCGATACTCCCCGGAACACTTCCGGACTCCGAACACTCTCATCCTATATATCAATCTTCGTCCCCGGACCATTCCGGAGACCCTCGTCATGTCCGGGATCTCATCCGGGACTCCGAACAACCTTCGGTAACCATGTACTGTTCTCACTAACAACCCTAGCGTCACCGAACCTTAAGTGTGTAGACCCTGCGGGTTCGGAAACTATGCAGACATGACCGAGACACTCCCAGGTCAATAACCAATAGCGGGATCTGGATACCCATATTGGTTCCCACACGTTCCTCGATGATCTCATCGGATGAACCACGATGTCAAGGATTCAGGCAATCCCGTATACAATTCCCTTTGTCTCGTCGGTATGTTACTTGCCCGAGATTCGATCGTCGGTATCTCTATACCTAGTTCAATCTCGTTACCGGCAAGTCTCTTTACTCGTTACCGTAATACATAATCCCGTGACTAACTACTTAATCACTTTGAGCTCATTGAGATGATGTATTACCGAGTGGGCCCGGAGATACCTCTCCGTCACACGGAGTGACAAATCCCAGTCTCGATCCATGTCAACTCAACAGACACCTTCGGAGATACCAGTAGAGTACCTTTATAGTCACCCAGTTACGTTGCGACGTTTGGCACACACAAAGCACTCCTACGGTGTCAGTGAGTTACATGATCTCATGGTCATAGGAACTTATACTTGACATGCAGAAAACTATAGCGATAACTGATACGATCAAAAGCTATGTTTAACGTTTGGGTCTCGTCCATCACATCATTCTCCTAATGATGTGATCCTGTTATCAAATGACAACTCATGTCTATGACCTGGAAACCGCGGTCATCTTTGATCAACGAGCTAGTCCTGAAGAGGCTTACTAGGGACACAAAGTTTGTCTATTTATCCACACATGTATATGAGTTTCCAATCAATACAATTATAGCATGGATAATAAACGATTATCATGAACAAGGAAATATAATAATAACTCTTTTATTATTGCCTCTAGGGCATATTTCCAACAGTCTCCCACTTGCACTAGAGTCAATAATCTAGCATTACAAGGTAATGAATCTGACACCCATAGAGTCTTGGTGTTGATCATGCTTAGCCCGTGGAAGAGGCTTAGTCAACGGATCTGCAACATTCAAATCCGTGTGTACTTTGCAAATGCTTATGTCCTCCTCCTTGACTGAATCGCGGATGGAATTGAAGCGTCGCTTTATGTGTCTGGTCCTCTTGTGAAACCTTGGTTCCTTGGCTAGAGCAATGGCACCAGTGTTGTCACAGAACAGAGTCATTGGGTTTAGTGCACTAGGCACAACTCCAAGATCTGTCATGAACTCCTTCATCCAGACACCTTCCTTTGCCGCCTCCGAGGCAGCTATGTACTCTGCTTCGCATGTAGAATCGGCTACCACGCTTTGCTTGGAACTGCACCAGCTTACCGCTCCCCCGTTGAGAATATATACGTATCCGGTTTGAGACTTAGAGTCATCCGGATCAGTGTCAAAGATTGCATCGACGTAACCCTTTACGACGAGCTCTTGATCACCTCCATAAACGAGAAACATTTCCTTAGTCCTTTTCAGGTACTTTAGGATATTCTTGACCGCTGTCCAGTGATCCATACGAGGATTACTTTGAAACCTTCCGGCCATACTTATGGCAAGGCTGACATCTGGTCTTGTGCACAGCATTGCATACATGATAGAGCCTATGGCTGAAGCATAGGGGACGACACTCATCTTTTCTCTATCTTCCGCAGTCACTGGGCATTGAGTCTTACTCAACTTTGTACCTTGCAATATCGGCAAGAACCCCTTCTTGGATTGATCCATTTTGAACTTCTTCAAAACTTTATCAAGGTATGTACTTTGTGAAAGTCCTATCAAGCGTCTTGATCTATCTCTATAGATCTTGATGCCCAATATGAAAGCAGCTTCACCGAGATCCTTCATTGAAAAACTCTTGTTCAAATACCCCTTCACGCTATCCAAAAATTCTATATTGTTTCCAATCAGCAATATGTCATCCACATATAATATTAGAAACGCTATAGAGCTCCCACTCACTTTCTTGTAAATACAAGCTTCATTGTAAACTTGTACAAACCAAAACGCTTTGATCACCTCATCAAAGCGAAGATTCCAACTCCGAGATGCTTGCACCAGCCCATAAATGGAACGCTGGAGCTTGCATACTTTGTCAGCATTCTCTGGATCGACAAAACCTTCCGGTTGTATCATATACAACTCTTCCTTAAGAAAACCGTTAAGGAACGCTGTTTTGACATCCATCTGCCAAATTTCATAATCGAAATATGCAGCTATTGCTAACATGATTCGGACGGATTTAAGCATCGCTACGGGTGAGAAAGTCTCATCGTAGTCAATCCCTTGAACTTGTGAAAAACCCTTTGCCACAAGTCGAGCTTTATACACGGTGACATTACCGTCAGCGTCCGTCTTCCTCTTAAAAATCCATTTATTCTGAATAGCCTTCCGCCCTTCAGGTAATACTTCCAAAGTCCATACTTTGTTTTCATACATGGATCCCATCTCGGATTTCATGGCCTCTAACCATTTGTCGGAATCCGGGCCCACCATCGCTTCTCCATAGCTCGTAGGTTCACCGTTGTCTAACAACATGACCTCCAAGACAGGGTTACCATACCACTCAGGTGCAGTGCGTACCCTTGTCGACCTACGAGGTTCGGTAGTAACTTGATCAGAAGCTTCTTGATCATCATCATTGGCTTCCTCTTCAACCGCTGCAGGCTCCACAAAAACATCTTTCTGTGCTGCGCAACTCTCTGGTTGAAGCAGAGGTTCAATAACCTCATCAAGTTCTACCTTCCTCCCACTCAATTCTTTTGAGAGAAACTCTTTCTCGAGAAAGGACCCGTTCTTAGCGACAAACACTTTGCCTTCGGATCTGAGATAGAAGGCGTACCCAACAGTTTCTTTTGGGTATCCTATGAAGACACATTTGTCCGCTTTGGGTTCGAGCTTTTCTGGCTGAAGCCTTTTGACATAAGCATCGCAACCCCAAACCTTGAGAAAAGACAACTTAGGTTTCTTACCAAACCATAGTTCATACGGTGTTGTCTCAACGGACTTGGATGGAGCCCTATTTAAAGTGAATGCAGCTGTCTCTAACGCATATCCCCAAAACGATAGTGGCAAATCGGCAAGAGACATCATAGAACGCACCATATCTAATAGGGTTCGATTACGACGTTCGGACACACCATTACGCTGTGGTGTTCCAGGTGGCGTCAACTGTGAAACGATTCCACATTTTCTTAAGTGATTGCCAAACTCATAAATCAGATACTCTCCCCCTCGATCAGATCGTAGGAATTTGATCTTCTTGTTACGATGATTCTCAACTTCACTCTGAAATTGCTTGAACTTTTCAAACATTTCAGACTTATGCTTCATCAAGTAAATATACCCGTATCTACTCAAGTCGTCAGTGAAGGTGAGAAAGTAAAGATATCCACCGCGCGCCGTGACACTCATCGGGCCACACACATCAGTATGTATGATTTCCAATAAGTCACTTGCCCGTTCCATTGTTCCTGAAAACGGGGTCCTTGTCATCTTGCCCATGAGGCACGGCTCGCATGTGTCAAGTGATTCAAAATCAAGAGACTCCAAAAGTCCATCAGCATGGAGCTTCCTCATGCGTTTTACGCCGATATGACCCAGACGGCAGTGCCACAAGAAAGTGGTACTATCGCTAACTACTCTACATCTTTTGGCATCAATGTTATGAACATGTGTATCATCACTATCGAGATTCAATAAGAATAAACCCCTCACTTCGGGTGCATGACCATAAAAGATATTACCCATATAAATAGAACAACCTTTATTCTCTGATTTAAATGAGTAACCGTCTCGCAATAAACAAGATCCAGATATAATGTTCATGCTCAACGCAGGCACTAAATAACAATTATTCAGGTTCATGACTAATCCCGATGGTAATCGAAGAGCGAGCGTGCCGACGGCGATCACATCAACCTTGTAACCATTCCCCACGCGCATCGTCACTTCGTCCTTCGCCAGCCTCCGTTTATTCCGCAGTTCCTGTTTAGAGTTGCAAATGTGAGCAACCGAACCGGTATCAAATACCCAGGCACTACAACGAGAGTTGGTAAGGTACACATCAATAACATGTATATCACATATACCTTGCTTGTTTTTGTTGTTGGCCCCCTTCTTGTCTGCTAGATACTTGGGGCAGTTCCGCTTCCAGTGGCCGTTCCCCTTGCAATAGAAACACTCAGTCTCTGGCTTGGGCCCAGCCTTGGGTTTCTTCACTGGATGAGCAACTGCCTTGCCACCCTTCTTAGAGTTACCCTTCTTGCCCTTGCCATTCTTCTTGAAACTGGTGGTTTTATTGACCATCAACACTTGATACTCCTTCTGGATGTCTGCCTCAGCGACTTTCAGCATCGAAAACAGCTCGGCGATGGTTTTGTTCATCCCTTGCATGTTATACTGCTGCACGAAGCTCTTGTAGCTAGGCGGGAGTGACTGGAGAATTCTGTCAATGATAGCCTCCTCCGGGAACACAAGTCCCAGATCAGCTATGCGGGTATAGTACCCAGACATCTTCAGTAAGTGCTCACTGACAGACGAATTCTCCTCCATCTTGCAAGCAAAGAATTTATCGGTGGTCTCATACCTCTCGATCTTGGCATTCTTTTCAAAGATGAACTTCAACTCCTGGAACATCTCATATGCTCCATGACGTTCAAAACGCCTTTGAAGTCCTCCTTCCAAGCTATACAATATGGCACACTGCACTACTGAGTAGTCATCCGAACGCGACTGCCAGGCGTTCATAACGTCCGCAGAGGCCTGAGGAGCGGGGGGTTCACCTAGCGGTGCATTTAAGACATAAACCTTTTGGGCAGCTGTGAGGATGATCCTCAGATTGCGGAGCCAGTCCACAAAGTTGCTCCCATCATCTTTCAGTTTAGCTTTCTCTAGGAACGTACTAAAATTCAGGGGAGCTACTGCGCGAGCCATCTACAACAAAAGATTTGCAAAGACATTTTAGACTATTGTTCATGATAAGTGAGTTATTACCTAATCAAATTATTTATAACTCCCACTCAAATTGACATCCCTCTGGTCATTCGAGCGTGACATGATCCAGATCCACCAACCCAAGTCCGATCATCACGTGAGATGAGGTGGTGTCAATGGTGAACATCTACATGTTGATCATATCTACTATATGACTCATGCTCGACCTTTCGGTCTTCCGTGTTCCGAGGCCATGTCTGTACATGCTAGGCTCGTCAAGTCTAACCCGAGTGTTCTGCATGTGCAAAACTGGCTTGCACCCGTTGTTTGCGAACGTAGAGTCTATCACACCCGATCATCACGTGGTGCTTCGAAACGACGAACCTTCGCAACGGCGCACACTCGGGGGGAACACAAATTTATCTTGAAATTTTAGTGAAGGATTATCTTATAATGCTACCGTCGTCCTAAGCAAAATAAGATGCATAAAAGGATTAACATAACATGCAAATCATAAGTGACATGATATGGCCATGAACTCGTGCTTTTGATCTCCATCTCCAAAGCACCGGCATGATCTCCATCGTCACCGGCGCCACACCATGATCCCCATCATCATGATCTCCATCATCGTGTCGCCATCGGGGTTGTCGCGCGCCCACCATGCTCTTACTACTATTGCTACCGTTTAGCGATAAAGTAAAGCATTACAAAGCGCTTAATGATTGACACGCAGGTCATACAAAAATTAAAGACAACCCTATGGCTCCTGCCGGTTGCCGTATACATCGGCATGCAAGTCAATATTAACTATTACAACATGATCATCTCATACATCAAATATATTTCATCATGTCATTGGCCATATCATATCACATACATACCCTGCAAAAACAAGTTAGACGTCCTCTAAATTGTTGTTGCATGTTTTACGTGGCTGCTATGGGTATCTAGCAAGAACGCTTCTTACCTACGCAAAGCCACAACGGTGATATTCAAGTTGCTATTTAACCTTCTACAAGGACCGCCTTGTTCTATTCCGATTCAACTAAGATAGGAGAGACAGACACCCGCCAGCCATCTTATGCAACAAAAGTCACATGTCTGTCGATGGAACCGGTCTCATGTACGTGGACATGTAAAGTTGGTCCGGGCCGCTTCATCCCATAATACCGCTGAATCAAGAAAGACTAAGGAGGGAAGCAATCTAAACATCAACGTCCACAAACCCTTTTGTGTTCTACTCGTGAAAGCATCTACGCAAGATCCTAGCTCATGATGCCACTGTTGGGGAACGTTGCATGGGAAACAAAAATTTTTCCTACGTTCACCAAGATCAATCTAGGAGATGCATCTACGAGGGGAGAGTTGGATCCACATACCCTTGTAGATCGCTAAGCGGAAGCGTTCAAGAACGCGGTTGATGGAGTCATACTCGCCACGATTCAGATCGCCGAAGATCCTAGCACCGAAGCAACGGTGCCTCCGCGTTCTTCACACGTACAGCTCGGGGACGTCTCCTCCTTCTTGATCCAGCAAGGGGGAAGGAGAGGTTGATGGAGACACCGGCAGCACGACGGCGTGGTGGAGATGGTGGTGGAGGATTCCTGCAGGGCTTCGCCAAGCACTGAGGAGTTCGCGAAGATGGATGTGGGAGAGGGAGGGCAGCGCCGAGGCACGAACGTGTGTGGCTGCCCTCCCTCTGCCTCTCTTTATATAGGGGGAGTAGAGGGGAGGGGGCGCCCTAGGGTTTACCCCTAGGGGCGGCGGCCAAGGGGAGGTGGGAGGGGGCGGCGCCCCAGGGTTAGGGTTCCCCCCCTCCCAAGTGCCTTGCCCCCCAAGCCTAGGGGGGTGCGGCAGCCCTAGGGGGGGCCAGCCCCCTTGGCGCATGAGGAGAGGGCCCAGGGGGGGCGCACAGCCCTATGAGGGCTGTTGTGTCCCCCTTTGTGGCCCATTAGGCCCGAAACTCTTTCCGGGACCCCGAAAACCCTTTTCGGTCATCCGCCGTCTTCCCGATACTCCCCGGAACACTTCCGGACTCCGAACACTCTCATCCTATATATCAATCTTCGTCCCCGGACCATTCCGGAGACCCTCGTCACGTCCGGGATCTCATCCGGGACTCCGAACAACCTTCGGTAACCATGCACTGTTCTCACTAACAACCCTAGCGTCACCGAACCTTAAGTGTGTAGACCCTGCGGGTTCGGAAACTATGCAGACATGACCGAGACACTCCCAGGTCAATAACCAATAGCGGGATCTGGATACCCATATTGGTTCCCACACGTTCCTCAATGATCTCATCGGATGAACCACGATGTCAAGGATTCAGGCAATCCCGTATACAGTTCCCTTTGTCTCGTCGGTATGTTACTTGCCCGAGATTCGATCGTCGGTATCTCTATACCTAGTTCAATCTCGTTACCGGCAAGTCTCTTTACTCGTTACCGTAATACATAATCCCGTGACCAACTACTTAGTCACTTTGAGCTCATTGAGATGACGTATTACCGAGTGGGCCCGGAGATACCTCTCCGTCACACGGAATGACAAATCCCAGTCTCGATCCATGTCAACTCAACAGACACCTTCGGAGATACCTGTAGAGTACCTTTATAGTCACCCAGTTACGTTGCGACGTTTGGCACACACAAAGCACTCCTACGGTGTCAGTGAGTTACATGATCTCATGGTCATAGGAACTTATACTTGACATGCAGAAAACTATAGCGATAACTGATACGATCAAAAGCTATGTTTAACGTTTGGGTCTCGTCCATCACATCATTCTCCTAATGATGTGATCCCGTTATCAAATGACAACTCATGTCTATGACCTGGAAACCGCGGTCATCTTTGATCAACGAGCTAGTCCTGAAGAGGCTTACTAGGGACACAAAGTTTGTCTATTTATCCACACATGTATATGAGTTTCCAATCAATACAATTATAGCATGGATAATAAACGATTATCATGAACAAGGAAATATAATAATAACTCTTTTATTATTGCCTCTAGGGCATATTTCCAACATTTTTGTTGCCAAGAATGTAACATTTCTAGAGAAGGAGTTTCTCTCGAAAGAAGTGATTGGTAGGAAAGTAGAACTTGATGAGGAAATTGTACCTTCTCTCGAATTGGAAAGTAGCTCATCAAAGAAAACCGTTCATGTGATGCCTACACCAACTAGAGAGGAGGCTAATGATGATGATTATGAAACTTCAGATCAAGTTACTACCGAACCAAGTAGGTCAACTAGAGTACGATCCACACCAAAGTGGTACGGTAATCCTGTTCTGGAAGTCATGTTACTAGACCATGACGAACCTACGAACTATGAAGAAGCTATGTTGAGCCGAGATTCTGATAAATGGCTTGAGGACATGAAATCTGAGATATGATCCATGTATGAGAACAAAGTGTGGACTTTGGTGGATTTGCCCGATGATCGGCGAGCCATAGAGAATAAATGGATCTTCAAGAAGAAGATTGGCGCTGATGGTAATGTTACCGTCTATAAAGCTCGACTTGTCATGAAAGGTTTTCAACAAGTTCAAGGAGCTCACTATGATGAGACTTTCTCACCCGTAGCGGTGCTTAAGTCTGTCCGAATCATGTTAGCAATTGCCGCATTTTATGATTATGAAATTTGAAAAATGGACGTCAAAACTATATTCCTTAATGGATTTCTTAAAGATGAATTGTATATGATGCAACTAGAAGGTTTTGTCGATCCTAAAAGTGCTAACAAAGTTTACAAGCTCCATCGATCCATCTATGGACTGGTGCAAGCATCTCAGAGTAGGAATATACGCTTTGATGAAGTGATGAAATCATATGGTTCTGTACAGACTTTAGGAGAAGCATGTATTTACAAGAGAGTGAGTGGGAGATCTGTAGCATTTCTAATATTATAAGTGGATGACATATTATTGATCAGAAATGATGTAGAATTTCTGGATAGCATAAAAGGATATTTGAATAAGAATTTTTCAATGAAAGACCTCGGTGAAGCTGCTTATATATTGGGCATCAAGATCTATAGAGATAGATCAAGACGCTTGATAGGACTTTCACAAAGCACATACCTTGATAAAGTTTTGAAGAAATTCAAAATGGATTAGTCTAAGAAAGGATTCTTGCCTGTATTACAAGGTGTGAAATTGAGTAAGACTCAATGCCCGACCACTTCAGAAGATAGAGAGAAAATGAAAGTCATTCCCTATGCCTCAACCATAGGGAATGTCATGTATGCTATGCTGTGTACCAGACCTGATGTGTGCCTTGCCATAAGTCTGGCAGGGATGTACCAAAGTAACCCTAGAATGGATAACTGGACAGCGGTAAAAGACATCCTGAAGTACGTGAAAAGGATCAAGAGTATGTTTCTCATTTATGGAGGTGACAAAGAGCTCGTCGTAAATGGTTACGTTAATGCTAGTTTTGACACTGATCCGGATGACTCTATGTCACAAACTGGATATGTATTTATATTGCATGGTGGAGCTGTCAGTTGGTGCGGTTCCAAGCGAAGTGTTGTGGCGGGATCTACGTGTGAAGCGGAGTACATAGCTGTTTCAGAAGCAGCAAATGAAGGAGTCTGGACGAAGGAGTTCATATCTGATCTTGGTGTAATACCTAGTGCATCGTGTCCAATGAAAATATTTCGTGACAATACTGGAGCAATTGCCTTAACGAAGGAATCCAGATTTCACAAAAGAACCAAACACATCAAGAGACGCTTCAACTCCATCTGTGATCAAGTCAAGGAGGGAGACATAGAGATTTGCAAAATACATACAGATCTGAATGTAGCAGACCCGTTGACTAAGCCTCTTACACGAGCAAGACATGATCAGCACCAAGACTCCATGGGTGTTAGAATCATTACAATGTAATCTAGATTATTCACTCTAGTGCAAGTCGGAGACGGAAGGATATATGCCCTAGAGGCAATAATAAAGTTCTTATTTTATATTTCCTTATTTAAGATAAATGTTTATTATTCACGCTAGAATTGTATTGATCGGAAACCTTGATACATGTGTGAATACATAGGAAAACACTGTGTCCCTAGTGAGCCTTTACTTGACTAGCTCGTTGATCAAAGATGGTTAAGGTTTCCTAACCATGAACATGCGTTGTCATTTGATAACGGGATCACATCATTAGGAGAATGATGTGATGGACAAGACCCATTCGTTAGCTTAGCATGATGATCGTTCAATTTATTACTGTTGCTTTCTTCATGTCGAATACATATTACTCCGACTATGAGAATATGCAACTCCCGGATACCGGAGGAATGAGTTTTGTGTTATCAAACATCACAACGTAACTGGGTGATTATAAATATGCTCTATAGGTATCTCCGAAGGTGTTTATTGAGTTGGCATAGATTGAGATTAGGATTTGTCACTCTGAGTATCGGAGAGGTAACTCTGGGCCCTCTCGGTAATACATATCATAAGCCTTGGAAGAAAATGACTAACGAGTTAGTCTTGGGATAATATATTATGGAACGAGTAAAGTGACTTGCCGGTAACGAGATTGAACTAGGTATGAAGATACCGATGATCGAATCTCGGGCAAGTAACATACCGATGGACAAAGGGAATAAACATATGTTGTCATAATGGTTTGACCGATAAAGATCTTCGTAGGATATGTATGAGCCAATGTGAGTATCCAGGTTCCGCTATTGGTGATTTACCGGAGAAGTTTCTCGGTCATGTCTACATGTTGGGGAATGTAGTATTTCAAAAAAAATCATACGATCACGCAAGATCTATCTCGGAGAAGCATAGCAACGAGCGGGGAGAGTGTGTCCATGTATCCTCGTAGACCGAAAGCGGGAGCGTTTAGTAACTCGGTTGATGTAGTCAAACGTCTTCACGATCCAACCGATCCAAGTACCAAACGTACGGCACCTCCATGTTCAGCACATGTTCAGCACAATGACGTCCCTCGAGCTCTTGATCCAGTTGAGGATGAGAGAGAGTTCCATCATCACAACGGCATGGCGACGATGTTGATGATGTGATCCGCACAGGGCTTCGCCTAAGCACTATGGCAATATGACCTGAGGTGGAATCTATGGAGGGAGGCACCACACATAGCTAAAACAACTAGTAACTTGTGTTTCCAAGGGTGCCCCCTGCCCCCGTATATAAAGGGGATAAGGGAGAGGCTAGCTGGCCCCTATAGGGCGCGCCCAAGGGGGCAATTCTACTCCTACTAGGAGTAGGAACCCTCCTTTCCTAGTGCAACTAGGAGAAGAAGGAAGGGAGGGAGAGGAGAAGGAAGGAGCGGGAGCCACCACTCCCCCTAGTATAATTAGGACTAGGCCCATCGGGAGGGGGGCAGCCCTTGGATGCCCTCCTCTCTCTCCCCTAAAGCCCAATAAGGCCCATTACTTCCCCGGTTGTTCCCATAACCCTTCCGGCACTCTGATATTTATCCGGTGACCCTCGAAACTCATCTGGTGTCTGAATAATATCGTCCAATATATCATTCTTTATGTCTCGACCATTTCGAGACCCCTCGTAATGTCCGTGATCTCATCCGGGACTCCGAACAAACTTCGGTCATCAAAAACACATAACTCATAATAAAAATCGTCATCGAACACTAAGCGTGCGGACCCTACGAGTTCGAGAACTATGTAGACATGACCGAGGCATATCTCTGGTAAATAACCAATAGGGGAACCTTGATATTCATATTGGCTCCTACATATTCTACGAAGGTTTTTATCGGTCAAACCGCATAACAACATACCATGTTCTCTTTGTCATCGGTATGTTACTTGCCTGAGATTCGATCGTCGGTATCATCATACCTAGTTCAATCTCGTTATAGGGAAGTCACTTTACTCGTTCTGTAATACATCATATCATGACCAACTCATTAATCATTTGCTTGCAAGGCTTATTATGATGTGTATTACTAAGAGGGCCCAAAGATTCCTCTCCAACACTCGGAGTGACAAAACCTAATCTGGATCTATGCCAACACAACAAATACTTTCGTAAACATCTGTAGAGCATATTTTGTGGCACCCCGATCCGCATGGAGAAGGGGGCCTTCACACGTCATCCCAGGATAACACCTGACGCATGACAGGTCCAAGATACAACATTCCAGGTACAATAATATTCATCAAATAAAAGTGTAAATGATTACATCATTGATGAAAACAATTATCTGGCATAACCCGAAGGCTATTTACATGGCAGCGGAAGTCTATTTAATTGGCGGCGGAAATCTTGGTTTGGCAGCATAAAACTCTTGCTGGGCTCCACAACTCACATGACTCGCAAGATTACGGCCCAGCGCGACGGAGCAAGCGAACCATTTGTTTACCACCTACAAAACTGGCATGACACGCCATGTCAGTACATTGAATGTACTTGCAGGACAACCAAATACATAGCATCCAAACAAGCAGAAGACAAGGCAAGAACCAAGCGCGTGCAACAACTTACCTTATATCAATTACTAAACATGGCATAAACTGAGCATGAAAAATCATCATAACATCTACTAGCATTTTAATAACATGGCATATCAAAACATGCTAATAACATGGTAGTAGCAGAACATAGCATATCATCTCAATCATGGCATATAAATTAAAGCATGGCATGGCATCACGAGACTATGATGAAAAGAAACTTATGTACATTTAATCAATGCAAGCATAATATGCAAACATTTCTTGTTCTACCAAGGTTCATTAAAATGCAACATATTTCTCATGCATTGTAACCAAACTTGTGCACCGAGTCCCTCGGACTCTCTTACCAACTGGTTGCCTCGCAACCAAACGGTGATCTTTCCGGCGATCACAACCATGACCAACACTTGGTCTCCAACACTCACCGAGAACTTGTGTCGTGCTCATATCCAAACATCGTTGTGACTTCGCACGACCATCTCATAGTCCGAGTTACCACATTCTTGTTACCACATTAATCAAGTTTCTATTATTACAGGTTTATCCTCCATTTCGACCAAGACCCAATAGTGTGACCTACTACAAACTGTGTGCTATCGATAGACCCGATAGTAGCGCACTGTACCCACACCACGGAACCCATGGCCTAGTCATCCCATTCGGGTGTACCAATGGCGTTCCGACAAAACCGACCTACTTTCAAGACACTCTCCCGGCCACTCCAACTCATTCCCCACTAGGCTAGTCCTGGGTGGCCGCGTGTCTACCAAAGACACAACGACCATCGTCGTGGCCAAATAATCCCAAACGGGGACCCGGTACCATAACAAAAACAACAACGGGCACACAAGGCTTATGTCTGCCTACCAGATCAGGGTAGCGCGCGCCCATAACCTTCCCTCGTTGGAGGCACCGGCGAGAGGCACAACAATAGTTCGCATTAAGGCCTTCCCACAAAGGCAAATGTGGTTGCACTGAAAAAGTTCGATTTGGTGGCACCATGACTCGATCCCATTGATGACGGAGGAGGTTGTCATTATTAAGTCATTTTATTACTTCTCCATCATCATGAACATATTAGCATGAATGCAATAAGGAGCATGCAATATACAAAATCATGTACAAAATGTCAAACTTCTCACATGCATAACTATAGCATAAAGAAACAAGACAATACTAAGTACGAGCATAATAACGGTGCATTAAAATCATCATAGCATTTTATAACAATGTCAGGAAAATCAAATTACAGTGGTGACATGGTAATATTAATAACAACATGCTAACTATGTCATGAAAACACAAGCATGCATGATAGGCATATTAAAAGACCTGCAACTGAAACAATAATAAACAACTGCAACTACACACACGCAAGGCACAAGCAAAGTCATCATGCAAGCTCGGGGCTCATGATAAGAGGTTGGCTTGGCCGGGGATGAAAAATACTCCGGGAAGAAGTGTGAAATGATCGCGGAAAGATTTGCCGGAAACACTTCTCTCTCGAAAGAGGCTGGTTAACGGCAAGGGCAAAACGGTCATTTTCAGAATGTTGAAACATAATGAAAATGATGTCAACAGAACGGGCTCGATGAAACGAAGAAGTGGGCTTTGGATTCACCTCATTCGGAGTTACGGATAAAAAGATACAGACGTTTAAAGTTCAGGGACTAGTTTGTAAAAATATCCATACAAACAGGTCCCTAGCAGTTTAAACAGAATGCGTCTTTTGTGAGAAAACGCTTTCTAGAGAGGAAAACACATTTCTGGCCGAAGAAGAGGAAGAAGGTGCTTCTGTTAAGCGAAGACGTATTCTTAGGAATATGCTTCCACTTAACCACGTCAGTGGGCCGACCTGGTCAGCGCTGAGAGGCTGACAGGTGGGGCCCATCACTTATCCACATCAGCACTCGGCTGGGTCAATGCTGAGTGGCTGACGCGTGCGGCCCGCGGGCAGGGTCGTCGTATTTGTCTTCCTTCGCTCATGCCCGTGCTTGGCCGAGGCAGAGCAGGCGCCGGCGATGGCCCGGGCAGCTCCGGCAGTCCCCGGACGCGCTCAGGCCACCGGAGAGATCGGCGAGGCGCGCCGCGTCCATCTGGGCAGACTTTAGGCGCCAAGGAGGAACGAAGCAGCTACGCCTCACGGAGACAGAGAGCGCGCAGCGGCGGCCGAACCTTGGGGTTGCGGCCTGAGGCACTCCGGCGACGAGGTGAGGGACTGGGAACGGTCACTGGCGAGTGAGGAAACTAGTGGAGGAGGAATGGTGGGAGGAGAAAGCTCGGGTCGATAGAATCTTGAGTGGTCAGAGGCGACGGCCATGGCGACAGAGAGGGGTGGGGATGGGGTCTGGAGCTTGAGGGAGAGGCTAGGCAGGCAGCTGAGTGCTTGAGGGAGGTCTTGCGGGCTCTTTAAATAGCCGAGTGAGCTCGAGGGGGAACGGGGAGGAAGTGGCACGCGGTGGGCGACGTGTCCGCGCACTGGCGACGGCACAGTGTCGGCAGACGCGGCCAATGAGCTGAGGAAGCGGCGGGAAGGTGACGAGGGGAGACCAGACGAGTGCCAGAGGTTCACGGAGTCGAGCAAGAGCTCTGAGACGAGCAGAAGAAGAAGACAACAGAGAGGAAAGCGACGATGCACAGTGGCGCACTGTTTGTCTAGTGGCACTGCTTGCCGGAGAAGAGAACGAGAGAGGCAGGAGGTCCAGAGGGAAGAGGCCGGCGAGGGGACGGTATTGGGCAACATCAGTGAGGCCAGAGCCGGTTGAAGCAGCAATGCCACCGAGAACAGTGGCTAGACCACTGTTTCGGCTGGCGCTCCGCGTGATCACCACGGACAAGGCGCGCTCCGGGGTTCTTACTGAAGTAAATCGATGTCTACTATGTAGTCTCTCGGAGGTAAAGAGTTACCATGGTAAAGAAAAAGGCAGAGACAAAATGAGCTGAGTAGAATAAGCTGCACAAGTTTTCAGTTGCAAATTTGACAGCATTCTAGAGGTAAAACCAGAGAAGTAGAAAGGTAACAAGGATGTCTGGGAGGCTTAGGGTAACAAGAACTATGATCCCGAGAGTTTTGAGGCCATTAGGACAATTATTTAGCATAGTTGCTTTACAACTGCTAAAATCTGTCCAGAAACTAAATGAGGATGAAGCACTCACTAGGAGTTATGGATTGGGCTAATATTTGGCAAAGCTTGATGATTTGGTCATACAGTGATGCTGTAAAAAGTTCATACCAATTGGACTTGCCAAAATGGTACTTGTTTCACAAACACCACTTCTGACCAAAAACTTAGGAAAAATCTAGGAAAATATTGGCTACATGAAATGATCCAAAACCTTGGGTAGAGGAGTTATATGAATAGGAGAATGATTAGGAATATTTTCATCTATAATGGAGCAAGATAAAATGCACTTGCTTCACAAACTGAAATATTGGACATAAAGCAAAAATTGCTTCTATGCTCACATAGCTCAATAAAATGAGCTAGATTTAGCTAGAGGCTAATGATTTTGAATACTTGAGAGGATGGAAGAGTTTCATCCCATTTTAAAAATTTATGAAGGTACTTCCTTCACAAACTTGTATTCTGGGCAGAAACTTTGAAAAATAGCACAAGGATCTAGGACGAAAGTATTGAGCTCATTTTTGGTATTCATGGGTGATTTATCATGGTTAATCACCCTGCCAAATTTCACCTCAATTGGACTTAAGAATATGACACTTCCTTTGCAAAAATTTAGAGAAGGCAGAAACTTGCATTGGATCATGTGCCAAAATTTTGAACTGTGGAACATGAGATAATGATGGAACTAATGATTATATAGCAAAGAAAAGATCCACAATTTATGTGAGAATTTTCTCTGCTATAAAAATAGTACTTCCTTTGGAAAATGGCTAAAATGCAATGTTGGCTAAAAATAGGAAATGGCAATTTTCCTTATTTTAATGTGCCCAATATTTTTGCCAGAGCTTGGATTAGGCAAAATTATCAACTCCACCAATTCTCAAGAATTTAGGATATGGCTAGCTATGCCTTTGAATTTTATTCCTCAGACACACAAGAAATGGAATAAATCACCATTCAAAAATATTGCATGGAACTAGGCAATATTTTTGCATATCCAAGGATTGTGGGGACAAGAGGGTCTCTTGGAAAGGATGGAATGATGAGCAGATCAAAGAAAATGATGGCTCCTTTGTAATCACAAAGACCACCCATAAATTCCAAAAGCTTGGAATTAGGGTTTGAGAGAATTTGAGGGGTTGCAGATGAGGTCTTGCCCATTGACAAAGACAGGAGCAAGGTTTCGAAAGGTTGAAAATGACCAGAAATATCAGAGTCAACTAGAAATCCTCATGAGAAATTTTTAAAAAGGGTTGCCAGGAAGAAATAACAGCACAAAATTGATAACCCAATTTTGAGGCTGTTACATATTTATGATCACCCAGTTATGTTGTGACATTTGATAGCACACAAGGTGTTTCTTCGGTATTCAGGAGTTGCATAATCTCATAGTCAGAGGAACATGTATAAGTCATGAAGAAAGCAATAGCAATAAAACTAAACGATCATTTGTGCTAAGCTAACGGATAGGTCTTATCCATCACATCATTCTCCTAATGATGTGACCCCATTGATCAAATGACAACACATGTCGATGGTTAGGAAACACAACCATCTTTGATCAACGAGCTAGTCTAGCAGAGGCATACTAGGGACACTCTGGTTTGTCTATGTATTCACACATGTATCAAGTTTTCGGTTAATACATTTCTAGCATGAATAAAAGATATTTATCATGATATATAAGGAAATATAAATAACAACTTTATTATTGCCTCTAGGGCATATTTCCTTCAGTCTCCCACTTGCACTAGACTCAATAATCTTGATTACATAGTAATGATTCCAACACCCATGGAGTCTTGGTCCTGATCATATCTTTCTCGTGGAAGAGGCTTAGTCAACGGGTCTGTGACATCCAGATCCGTATGTATTTTTCAAATCTCTATGTGTCCCTCCTTGACTTGATCACGGATGGAGTTGAAGCGTCTCTTGATGTGCTTGGTTCTCTTGTGTAACCTAGATTCCTTCGCCAAGGCTATTGCTCCAGTGTTGTCACAAAAGATTTTCATTGGACCCGATGCACTAGGTATTACACCTAGATCGGATATGAACCCCTTCATCCAAACTCCTTCATTTGCTGCTTCCGAAGCAGCTATGTACTCGCTTCACACGTAGATCCTGCCACGACGCTCTGCTTGGAAATGCACCAACTGACAGCTCCACCGTTCAACAAAAATATGTATCCTCTTTGTGAATTAGAGTCATCCGAATAAGTGTCAAAGCTTAAATCGCCATAACGGTTTACGACGAGCTCATTGTCATCTCCATAAACGAGAAACATATCCTCTATCCTTTTCAGGTACTTTAGGATGTTCTTGACCGCTGTCCAGTGATCCACTCCTGGATTACTTTGGTACCTCCCTGCTAGACTTATAGCAAGGCACATATCCGGTCTGGTACGCAACATTGCATACATGATAGAACATATGGCTGAAGCATAGGGAATGACTTCCATTTTCTCTCTATCTTCTGAAGTTGTTGGGCATTGAGTCTTACTCAACTTCACACCTTGTAACACAGGCAAGAACCCTTTCTTTGACTGATCCATTTTGAACTTTCTTCAAAACCTTATCAAGGTATGTGCTTTGTGAAATTCCAGTTAAGCATCTTGATCTATCTCTATAGATCTTGATGCCTAATATATAAGCAGCTTCACCGAGGTCTTTCATTGAAAAATTCTTATTCAAGTATCCTTTCATGCCATACAGAAATTCTACATCATTTTCGATTAACAATATGTCATCCACATATAATATCAGAAATGCTACAGAGCTCCCACTCACTTTCTTGTAAATACATGATTCTCCAAAAGTTTGTATAAAACCATATGCTTTGATCACCTCATCAAAGCGTATTCCAACTCTGAGATGCTTGCACTAGTCCATAGATGGACCTGGAGCTTGCACACTTTGTTAGTAACTTTAGGATCGACAAAACCTTCTGGTTGCATCATATACAACTCTTCTTTGAGATATCCATTTAGGAATGCAGTTTTGACATCCATTTGCCAGATTTCACAATCATAAAACGCGGCAATTGCTAACATGATTCGGACAAACTTAAGCATCGCTACGGGTGAGAAAGTCTCATCGTAGTCAACTCCTTGAACTTGTTGAAAACCTTTTGCAACAAGTCGAGCTTTATAGACAGTAACATTACCATCGGCGTCAGTCTTCTTCTTAAAAATCCATTTATTTTCAATGGCTTGCCGATCATTAGGCAAGTCAACCAAAGTCCACACTTTGTTCTCATACATGGATCCCATCTCCGATTTCATGGCCTCAAGCCATTTTGCGGAATCTGGGCTCATCGTCGCTTCCTCATAGTTCGTAGGTTCATCATGGTCTAGTGGCATGACTTCTAGAACAGGATTTCCGTACCACTCTGGTGCGGAACGTACTCTGTTTGACCTACGAGGTTCAGTAGTAACTTGATCTGAAGTTTCATGATCATCATCATTAGCTTCCTCACTAATTGGTGTAGGAATCACTGGAACTAAATTCTGTGATGAACTACTTTCCAATTAGGGAGAAGGTACAATTACCTCATCAAGCTCTACTTTCCTCCCACTCACTTATTTCGAGAGAAACTCCTTCTCTAGAATGGATCAATTCTTTGCGACAAATACCTTGCCTTCGGATCTGTGATAGAAGGTGTACCCAACAGTTTCCTTTGGGTATCCTATGAAGACACATATCTCCGACTTGGGTTCGAGCATATCAGGTTTAAGCTTTTTCACATAAGCATCGCTGCCCCAAACTTTAAGAAACGAAAACTTGGGTTTCTTGCCAAACCACAGTTCATAAGGTGTCGTCTCAATGGATTTAGATGGTACCCTATTTAACGTGAATGCAACAGTCTCTAAAGCATAACCCCAAAACGATAGTGTTAAATAGGTAAGAGACATGATCGATCGCGCCATATCTAATAAAGTACGGTTACGACATCCGGACACACCATTACGCTGTGGTTTTCCTGGTGGCGTGAGTTATGAAACTATTCCACATTGTTTCAAATGAAGACCAAACTCATAACACAAATATTCGCCTCCGCAATCAGATCGTAGAAACTTTATTTTCTTGTTACGATGATTCTCTACTTCACTCTGAAATTCTTTGAACTTTTCAAATGTTTCAGACTTGTGCTTCATCAAGTAGATATACCCATATCTGCTCAAATCATCTGTGAAGTTCAGAAAATAATGATGCCCGCCACGAGGCTCAACACTCATTGGTCCAAATACATCAGTATGTATGATTTCCAGTAAGATAGTTGCTCGCTCCAATGTTCCGAAGAACGGAGTTTTAGTCATCTTTCCCATGAGGCATGGTTTGCAAGCACCAAGTGATTCATAATCAAGTGAATCCAAAATTCCATCAGTATGGAGTTTCTTCACGCGCTTTACACCAATATGACCTAAACGGTAGTGCCACAAATAAGTTGCACTATTATTACCAACTTTGCATCTTTTAGCTTCAATATTATGAATATGTGTATCACTACGATCGAGATTGAACAAAAATAGACCATTCATCAAGGGTGCATGACCATAAAAGATATTACTCATATAAATAGAATAACCATTATTCTCCGATTTAAATGAATAAACATCTCGCAACAAACAAGATCCAAATATAATGTTTATGCTCAACGCTGGCACCAAATAACAATTGTTTAGGTCTAAAACTATTCCCGATGGTAGATGTAGAGGTAGTGTGCCGACGGCGATCACATCGAATTTGGAACCATTTCCCACGCGCATTGTCACCTCGTCCTTAGCTAATCTTCGTTTAATCCGTAGTCCCTATTTCGAGTTACAAATATTAGCAACTGAACCAGTATCAAATACCCAGGTGCTATTACGAGCATTGGTAAGGTACACATCAATAACCTGTATATCAAATATACCTTTGTTCACTTTGCCATCCTTCTTATCCGCCAAATACTTGGGGCAGTTCCACTTCCAGTGTCCAGTCTATTTGCAGTAGAAGCACCCAGTTTCAGGCTTGGCTCCAGACTTGGGTTTTATTGCGGGAGTAGCAATTGGCTTGCTAATCTTCTTGAAGTTCCCCTTCTTTCCCTTGCCCTTATTCTTGAAACTAGTGGTCTTGTTAACCATCAACACTTGATGCTCCTTTTTTATTTCTACCAACGCAGCTTTGAGCATAGCGAAGAGCTCGAGAATTATTTTCTGCATCCCTTGCATCTTATAGTTCATCACGAAGCCTTTAGAGCTTGGTGGCAGTGATCGAAGAACTCTATAAATAACACTATCTTCATCAACTTTGCATCCAAGTTGAGTCATGTGATTGTAGTACCCAGACATTCGGAGTAAGTGTTCACCGATAGAACTATTCTCCTCCATCTTGCAGCTATATAACTTATTGGAGACTTCATATCTCTCAATTCGGGCATTTGCTTGAAATATTAACTTCAACTCTTGGAACATCTCATATGCTCCATGATGTTCAAAATGTTATTGAAGTCCCGATTCTAAGCCGTAAAGCATGGCACACTGAACTATCGAGTAGTCATCAGAACGAGTTTGCCAGGCGTCCATAACGTCAGGAGTTGCTCCTACAGGAGGCCTGTCATCTAGCGGTTCTTCAAGGACATAATTCTTTTGTGCAGCAATGAGGATAATCACCAAGTAACGGACCCAGTCCATGTAGTTTCTAACATCATCTTTCAACTTAGCTTTCTCTAGGAACACATTAAAATTGAAGGGAATGGTAGCACGGGCCATTGATCTACAACAACATAGATATGCAAACACTGTCAGGACTAAGTTCATGATAAATTAAAGTTCAATTAATCATATTACTAAAGAACACCCACTTAGATAGACATCCCTCTAGTCATCTAAATGATCACGTGATCCAAATTAACTAAACCATGTCCGATCATCACATGAGATGGAGTAGTTTTCAATGGTGAACATCTTATGTTGATCATTTCTACTATATGGAGTAGTTCCGAGGCCATGTCTGTACATGCTAGGCTCGTCAAGTTTAACGCGAGTATTCTACATGTGCAAAACTGTCTTACACCCGTTGTATTTGAACGTAGATCTTATCACACCCGATCATCACGTGGTGTCTCAACATGATGAACTGCGCAACGGTGCATACTCAGGGTGAACACCTGTACCTTAATTTTTTTTAAGGGATCATCTTATAATGCTACTATCATACTAAGCAATATAAGAAGCATAATATGATAAACATCACATGCAATCAAAATATGTGACATGATATGGCCGTCATCATCTTGTGCTTTTGATCTCCATCTCCAAAGCATTGGCATGCTCTCCATCGTCACCGGCTTGACACCATGATCTTCATCGTAGCATCATGGTCGTCTCGCCAACTATTGCTACTACTACCATCGCTAACTCACAGTGATAAAGTAAAGCAATTACATGGCGTTCGTAATTCATACAATAAAGAGACAACCATAAGGCTCCTGCCGGTTGCCGATAATTTACAAAACATGATCATCTCATACAATATCGTATAACTCATCACGTCTTTACCATATAACATCACAACATGCCCTGCAAAAACAAGTTAGACGTCCTCTACTTTGTTGTTGCAAGTTTTACGTGGCTGCTACGGGCTTAGCAGGAACCGTTCTTACCTATGCATCAAAACCAAAACGATTTTTCATCAAGTGTGTTGTTTTAACGTTCAACAAGGACCGAGCGTAAACACACTTGATTCAACTAAAGTTGGAGAAACTGACACCTGCCAGCCACCTATGTGCAAAGCATGTCGGTAGAACTAGTCTCATGAACGCGATCATGTAATGTCGGTCCGGGCCGCTTCATCCAACAATACCGCCGAATGAAAGTATGACATGCTGGTAAGCAGTATGACCATTATCACCCACAACTCATTGTGTTCTACTCATGCATATCATCTACGCATCACGCAAGAACTATCTAGGAGAAGTATAACAACGAGTGGGGAGAGTGTGTCCACGTACCCACGTAGACCGAAAGCGGAAGCATTTAGTAACGCGGTTGATGTAGTCGAATGTCTTGACGATACAACTGATCCAAGTACCGAACTTACGGCACCTCCATGTTCAGCACACATTCAACACGATGACGTCCCTCGAGCTCTTGATCCAGTTGAGGATGAGGGAGAGTTCTGTTAGCACAAAAGCGTGGCGACGGTGTTGATGATGTGATCGACGCAGGGCTTCGCCTAAGCACTACGACAATATGACCTGAGGTGGAAGCTGTGGAGGGGGGCACCGCACATGGTTAAAACAACTGTTAACTTGTGTGTCCTAGGGTGCCCCTGCCCACGTATATAAAGGAGCAAGGGGAGAGGCAGGCCGATAGGGGCGCGCCCAAGGGGGCAATCCTACTCCTACTAGGAGTAGGAACCCCCCTTTCCTAGTCCAACTAGGATAAGAAGGAAAGGAGGGAGATGAGAAGGAAGGAGGGGGCGCCGCCCCTCCCCCTAGTCCAACACTTGTACGACGACGTCCTAAACTAACGGTTTAAAACCCCTTTCCACGACGGCATTCGGAACCGTTGCCAAGTGAGTGTGGGTGATAGGGGGGTCCTTCCCACACGACCCAGAAATCATCGAGGATAGGCCCTCGTGGGACCCAGGCAGGGGTCGTGTGCGAACGGGCGAGGCATGAAACCCAATCATTTCTGTAGGTATGTACATCCCACATGGTGAATCCCAGAAATCATTTCCGTAGGTATGTACATCCCACACGGGGAAACCCAGAAAATCATTTCCATAGGTATGTACATCCCACACGGTGAATCCCAGAAATCATTTCCGCAAGTATGTACATCCCACACGGTGAATCCCATAAATCATTTCCGTAGGTATGTACATCCCACATGGTGAATCCTAGAAAATCATTTCCGTAGGTATGTACATCCCACACAGTTCTTTGTGTGGAAATGTTTGTGCAAGGTGGCCTAACGCAAATAGTTCGCTGCTAGAAGCCATGTGTGATTGTTAGTTGATCGAACATGCCTGCTTTCTAGAAACCGTGAGGGTTGTTTGAGTTCATCGCGCACGGTGCTGTCTGAGTAACCGTTTGCAATAGAATACCCCGATAAGCAGGGTAGTTAGCCTATTATTGATAATCCATGTACTAATCAAACTGATATTTCTTATAAAACACGCCAGATATTTCATATCCGTATAAAAGCAACCAGGATTTCATAATCGAATTACATCACATAGCTTTGGCACTCAGTTACGCCATTACACAACAACACCAAGTTTCACACGCAACATCAAAAACCATTGGAAAGTAGGATCATACATGGTAAATAGACAGATGAATCTCATCTGGGAAACTATAGAAGCGGAAGGAAAATATTGAGCCTTTAGTGATGTTGAATGTCCTTGCAACTTTAGGTCAGTGACTCTGGATAATTGCCCGCCCAACCTTCGTCCTCTTCAGCAAGACTTTAATATTGTACCGTGAGTGTTGAATGAATACCTTCCTTGCCTCTAGACCATGCAGGTGGTTTGAGAGGTAATCATCGGTGAACTGCTTTGAAAAGTACTGAAAACAAAGCTATGCATAAATCGCGGTTGTAAATTTTGAGATGGCGCAAGGGGTAAAAACAAGGTAAGAGAGTTGGTACCATCCTATAGTTGACTGATGTCTTGTTCATTGTGTAAACAAAGATCTTGCTATTATTCATCACAAGTTTCTTCATCCTAACAATCTTTGAATCTTGACTTGACTGATATTCATGGACATCTCATTTCCCCATATGCAAAATGGGTCGAACAGTGGGTCTAAGCCTCTGACAGCAGGACCTACATGTGCAAGACCAAATTGTACGAAACCTAAATATTAGAATGATTCCTGCAACTGCACAATAATGTGCTATTAGCCGAAGGACCCTACTTGAACAAACCACGATGGTAAACCACAGTGTCTCCCATTGTTTCCCTGCAACACACATAAGGAAGATCTTGATCAGGTTAACGGAGAGTTGCCATACTATCAGTAGAATATGCATTGAGTACAACCAAATTCGATTGGTGTCACATGCATAACAATACAAAACTGTACCCACAGCAAATGAAAATCAAATTGCAGAACTGAACCAAACAGTTAAATGGACAGCAGACCAAATGAACCAAAATAGTTAAGTGAGCATGATATTGCGGAATAGAAACATGTACTAGAAGATAAGACAGTTAACAAAACAAAGAATGCTTGAGAATAGTACTACGGAATGTAGCAATTGTTGGACCAAAGTGTTAACTGAACATTACATTTAAGAGGACCAAACTGTTAACTGAACATCAGATTGCATATTAACATTTAAAAGGACAAATCACTAGAAGGCACTTGCGGTGGCCTTGAGAAAACATCACGAACTATATTTTAAAGTAGACAACCGCACGGTGGTGTCGACGGTGGCCTCGAAGATGAGGTGCTCCTCCAAGATCTGGCGGTCGACACGCATGTCAACCATAGGAGGAGGATGGTGTGGGTGGGGTGTGGATTACCTGACCATAGGAGGAGGATGGTGTGGGTGGGGTGTGGATTACCTAACCATATCAACGAGGCCGCACAGCAAGAAGAAGGGTCGGCGGCGAGGAGGCCGCGCAGCAAGAAGAAGGGTCTCCGGCAAGGAGGTGGCGCTGCAAGAAGAAGGGTCGCCGGCGAGGAGGCGGCGCTGCAAGAAGAAGGGTAGCCGTCAAGAAGGCAGCGCTACAAGAAGAAGGGTCGCCGGCGAGGAGGCTGAGCTGCCAATGAGCAGCAGTGAAGGTTTGAACTTGGAAAGCAAGGAGGAACAGTGTGAATGTGGCTTTTTGTAGGAGGGAGGGGGCAAGGAGATAGATATTTCCGCGGTGGCAATTTTTTTTCGCTCGGTGCCGCGAGTAACTGGTGCGCAAGTGTGGTTCAAGCGGGGGCGGTGGACTGTAGACGACAAAGCTTCCTGCGTAAGCCAGACAAGACGGTGCGCCAAGATATTTTATACCGCATCCCACACGATTCTTCCTAGTAAACTGTCTCTGGTATACCTTATTTTCTCATTATGTTTTGAAAGACAAATTTGTCTTACGGTGGGAAAGGATGGTGTTTGAATTGCTAGAACATTTACGTACAATGAACATGCAACTAGTACATGAGTGTCGTGTTTAAATTTGGAATTATTCCGGGTTCGTTTGGCATTTTTATGCGTTAATTGAGTTTCTGGGCATTTAATGTGCACAATTCAAATTTCAACTACAAGCACATGCTCCAATGCACCAAAGTATGCTGAAAAATCACATGTGTGTCTTTGGGTGAATTTATAGGTCCCATGCAAGAAATGGGAATAAAATTCAAACATATGGGCGTCGTGGCTCGGCCGGAATGATTGAGAAACTTGGTCTTTTAATTCCTGTAATTCCAAAACACGGTTGAAAATCATGAAACTTGGCATGGTGTCATGACATGGCACCAACATGCTGCAGTAATTTTTTTGGCCAAACTGGGACAAGCTTTGTTGTAAGCTTCCCGCAAACCGGAGCTCTCGTCAAGAAGGCTCCTGGTTCCGAGAGGGAACGTGTCACCTTGGTGTGCAAAACGACATACGTACACTGTCTTCTCCCGTGTTAATTTCTTTACACAAGCAGATTAAACCAAATATAAGTACCGTGCTAAATTTTGGAATTATTCCAAGTTCGTTTGGCCTTTTTATACATTAATTGAGTTTCTGGGCATTTAATGTGCATAATTCAAATTTGAACTACAAGCACAGGCTCCAGTGCACCAAAGTTGTACAAAAAATCACATGTGTTTCCTTGGGTGAGTTTCTAGGTCCCGTGCAAGAGATGGGACTGAAATTCAAACATCTAGGCGTCGTGGCTCGGTCGGAAAGATTGAGAAACTAGGTTTTTTAATTCCTGTAATTCCAAAACACGCCTAAAAATCACGAAACTTGGCATGGTCTCATGACATGGCACCAACATGTTGCGGTAATTTTTTTGGCCGAATTGGGACAAGCATTGGTGTAGGCTTCTTTTAAACCGGAGCTTCCCTCAAGAAGGCTCGTGGTTCCGAGAGGGAACGTGTCACCTCCGTGTACAAAATGACATACGTACACTGTCTTCTCCCGCCTTATTTTTTTTACAAATGCAAATTAGACCAAATAGAAGTACCGTGCTAAATTTTGGAATTATTCTGGGCTCGTTTGGCCTTTTTTATACATTAATTGAGTTTATGGGCATATAATGTGCATAATTCAAATTTGAACTACAAGTACAGGCTCCTGTGCACCAAAGTTGTTTGAAAAATCACATGTGTGTCCTTGGGTGAATTTCAAGGTCCCATGCAAGAGATGAGACTGAAATTTAAACATCTGGGCATCGTGGCTCGGTCGGAATAATTGAGAAACTTGGTTTTTTAATTGTTGTAATTCCGAAACACGCCTAAAAATCATGAAACTTGACATGGTCTCATGACATGGGACCATCATGCCGTGGTAATTTTTTTGGCTGAATTGGGACAAGCTTTGGTGTAGGCTTCTTGCAAACCGGAGCTTCCCTCAAGAAGGCTCGTGGTTCTGAGAGGGAACGTGTCACCTCTCTGTGGGAAACGACATACGTACACTGCCTTCTCCCGCCCGAATTTTTTTACACATCCAGATTAGACCAAATAGAAGTACCATGCTAAATTTTGGAACTATTTCGGGTTCGTTTGACCTTTTTTATACATTAATTGTGTTTTTGGGCATTTAATGTGCATAATTTAAATTTGAACTACAAGCACAGGCTCCAGTGCAGCAAAGTTGTTTGAAAAATCACATGTGTGTCCTTGGGTGAATTTGTAGGTCCCATGCAAGAGATTGGAGTGAAATTCAAACATCTAGGCGCCGTGGCTTGGCTTGAAAGATTGAGAAATTTGGTTTTTTAATTCCTGTAATTCCAAAACACGCCTGAAAATCATGAAACTTGGCATGGTGTCATGACATGGCACCAACATGCTGCGGTAATTTTTTTGGCTGAATTGGGACAAGTTTTGGTGTAGGCTTCTTGCAAACTGGAGCTTCCCTCAAGAAGGCTCGTGGTTCCCTCCAATTGCGAAAGGACATACGTACACTGCCTTCTCCCACCTTAATTTTTTAAACAGCCAAATTAGACGAAAATAAGTACCGTGCTAAATTTTGGAATTATTCCGGGCTCGTTTGGCATGTTTTATACATTAATCGAGTTTCTAGGCATTTAATGTGCATAATTCAAATTTAGACTACAAGCACAGTGTCCAGTGCATCAAAGTTGTTTGAAAAATCACATGTGTGTCCTTCGGTGAATTTCTAGGTCCCATGCAAGAGATTGGAGTGAAATTCAAACATCTGGGCGTCATGGCTCGGCCAAAACGAATGAGAAACTTGGTTTTTTAATTCCTGTAATTCCAAAACACACCTGAAAATCATGAAACTTGGTATTGTGTCATGACATGACACCAACATGCTGCGGTATTTTTTGTGGCCGAATTGGGACAAGCTTTTGTTTAAGCTGCTTGAAAACCGTAGCTCCCCCCAAGAAGGCTCGTGGTTCCGAGAGGGACCGTGTCACCTCTGTGTGCGAAACGACATACGTACACCGCCTTCTCCCGCCTTAATTTTCATACACACGCAGATTAGACCAAATAGAAGTACCGTGCTAAATTTTGGAATTATTCCGGGTTCGTTTGGCCTTTTTATACATTAATTGAGTTTCTGGGCATTTAATGTGCATAATTCAAATTTGAACTACAAGCACAAGCTCCAGTGCAACAAAGTTGTATAAAAAATCACATGTGTGTCCTTTGGTGAATTTCTAGGTCCCATGCAAGAGATGGGACTAAAATTCAAACATCTGGGCATCGTGGCTCGACCGGAAAGATTGAGAAACTTGGTTTTTTAATTCTTGTAATTCCGAAACACGCCTGAAAATGACGAAACTTTGCATGGTCTTATGACATGGCACCAACATGCTGCGGTAATTTTTTTGGCCGAATTGGGACAGGCTTTGGTGCAGGCTTCTTGCAAACCAGAGCTTCCCTCAAGAAGGCTCGTGGTTCCGAGAGGGGACGTGTTACCTCCGTGTGCGAAATGACAAACGTACACTGCCTTCTCCCACCTTAAATTTTTTACACATGCGGGTTAGACCAAATAGAAGTACCGTGCTAAATTTTGGAATTATTCCGGGATCATTTGGCCTTTTTTATACATTAATTGAGTTTCTGGGCATTTAATGTGCATAATTCAAATTTGAACTACAAGCACATGCTCGAGTGCACCAAAGTTGTTTGAAAAATCACATGTGTGTCGTTGGGTGAATTTCTAGGTCCCATGCAAGAGATGAGACTGAAATTCAAACATCTGGGCATCGTGGCTCGGTTGGAAAGATTGAGAAACTTGGTTTTTTAATTCCTGTAATTCCAAAACACGCCTGAAAATCATGAAACATGGCATGGCCTCATGATACGGCACCATCATGCTGCGGTAATTTTTTTGGCTGAATTGGGACAAGCTTTGGTGTAGGCTTCTTGCAAACCGGAGCTTCCCTCAAGAAGACTCGTGGTTCGGAGAGGGAACGTTTCACCTCCGTGTGCGAAACGACATATGTACACGGCCTTCTCCCGTCTTAATTTTTTACACAGCCAAATTAGACCAAATAGAAGTAGTAACGTGCTAGATTTTAGAATTATTCCGGGCTTGTTTCGCCTTTTTATACATTAATTGTGTTTCTGGGCATTTAATGTGCATAATTCAAATTTGAACTACATGCACAGGATCTAGTGCACCAAAGTTGTTTGAAAAATCACATGTGTGTCCTTGGGTGAATTTCTAGGTCCCATGCAAGAGATTGGAGTGAAATTCAAACATCTGGGCGTCGTGGCTAGGCCGGAAAGATTGAGAAACTTGGTTTTCTAATTCTCGTAATTCCAAAACACGCTTGAAAATCATGAAACTTGGCATGGTGTCATGACATGGCACCAACATCCTGCAGTATTTTTTTTGGCCAAATTGGGACAAGCTTTTGTGTAAGCTTCTTACATACCGGAGGTCCCCTCAAGAAGGCTCGTGGTTCTAAGAGGGAACGTGTCACCTCCGTGTGCGAAATGACATACGTACACCGCCTTCTCCCGCCTTAATTTTTTTTACATAGGCAGATTAGACCAAATAGAAGTACCGTGCTAAAGTTTGGAATTATTCCAGGTTCGTTTGGCCTTTTTTATACATTAATTGAGTTTCTGGGCATTTAATGTGCATAATTCAAATTTGAACTACAAGCACAGGCTCCAGTGCACCAAAGATGTATAAAAAATCACATGTGTGTCCTTGAGTGGATTTCTAGGTCCCATGCAAGAGATGGGACGGAAATTCAAACATATGGGCATCGTGGCTCGGCCGGAAAGATTGAGAAACTTGGTTTTTTAATTCCTGTAATTCGAAAACACGCCTAAAAATCATGAAACTTGGCATGGTCTCATGACATGGCACCAACATGCTGCGGTAATTTTTTTGGCCGAATTGGGACACGCTTTGGTGTAGGCTTTTTGCAAACCGAAGCTTCCCTCAAGAAGGCTCGTGGTTCCGAGAGGGAACATGTCACCTCCGTGTGCGAAATGACATACGTACACTGCCTTCCCCTGCCTTATTTTTTACACAGACAGGTTAGACCAAATAGGAGTAGCGTGCCTTAATTTTTTTGGAATTATTCTTGGTTAAATCAACAATAATGCATATGATAGCCACTCACCATTTTTATCATGATCTTCTCCTCTCGACCCCCAAAGAAAATAAAAGAAATAAAACTATTTACACGGGAAAGCTCCCAACAAGCAAAAGAAGAACGAGAAATCTTTTTGGGTTTTCTTTTAATTACTACTACTACAAGCATGGAAAGCTGAAAGCTACAACTAATTTTTTTGTTTTTCTTAATGTTTTTCTGACACACAAGAAGAAGGCTTAGAAAAGAAAATAAACTAGCATGGATAGTACAATGAAAAAGTATGAGCACCGATGACTGGGATGATTGTGTGAACATGTATGTAATGTCGGTGAGAAATACGTACTCCCCCAAGCTTAGGCTTTTGGCCTAAGTTGGTCTTTGGCCACTGCTCGCCTGTTGGATATCCAAAGTCGTAGTTGGGTTTGTAGTGCGATGCAGCAGCTATTGCCTGATTAGCTGAAGCTTGGAGAGAGCCGCCTCCGTCGTGTCCTTATACTCGTTCGCCTCCTCACTGGTTATAACATATCTCCTTTTTGCCTGAAAGTTAAAGAAAGTAGGATTAGGGAGGGCAACAAGGACAGTGCAACGTCTATCAAAGATTAGTCGGTGCTGGAGGAATTTTTCATTCCTCTCAAGAAACTGATGGCGAACCATAGCATTATAATCTAGATAGGCAGGAGGTAACTCCATATCATTTTCATATATGGGTACATCCAGATAATTAACCAGATGAGTTACATAAATTCCACCAAAACAAATCTCCACTTAAACCGTTAAGATGCAACCTTCGTGCAAAAATAGCCCCCAAGTTATATTGTTTATCACCTAATACCGCACTCTTGAGGACACTGAGATCTGGAACGCACATGTGACGGGCCTCATGTTTACCGTTAATGCATCTACCAATGAAGAGAGCAAAATAATGTATGGATGGGAAATGAATGCTCCCTATGGTAGCTTGTGTGATTTCTCTAGATTCTCCCACAGTGATACTAGCAAGAAAGTCTTTATATTCAGATTTGCGAGGTTCACTAACATTACCCCACTGCGGGAGTTTACAAGTAGCATTAGAATCTTCTAAGTCCATGGTATATGATTTATTATATAGGTCAAATAAAACATTGTGAGAATTGTGCGAGGATGTAAATTTCAACCTTCTCACAAAGGAATTACTTAGGTAATAGTGTTGCGGGCACTTATCTGACACGAAGCCCTCAAGATAAGCGTTACACACATACACGTCAAATTCCTCCTTGATGCCTACCCGAACCATAAACTCCTCTGACGGCCATTCACAAGGCCGCACTTGAGCTTCCCACGTGGTTCATCGTCCAGCTCACGTATCGCGAGCCTTGGTCCTTGCTTCCTTGAGGAACCACCTTGGTATATTTTCCTAAACATTTTCCTTCCTTTGAAAATTTTCCAAAATTTTTAGTGACTCAAAATAAAAGTGAAACAAACTCAACAAGATTGATAGCAACTACTCCCACAAGTGCCTGGAGGCTATATCACGTATTGGAACTACTTGGGACCATATATATTTGACACGCAAGCTCAAGAACAGGGTCACCTAAGCAGAAAAAATTTGCAATAAATAAAGCACTAGAACAAAAACTAATTGGACCATTGAAGGAGACACATATCGAAGAACAAAACCCCAAAATAATTTTGTGAATGAGTATTTGAGCAAGGAGATCAATAATGGCAGCAAGATGAGATAGAACACGGGTTTGAGCTATGGAAGGATTTTTTTCTGGAGGAAGACAAAGTGAGTGGGTGCTGAAATACGTGGAGGGGTTCCGCATGGGGCCCATGAGGAAGTGGGGCGCGCCCTAGGGGGGTGGGCACGCCCTGGACCCTCGTGGCCAGGTGGTGTGCCTCCCTGGTGTGTTCTCAGTGCCAAATATTCTTAAATATTCTACAAAAAATCATAATTCATTTTAAGGACATTTGGAGAACTTTTATTTTCGAGGTATTTTTTATTGCAAGGATAATTAGAAAATAGACATAAAATACTATATTTGCTTTATTTAATCTAAATAACAAAAAGTAAAAGGAGGGTACAGAGAGTTGTGCTATCTAACTTCATCCATCTCATACTCATCAAAAGGAATCCACTAACAAGGTTGATCAAGTCTTGTTAACAAACTCTTTCCGAATAACATGAAACCGGAGAATTTTCGAATAACACTAGGTTACCTCAACGGGGATATGTATGTCCCCTACAATAAGAATATCATATTTCTTCTTGATAGTAGGGAGAGGGAATTCAAAACCTCCAATACTGATCATTGAAATTTTTCCAATAGAATTGATATTGTGGACATGAGGTTGTTTCCTCGGGTAATGTATCATATTCTCATTACCATTTACAAGAAAAGTGACATTGCCTTTGTTGCAGTCAATAACAGCCCCTGCAGTATTAAAAAAGGGTCTACCAAGGATAATCGGCATACTATCGTCCTCAGAAATATCAAGAATAACAAAGTCCGTTAAAATAGTAACGTTTGCAACCACAACAGGCACATCCTCACAAATACCGACAGGTATAGCAGTTGATTTATCGGCCATTTGCAAAGATATTTCAGTAGGTGTCAACTTATTCAAATCAAGTCTACGATATAAAGAGAGAGGCATAACACTATCACCGGCTCCAAGATCACAAAGCGGTTTTAACATAGTTTCTTTTAATTGAGCATGGTATAGTTGGTACTCCTGGATCCCTTAGTTTCTTTGGTATTCCACCTTTAAAAGTATAACTGGCAAGCATGGTGGAAATTTCAGCTTCCGGTATCTTTATTTTATTTGTAACAATATCCTTCATATACTTAGCATAAGGATTCATTTTAAGCATATCAGTCAAACGCATACGCAAAAATATAGGTCTAATCATTTCAGCAAAGCGCTCAAAATCCTCATCATCCTTTTTCTTGGATAGTTTAGGAGGAAAAGGCATGGGTTTCTGAACCCATGGTTCTCTTTCTTTACCGTGCTTCCTAGAAACAAAGTCTCTCTTATCATAACGTTGATTCCTTGATTGTGGGTTATCAAGATCAACTGCAGGTTCAATCCGTACATCATCATTATTGCTAGGTTGAGCATCATCATGAACATCATCATTAGTATTATCACTAGGTTCATGTTCATTACCAGATTGTGTTTCAGCATCAGAAATAGAAATATCATTGAAATTCTAAGGTGTGTCAACAATAGGTTCATTAGAAGCATGCAAAGTCCTATCATTTTTCTTTTTCTTCTTCTTAGAAGGACTAGGTGTATCAACATTAGTTCTCTAAGAATCTTGCTCAACTCTCTTAGGGTGGCCCTTGGGATACAAAGGTTCCTGAGTCATTCTACCTCCTCTAGTCATAACTCTAACAACATTATCATTTTTCTTATTATTTAATTCATTGAGCAAATCATTTTGTGCTTTAAGCACTTGTTCTACCCGAGTGGTAACCATAGAAGCATGTTTACTAATGATTTTAATTTCACCTTTAACTCTAGACATATAATCACTCAAGTGTTCAATCATATAAGAATTACATTTCCATTGTCTACCAACATAAGCATTGAAGTTTCATTGTTTAACAATAAAATTATCAAACTCATCCAAGCATTGGCTAGCAAACTTAGTAGATGGGATTTCACCCTTATCAAACCTATAGAGAGAATTTACCTCTATTACCTATGTCGGTTTATCAAGACCATGTATTTCTTCAATAGGTGGTTAATTCTTAACATCTTCAGCTTTAATACCTTTTTCTTTCATAGATTTCTTTGCCTCTTGCATATCTTCAGGACTGAGAAATAGAATACCCCTTTTCTTCGGAGTTGGCTTAGGAGTTGGTTCAGGAAGTGTACAATTATTTTCATTACTCAACATATTATTCAATAGCAATTCAGCTTGCTCAACGGTTCTTTCCCTGAAAACTCAACCAGCACAACTATCCAGGTGGTCTCTGGAAGCATTGGTTAGTCCATTATAAAAGATATCAAGTATTTCATTTTTCTTAAGAGGATGATCAGGCAAAGCATTAAGTAATCGGAGAAGCCTCTCCCAAGCTTGTGGGAGACATTCTTCTTCAATTTGCAAAAAATCATATATTTCCCTTTAGGCAGCTTGTTTCATATGAGCGGGTAAATATTTAGCAGAGAAGTAATTAATCATATCATGGGGACTACGCACACAACCAGGAGCAAGAGAATTAAACCATGTTTTAGCATCACCCTTTAAGGAGAACGGAAATAACTTAAGGATATAGTAGTAACGAATTTTTTCCTCATGAGTGTTCACACTACTAGGAAAATGCTTATACACAGTAGCTTAGTAGTAGAGCTGGATAATAGTAAAAGCTGCTGCTATTTAGCAGTACCGCTTTTTCTGGAAAGCGCTACTAGTAACTCTTTAGTAGTAGCGCTGGTATAAAAAAGCACTACTACTATGTGGAACCAGACGAGGCCACCGACAGTAGCCGGAGTTGTAGCGGTGTACAAGAAAAAGCGCTACTACTAACTCTTTAGTAGCAGCGCTTGTTTTTACTGCGCCGCTACTGCTAGTGGGCCCCACTTAGTAGTAGCGTTTTTCCTGAACAGTGCTGCTACTAATTCGCGTAGCAGCAACGCTTTTTTCAAAGCAGCGCTACTGCTAGTTGCGGCTGGTGCCACCTTTTTTCCACCCCCTCTCCCTCCTCCCCCAACTTTTCCCTCTCCCCCCCTCCTTTCCCCTCTCCACTCCACTCTCCACTCTCCACCATTGTTGCTCGTCTTCTCTCTTCCTCCTACCTCTCTTCGCTTCTCATTAATGGCACCCTTCTCCATAAATGGCCTCTCTCTTTCTCCTACACCTCTCTTCTCTCCTCCATTAATGCCCCCTTTA
>LR738712.1:487357967-487511093 GCA_902687465.1 Secale cereale
GAGAGAGAGAGAGTAAAAAGTTGTTCATTTCAAGAATGAGAATATGTGTGTTTGGGATATATACATATGGAGAGATTTGTGCGAGTGACATGCCCTTGAGTTGCTTATGTTTTGCCGAAATGTCGATTTATTTCCATTTCGTGAATTTCGAGCAAACTCAATATCTCCTATTTCTAGGCAAGGTCAAGCCAAAATTTTATATATATATATATATATATATATATATATATATATATATATGACTTTGAAGCATGCATTATTTATTTTATAACCCTTTTGCTTGTCATACCGTGCAGTTGGCCATGAAGGTGAGTGGATGGAAGGTGGAGCGGTACATGCAATCCGCGGTGATGGACATGTATGCAAATAATCGGACCAGGATTAGATGTCCGTGTGCAAGATGCAAGGAAGGAGTCCTTTTGGACCCTTTTGATCGTGGAACTTTCAAGGCGCACCTACTGATGAATGGTTTCATGGATGGCTATACTCAGTGGATAAGTGAAGAAGATGATGATGATGATGACGGCGTCCACATGGCAGGGAATAACGACATGGGGCTAGACGAAGAGATGACCGATCGACATGAAGACAATGACGCTGGACATGTCGGCGAGGAAGAGTCCAGAAATGACGACGGCGGCAGAGAAGACTCCAGACATGGTGGAGAAGAGTCCGGCCATGGCGGAGAAGAGGCGATGGTCACGCCGCAGTCTTCGACGCTACTAAGTGCAGTCGTGCAGGACCCTCATGTTCGAGACCTCCTTTGCAAGAGTACGACTAGCGAGAGAGCTTCTACTAGAGAGGAGGCCAAGCTGGCGCAACTTGAAGTAGACTCGAGGACTCCATTGTATGACGGTTGCGATCCCAAGGTGACTCGCTTGAGTTTCACGCTCAAACTTCTAAAGACGAAGGCCAAAAACAAATCGACAGACAAAAGCCTCGATGAGCATTTGAAGTATCGACATAATAAAGTTCTTACCGCGGGTAACCTGTGTCCTACTAGTGTTGAGGAGGCCAATAAAATCGTTTGCCCTTTTGATTTCCCACACATTAGGTACCACGCATGCATCAGAGATTGCATCATTTATCGGGGGGGGGGGGGAGCACGCGGAAAAAACTAGTTGTCCAGTGTGCAATGCTTCTCGATACAAGAAGGCAGGAAAGAAAGCTCCTCAGAAAGTTGTATGGTACCTTCCGATCACTCCCCGTCTGCAGCAGTATTTTCTAAACGGTGCAGCGGTATTTGACCCGCCATCTTTCCGATCACTCTTGCGCCGGGAAAGATCAAAATGGCACCGGAGCCGCTGCTGAAGGTATGGTAAACGAGGTATGTTTTCTGGGACTTGGAGTACTGGCCCAATCACGACACGCCTCATTGCCTTGATCAAATGCATATCACGAAGAATGCCCTCGAGAGCTTGCTTGGCACACTGATGAACATGCCGGAGAAGACCAAGGATGGGCCGAAGGCAAGGAAAGACTTGGAAGATTTGAAGATCTGGAAAGAGCTCCACCATAAAAAGTCGATGGAGGAGACGGAGGAGGGGGAAGGGGCAGAAAAGTCAACAAGAAGGAGGAGAATTATTGCCCCCCTTCTTGCTTCACTTTAAGTGCGAAGGAGATCGATCAATTCATCAAGTGCCTTATGAGAATCAAAGTCAGTTCCAGTTACTGTGGGAAGATAAGCATATTTATAGACCCCAAGAAGAAAAGGTTCAGCGGGATGAAGTCTCATGACTGTCACATGATGATGACGCTGATACTCCCGGTTGCCATTAGAGGGATAATGGACAAGCACGTTCGTGAGACGCTTACTGGTCTCTGCAACTTCTTTCACGTTATATCTCAAAAGTCCATAAGTGTGAAGCAGCTCCGAAGACTACAAGAAGAGATCATTGTCATACTATGTGAGCTTAAGATGCACTTCCCGCCCACATTCTTTGACGTCATGGTGCATATGTGTGTCCACATCGTGGACGACATCATCGACCTTGGGCCGACATTCCTTCACAACATGATGCCGTTCATGAATGGGGTCATCAAAGGATTCGTTCGTAACATGTCCCGTCCCGAAGGGAGCATTGTCCGGGGGTATCTAACGCATGATTGTGTGTCCTTTTGATAGAATTATATAGGCGTTGGAGACCCTGTTGTTAGTTTGCCCGTCAAGAAACATGATGGGAAGGTCAAAGGAGATGGTCACAACAACGGCCGGAGGGAATTGCACGTGGACTACTCGGATCGACGGAATGACTTCGACAGGGCTAACTTAGTAGTGCTACAACACCTAGATATGGTAGATGATTATGTGGAATAGCACAAAGAAAGCATCGCAAAGAAGTACCGTGATAAGGGGATGCTCAAGACAGACGACGAAGTTACTGTAGATCACAACGCCACCTTATTGCGTTGGTTCAAAGAGCAAGTTCTTGAAAATCCCGCGGAAGAGGGCAGTTTGGACGGATTGCTCATACACGCCTAAGCACATGGCCCGCGCCCAAGCTCGCGACCAATCAGTTCTACGATATCAATGGGTACACGTTCTACACGGAGGCCAAAGGCATGGACAGTGATTACTAGAACTCCGGGGTGACAATTCAATGCGTGACTAACGCCAACGGCACAACTGAAAGATTCTATGGAAGGGTGGAAGAGATCCGGGAGCTTGACTATGCTGGAATGCACGATGCGATGATGTTCCGTGTCAGATGGGCCAAGGACGTCATAAGAGAAAACAAGTATTTCACCACCATATCTATACCCGACGGGAAGAGCACTCCTGTGAACATTAACGTCATCACCAAAAATGAGCCATGGGTACACGCTAAGCACGTGACACAATGCTTATTCATAACCGACCCGGCCAATCCCAGCCGTGTTTCAGTGAGGAGATCCAAAAGGAGCATCGTCGAAATTGATGGAGTAGCCAACGAGGAAGACTACGACCAATACGGCAACCCGATGAGGGAAGATGGTGATGACGATGAAGCATACGTGAAAAGAAGAATCAATACTACATTACCTAAGAAAGATCGTAATCCATGGCTCAGGAAGGGCTCAATTACTTGGCAACGAACAAGAAAGGGAAGAAGCTTCATGTGAAACATCGTCGACGCAGCTGATTAGAAACCTACATTTATATGTATGTATCTATTTTGTGTACACACTTAAGTAACCGTTATCGGTCAACTAATATGTTACCACCACATGCACCGGCTCCGGTGATATTCGCGCAATGGGGGAGAGGGAGAAGCCGTCATCGGGAGAAAAACAAAAAAACAAAAACAAAAGGGAGAAAGCAGTACAAAAGAAAAAGAAAAGTAAACAGAAAAGAAAAGGAAAATAATAAAGTAAAACTAAAAACTAGAAAAGGAAAATAATAAAAAGAAAAGAATAAAAATTGTAACAGTTAGCTGTGGCGCTGGATTGAGAACTATCGCTATAGCTAAGTTAGCGGTAGCGCTGGACTCTAGAAAAGCGCTACTACTATGTGCCATTAGCAGTAGTGTTGCATTACAACCCAGGGCTATAACTAAGTTAGCTATAGCACTGGTTCACAATCCAGTGCTACTGCTATTTTGAGTTAACCCACGAGGGTTCAAATTTTGCCAAGTCCGCCAAGTCCCACTCTCCCCATCCTCTTCCCCCACTATGTCGCCGCCGCTGTCGCCCTGCCCGCCCACGCGCCGTCTGTCGCCCTTGACCGCCAGCGACCTCGTCGCCGGCCGTCTCTCGAGCCCGCCCTCGACCACAACGCCACCCACGCGTCTCCCCTGCCCGCGCGCCCTCGACCTCGCCGCCACCGCCGTCCGCCGCCCTCCACCGCCACCGCCCAAGCCCGAGCTCCCTCACCGTAAGCCTCTCCTCTCCCTCTCCTCTCCCCTGCCCTCCTCTCTCTGTTTAGGGCTTTTAGGGCAAGTTAGCAAATTTAGCAAAATATATAGCAAAGTTAGCATATTTAGCAAAGTTGTCAACTTTTCTTAGCAAATTAGGATAGTAGCAGATTAGCAACTAGGTATAAAAAACTGTAGCATTTTTTTTAAAAATAGTTGCAAAGTTTAGAAAAACAGTAGCAATTTTAAAAAACAATAGCAAAAAATTAGGTATAAAAATAGTAGCAAATAAAAACAACAGTAGAAAATTAAAAAAACAGTAGCAAAGTTAGCAAAAATTTGAGAAAGTTAGCAAAAACAGTAGAGAGAGAGAGAGAGAGAGAGAGAGAGAGAGAGAGAGCAAGTTTGTTGATGGTTTGTAGCTATTTTTGTCATTTTTGTGCATTTAAGTACAAGCATGCTTTTGCTTGAATGATATAGGTCATTGATGTTATATGTTGGTTTTGCAATGTTGGTTGAATGTCGAAAAATATCTGAGTGGCCTATGTTTTGCCAAAATATTGATTCATTTCCATTCCGGCAAATTTCAGGCGCTCCATATGTCCACTTTTAAGGAAAGGTCATGCCGAAAATTTCCGTGATTTTCGGCATGACTTGTGCTAAAAACTAGGACAAATGGAGTACCTGGGATTTTCCTGAAGGGGAATGAATCAACATTCCGACCAAACATAGGCCCCCTTTTCCTCTTCATTATATCCTTTATTTATAATTGTTGATCAATAGGAAACATGTCTACCGACGCCGAAGTCGTGGGTGGTTTTGCTCGCCTCGAAGACCCCATCGAGGCAGCAAATCTCTTTTTTGATTACTTGGACGAACACCAGCTGGGGTTGCATTGTGGTGGCAGTGGCACCAACCCCGACACCGACGCCGACGCCGGCACTAGCACTGGCACCGGGACCGACACCACCCCCGAGACCGGCAGCGATGCTGTCATAGCCGGTAAAGCACCCAAGAAGAAGAGGACATGAAAACCAAACGAGCTTGGCATCAGACAAATTGTGATCACGGAGATGCACCCCAAGAAGTTAGAGCCAACGGCGCCGAAGGATGCGTGATCTTGCTGGGGCAATCAACTTGGATGCATCCTCCGGAAAACCGCCAACATCAATGACGAGAGGTTGAGGCTGATACCACATATGGAGCACATGCTCCTAAAGAAATTGCACAATCGGTTCCTATTCCCCGGCCGGAATGAAGGCAAATATAAAGATCCTTGGGACGATCCTGGCATGACAAAGATAAACGACAAGGCGATGGTGACGTTCACCAACAACTTGTCCTCCTGGAAAGTTCGGGTGAAAAAAGCGATTGCGAAGAATGAACCGTGGTCCATGATTCATGTTGATAATCCGTCAATAACGGAAGGGGACTTTGCAAAATTCAAGGAGAATTGCGGTAAAGAAAGTGTCAAGGCAGAGTCGGAGAAAATGAAGGCGCTCCAAGCCAGGAACACGCCTCCCCACCGCCTCGGAAGTCGTGGTTAAGAGGGGAAGAGGCATGTATGGGCCAAGGAGGACGCCAAACGTGAAAGTCACGGAATCCCAGACCCCTTGGCGGAGTTCACTGATCCGTTGGAGCATGACTGGATCAGGCCCCAGTACTTGTGGGAGAACATCAAAAAGATCTTTTACATGGACCCGAACACGAGGGAGTTCTTGAGACTTCTTGTAATTGTTATATTACCACATTATCATATTAGCTTCCAATCAATTTGACTGCATGTTTTGTCACATTAGTAAACCATCCACGTTCCTTTTGCAGAAAGAGCAGCACCAAAAGGAAGGCAAAAGCGACGAGTCGTCACAGTCATCGGCGATGCCCAAGTGTGACACCCCATTCAACCGGGCCATAAACATACTGAAAAAGGTCCCAGTGGACAAGCCGCTGTCCTATGGATGTGTGCACAGCATCGGAGATGGTGCCTCATGGAAGACGTGCTACCACGAGGAGCCAGAGGAAAGAAAGAAGAGACTCTCGGTCGTCACTCAACAGAGCATCAACGAGAAGGTCAAGATTGTGGCCGATAAGCAAAAGCTGAGACCAAAGATGATTTGCTCGGGGCCATCAATGCAGAGGTCACTGACGCGGTGGTCAGCTTGCTTCCGACACTTTTCATTTCACGAAGAACAATCCAAATGCACAACCCAAGGACTTTCCTCTTCCTAGCTTTGTCGAGAACAATTCGGTGAGCACCAGAGCACTAGCACCTGCTCAAGCAACCGCAAAAGGTCCCGCTCCTGTTCATAGCCGCCTGACCTCCGTCTCTTGCATGCTCGGCGGGCCTTCATCGCTGGTTGAGCTCGACGCCCTCATGGTAATTACGCGTCATACCCTTTTCAGCAGCATGTCTATAGTCTTCCGTTTTAGTTGCCTTTTGGATGTTTGACGCCACACACATGTCTCCTTCGTAGGCCAACGACACCCCGTGCACCCTACTCTACGACATCAAGGGCTAGAAGGTGGCCGTGGGAAAGGCAACGATCGTGAAGCCCAAGGACTACATGTTCCACACCCGAGAGATTCCCAATGGCGTCTTCAAGGTTAACGTGGCCAGTGTCTTAGCGGGCATCGAGGATTTGCCTCCTCCGGTACCAGTCAATGACGACGAGACCCCTAATATGATTGGCGCATGCAAGAACTAGTTCTTGCCTTGGCCCAAGTCTCTTCTTTGTCTCGAGGCACCTAGTATCACACCAACACCACCTTCTCAAGAAGGTCTGAACACAACCCCACCTACCAAATTACCTGCACCTGTCCTGGCGGGTGATAGCGGACGATGCCAGGGAGAGCCTCCATTAGTGACATATCGTGTCACCCCCGTCGTCGAAGAAGCAAATGTTGATGATGACATGGAGGAGGATGATGATGAAGACCCAGATAAGTATTTCAATACCGCCTATACTTATGCAAGGTTGATGGCCCAGGACGACGAAGACTTAGGCTATGAGCGGGGAGATGATGACTTGATGCTGCCTGATTTGCCGGAGTCAGAACATCCTAAGGCGGAATGCAAAAAGTCTCTCTTCAAGCAATCCTCGCAGGAGACGCTTGCCGCCTCTACCCAGCAACCCCCCGAGGCCTGTCCAGTGATTAGCCTGACGACACCTGGGGTGGTGGTTAGGGAATGTATGGTGGGCTCACTACCGCCACCCACCAAGAAGCAAAAGGAGGAGACCGGACAGGAAAGGCCCTAAAGGCGGCAGAGCTGCTTCAAGTAGCCAACCTCCTCTAAAGCCCCGGGTGGTAGACAGGATACCCGTCGAAGGTAAGAATCGTTTCCATGTTGCCGGTGAGCCGATCCTACCTGCCAAAGCGCTAGATCACATACTGAACAATGATCTAAGGAGACTCCATGAAGATGTGCTGGCCAGAGAGAAAAACCTTCTGATCACGGAAAAACCAGGATACCCGCTTTACGCGGCTCAGGTGCCGGGTGGGAAGTTGTACGTCGACACCTGGCCCGTGAATCAGTTCATCCTGCGATTAGATTACATCTTCGACATGTTCCACATGACCAAGCTGGATTTCTAGTTCGTCCGCATGTATGCACTTTATCTCAACTACTTCATCAGGAGCGAGAAAATACAATATATCTGCATCGCAGACCCGTTCTATATGCATGAGAGCTTCTTGGCAGTTTGCAAAGAGCATCGTGAATATGTGAGCAAGTACCTCGGCAAATTCATGATCGCTAATATGGAAAAGGAAGCAATTCTCCTACCTAATCATCCCACGTAAGTCAACCACGCATATCCTTTCGTAAGTGTTAATCATTCCTTTGTAAGCATGGAGGCTAATTTGAGGTGTACTTAATTTGCGCAGCGGGGGCGGTGCCGTGCTCATCATTCTGTACCCGGAATACTCCCATGCTATGTACTTGGACTCATTGAAGAATATCAAGAAAAAGGATTACGCGCACATAAAGGGTGTTCTCGACAGTGCCCTGTTTACCTTCAGCCTGTCTGGTGGATATATCAAGGTGAAAAGGCACAGGAAGAACGGGCTGGTTTTTCGCCATAAGATCGACTTATGCTGCATCCAGCAACCGCACACCAGTCAGGCTGATAGATTCTATCTCATGCATCACCAGCTCGAGTACAGAAGGGATAATCAACGCCTTCGCATGTCACCTACTACCGAAGATGCCGCGATTGTCAGCTGGGCCACAAGCATAGGAAAGACACCAGATCATCGAATCCGAGCTGAGTTTTATCACGTCTAGTGTGAACTTTCCCAAGTGCTGATGAAGATGGTCCTCGAACCAACAGGGATGTTCTACCATGGGCCAACAATGACGCGGGATTATGTCCGAGCACTGCTACTCGCTCAGCGTCTAGACCTTAAGCCTTTCACGAAGCTCGGGTGCTTCATCCCTGACTATGAAGATTGGATCGCCGACATGGAGGACTGATCACTCTAGTTAATTAGTTTGGGTATGAGGAACTTCATCACTTATTTTGCTATAAGTTGCTTGTATTTTGCTAATTATGCCTCTTTGTTTTCTTAAGTACATTATGTTGCATATTATTGCTCAATTGATCAACTGTCGATGCAGGTACATAGATCAGAGATGGCGAAGGACTGCTACGACGTGTTCGTTAGGAGGGTTCCAGGAGTCTATGACAACTGGCCAGACGCTCAGGCACAGGTGTACAAGTACCCGGGTGCTAGCCATAGAGGGTTCGTCAACGGAGCCGAATCGGAAAGTAGTTACTTGAGGTGGACACTCCGGCATGAGCGGGGGCGGGACCGCCGGTGCCTCAAGTACTACATAGTCGCGCTCTAGCTCATGCTGATCGCTCTTCTCCTCTACATCATGGTTTAGATAGAGATGATGAAACTTGTGTGTGTGCCATAACCATACATTTGCACTTATTCGAGACATGACATGCTCACTCTTGTGTATCGCTATATTCAGAATGTGAAGAAATTTGTGTTGAATGATGATGATGGTATGACGAGAGTACTATATGTCCATGATGTGATGAGAATAGTGTATATTTAGTATGATGTGATGAAACTACTGTATAGATCCTGTATAAATACATCACAAATATGTAGAGGGGGTGTAAATCTGTGAAAGCACGAATACTAGCAGCAGCGCTGTAATGCATCTAATAGCAGCGCTGGGTTAGCAGCATCGCTTCGTTTGTTCAAGCGCTACAGATAGTTAGCAGTAGCACTGGTCTAGGAAGCTCTAATGTTAATAGTACATACCAGTAGTGATGCCCATACAAACGCTACTGCTACAACTTAGCTGTAGTGTGCTAGTAGTAGCGCTGGACCCAGCGCTACTACTATGCATATTTCAAGCGCTACTACTAGGGTTTTTCCCTAGTAGTGATAGGGTGGCTATATCATTCAATTTAGTAAGATGTGCCACCATAGTTTCATATTCATAGCCATAAAAAGGATCAGATACAACCAAAGTGATTATCTCAGGATCGACAGAGAAATCATAATCCTTATCAAAAATACTGATAGGTGAAGTAGCACAAGCAGGGTCATATTTCATTCTAGTATTCAAAGACTTTTCTTTCAGCTTAGCTAACAGTTTCTTAAGATCATATCTATCTTTCCAAGCTAAAAGATCTCTAGCAGTTTCTTCATCCATAACATAACCGTCAGGCACAACAGGCAATTCATATTTAGGAGGAGAATCTTCATCATCACTTTCTTGAATATTATCAGTTTCAATAATTTCATTCTCTCTCACCCTAGCAAGTTGTTCATTAAGAAATTCACCTTGTGGCACAGTATTATCAAACATAGAAGTAGTTTCATCATAAGCATCATGCATAGTAGAAGTGGCATCATGAAGAACATGCGACATATCTGATTCAATAGCAGGTGTAGGTGTCGCAAATTTACTCATAACAGAAGGTGAATCAAGTGCAGAGCTAGATGGCAGTTCCTTACCTCCCAACGTAGTTGAGTGATTTTTTTTGGTTTGTTCATCTCTCAAGTTCTTCATAGTGATCAACAGATATAAATCCCAAGTGACTCAAAGAATATAGCTATGCTCCCCGGCAACGGCGCCACAAAATAGTCTTGATAACCCACAAGTATAGGGGATCGCAACAGTTTTTGAGGGTAGAGTTTTCAACCCAAATTTATTGATTCGACACAAGGGGAGCCAAAGAATATTCTCAAGTATTAACAGTTGAGTTGTCAATTCAACCATACCTGGAAGACTTAATATCAACAGCAAAGTATTTAGTAGCAAAGTAGTACGGAAGTAACGGTAAGGTGGCAAAAGTAATAGTAGCAATTTTGTGGCAATCGTAATAGTGCCAACGGTAAAGTAACTAAGAAAAGATCAATATGTGAAAAGCTCGTTGGCATTGGATCAGTGATGGGTAATTATGTCGGATGCAATTCCTCATGCAATAGTTCTAACATAGGGTGACACAGAACTAGCTCCATTTCATCAATGTAATTTAGGCATGTATTCCGAATATAGTCGTACATGCTTATGGAAAAGAACTCGCATGGAATATTTTGTCCTACCCTCCCGTGGCAGCGGGATCCTATTGGAAACTAAGGGATATTAAGGCCTCCTTTTAATAGAGTACCGGACCAAAGCATTAACACTTAGTGAATGCATGAACTCCTCAAACTATGGTCATCATGGAGAGTGGTCCCGATTATTGGCACTTCGGGGTTGCCGGATTGTAACACATATTAGGTGACTATTGACTTGCAAGATAGGATCAAGAACTCACATATATTCATGAAAACATAATAGGTTCAGATCTGAAATCATGGCACTCGGACCCTAGTGACAAGCAATAAGCATAGCGAAGTCATAGCAACATCTATATTAGAACATAGTGGATATTAGGGATCAAACCCTAACAAAACTAACTCAATGACATGGTAAATCTCATCCAACCCATCACCGTCCAGCAAGCCTACGATGGGATTACTCACGCACGGCGGTGAGCATCATGAAATTGGTAATGGAGGAGGTTGATGATGACAATGGTGACGGATTCCCCTCTCCGGAGCCCTGAACGGACTCCAGATCAGCCCTCCCGAGAGAGAATAGGTCTTGGCGGCGGCTCCATATCGTAAAACACGAGGAATCCTTCTCTCTGACTTTTTCTCCCCGAACGTGAATATCTGGAGTTGGAGTTGAGGTCGGTGGAGCTCTAGGGGGCCCACGAGGTAGGGGCGCGCCCAGGGGGTAGGGCGCGCCCCCACCCTCATGTCCAGGGCGTGGGCCCCCTTCGGTTGATTCTTTCACCAGTATTTTTTATTATTTCCAAAACATACCTCCATGGATTTTGAGGTCATTCCGAGAACTTTAATTTTTTCACAAAAATAACACCATGGCAGTTCTGCTGAAAACAACGCCAGGCCGGATTAGTTCCATTCAAATCATGCAACTTATAGTCCAAAACAAGGGCAAAAGTGTTTGGAAAAGTAGATACGTTGGAGATGTATCATCGCGCACGCTTCTTTTAATTAGAATGGTGTGCCCGTCTAGCGCACACACGTTGATCTATCTAACTGTTTCAGTTTGTTGTGGCTAATCGCAAACAGTTCATCCATGTGAAGTGTATGCCATCAATCGCAGACACCTGTATCTGGCTTACCCGTTTCTGTTCTGTTGCCTAATCGCAAACAGTTAATCCTTCTGAAGCGTATGCCCTCAATCACACACACCTTGATCTGGCTGACCATTTCTTTTGTGTTGCCTAATCACAAACAGTTCATCTCAGTGAACTGTATGCTGTATATCGCACACACCTTCATCTGGCTGCTCGTTTCTTTTGTGTTGCCTAATCACAAACAGTTCATCTGAGTGAACCATATATTGTGTATTACATACGCCTTCATCTGGCTGCTCGTTTCTTTTGTTCCACATCACAAACAGTTAATTGAACTGAACCGTATGCCCTTCATCACACACACAACTAAAATCTGGACCGTGGTTGATGCATCCGTCTTCGCGAACGTTTTACACATTTTTGACGGTTTCCATACACCACCGTTTGCGATGATTGCATCGCACATAGTTTCTTGAAGGGTCTCTGATCGTAGTGTCGTGTTAGCAGCATCCTGCAGTAGTGCAATTAAGACTAGGTCCATGGGGGGCGCGCGGCCAGCCCTTGGCTGCCTTCCTCTCTCTCCCCTAAAGCCCAATAAGGCCCATTACTTCCCCGGTGGTTCCGATAACCCTTCCGACACTCCGATATTTATCCGGTGACCCTGCAGAACTCATCCGGTGTCCGAATAATATCGTCCTATATATCATTCTTCATGTCTTGACAATTTTGAGACCCCTCTCATGTCCGTGATCTCTTCCGGGACTCCGAACAAACTTCGGTCATCAAAAACACATAACTCATAATACCAATCATCATCGAACGTTAAGCGCATGGACCTTACGGGTTCGAGAACTATGTAGACATGACCGTGACATATCTTTGGTCAATAACCAATAGCGGAACCTGGATGTTCATATTGACTCCTATTTATTCTACGAAGACCTTTATCGGTCAAACCACATAACAACATACGTTGTTCCCTTTGTCATCGCTATGTTACTTTCCTGAGATTCGATCGTCGGTATCATCATACCTATTTCAATAATACATCATATTATGACTAACTCATTATTCATTTGCTTGCAAGGCTTATTATGATGTGTATTACCGAGAGGGCCGAGAGATACCTCTCCGACACTCGGGGTGACAAAACCTAATCTTGATCTATGCCAACACCGCAAACACTTTTGGAAACACCTGTAGAGCATATTTATAATCACCCAGTTATGTTGTGACGTTTGATAGCTCACAAGGTGTTCCTTCGGTATTCGGGAGTTCCATAATCTCATAGTCAGAGGAACATGTGTAAGTCATGACGAAAGCAATAGCAATAAAACTAAACGATCATTTTGTGCTAAGCTAACGGATGGGTCTTGTACATCACATCATTCTCCTAATGATGTGGTCGGTTGATAAAACGACAACACATTTCTATGGTTAGGAAACACAACCATCTTTTATCAACGAGCTAGTCTAGTAGAGGCATACTAGGGACACTCTGTTTTGTCTATGTATTCACACATGTATCAAGTTTCCGGTTAATACAATTCTAGCATGAATAAAAGACATTTATCATCATATATAAGGAAATATAAATAACAACTTTATTATTGCCTCTAAGGCATATTTCATTCACTACATAGTTCTGGAACCCGTACTGTCCGTATTCTTAACGTTCGATGACGATATTGTATTATATGAGTTATGTGATTTGGTGATTGCATGTTGTTCGGAGTCTTGGATGACATCACGGACATGACTAGGAGTCTCGAAATGGTCGAGAGATAAATATTGATATATATGACGATAGTATTCAGACACCGGAAGTGTTCCGAAGTGTATCGGGTAATTATCAGAGTACCAAGGGGTTACTGGAACCCCCGGGGGAGGTATATGGGCCATATAGGCCATAAGAGGGGTGCACACCAGCCCAAAAGAGGTGGCGCCCTCCACCTTAGGCGTGTGGACGAATTTGAGAAGGAACAAGGGGGGTTCGCCCCCTTCTTTTCTCTCTTCCTCGTTCTTCTCCATCTAGAATATGGTGGGGGGCGAATTGGGTATGACCCAAGTAGGATTCGGCCTACTTGGGACACCCCTTGGCTGCCTCTTCCCCCCTCTGTCGGTACGAAACGACACCTATGGGATCACTAGAATCCCTTCTACAGTTGAGGGACGCGAGGTTGTGCAAAGAGCGGGTCTAAGAGTCAGTACAAAGATCGTTTACCCAGGTTCGGGCCGCGAGGATGCGTAATACCCTAGTCCTGCTTTGGTGTATATTCGAGCGTGCTTGAGTTCTTGAACTATCTATCGTGTACATCCAGCTCCAAAGGATTAGAATCCTTCTCCAGTATGCCGTGGGCCTCCTTTTATAGTCCAAAGGGGCTGCCACAGTGGCACACAGGAGGTGGAAAGGTTTACAGTGTATAGGCTTATCTCATGCCATTACAGGACAAGACACATTAAATGTGCTACTTAGGTGTCCACTTGCTTTATCGGGGATGGAAACGAGGCCCGTCCCGTCCGTGGTCGCTCCGTCTGGTTGCGACGCACGTCCAGGCCAGTGGGGCAGGCAGCTGAGGTGGCGTGGTGGTAGGGTCTTCACAAAGATCTCCATGCCACCACGCTGGTGCTTGACTAGCTGGACTAGGAACCACGTATCGCCACATGGGTACCTACCTGGGCTAGTGGGTCGGCCACTGAGCTGGGGCGACGATGGGGCGGCAAGGGCTTGCCACGGTCTTGCGTCTGTTCCCGGCAAGGGTCTTGCCGGGGCCTCCGTGAGTTTCCTCGGCAAGAGGCTTAGCGGGGCTCTGGGGTGTCTTTGGCGAGGAGTCTTGTCGGGGCCTCGTGGGCATCAACGGCAAGGAGCCTCGCCATTGCCTTGTCGTCTAGGTCTCATCTTGGGAGCCATAGACCTTTGTCTCCACAAAGATCTGCATGCCATCACGTGGGCGCTTCCCGAGCCTTGGTTCCAATGTTGTTGATGACGTTGGAGTTCCTAGGCTCAAGGGAGGCTGCGACGAAGGCGTTTGGGTGAATCGCCCCGACAAGGGCTCGTGCCGAGGGTGTCCGGGCCGCCCCAGCTAGAGTCCTTGTCGGGGAGAGCCTATCTTCTTGTTTGGTCTTCTTGTGCCACCGCCTTGGCGTTGCTCTAGTAACTTTGTGTCTCTGGCTTCCTTCCTCTGCTTTGTTATGTGTGGTCACAGGCGTGGCTCTGACTGCCCGTTCACAAGTAAGGGTATAAAAGAGCTCCCCTACTTTTGTACACCGACAGGAGCCCCCGGGCCTGGGCCATTCATAAGCGCACCGCGTTGTTGGGCTAGGCCCAGAACGGTGCGCGGGCAGTAGGGTTGGATTCTTTTTGCCGCAGTAACTCCTCCGGTGGTCGCGCTTCCCCACGATCTGCACTAACATGGAGGTAGTGCGTGGGATGACAGCAACATGCTTGCGTCACCTCCCAGTTTCAGTAGTAAAGATTCGGTTCACGCCCCCCCGCCCATAAAAAATAGAGGAAGTTGTGGGGGCGTGACCCATTCACTAGGCGGCCTTGGGTCGTCCCATGATCACAGGGTGTAAAACAAATATCGTACAACGTGCCACCCGAAACCCCGATCTGTTTGCCACGTGCCCCTCATGCATCGGGGAGGGCAAGCGACGGACGAAGAGGGTGCGGGATTTAATGCTGGGGCGGGGGGCAGACGCCGCTGATTGGAGCAGCGGGTCGGTCTTGTTTTCTTGTGCCTCCGGTGTTTGGAGTGGTCGATTGGGTGGTCGCCCTTCTACAAAGAGGGGGAGGGAGGGACGGTGCCTCTCATCCCTCCACTCATCCTCTTCCAGTTCGATCCCTTTCCTCCCCAAGATATGCTGAGAGGGCGTGGCCGTGGCCGTGCCTCTGTGGAGGCGACCAGGTTGTCCACCCGTCAAAGGGCGGCGACGGTCAAAGAAGAGTCGGGTGCCCAGGACGAGGATCACGTGGGAGGTAGAGGCGCCGGCCGAGGGCGTGGTCGTCGAGGCGGTCGAGGTAGAGGTGGACGAGGTTGGGGGACACCTGTGCCGTTATCATCTCCGTCTCAATCTCCTCCATCGTATCATCCTGCCTCCCCACGCGGCCATGTCAGGGACACGGTGCTCGAGTTCATCTTGCAACTGCGCGAGCCGCCGCGCAGTAGCCTCCGTCTTCCCGAAGCGTTCGCGAGGGTGTTGGAGGTCGATCAGCCACCGAGGTTGAGGCTTCACATTGAGCGGTGTTGCCATGGCGCCATGTGGGTGAACACGAAGTTTCCCGCTCTTCATGTGATGCTCCTCCATCGGGGGTGGAAGAACTTCGCGCGTGCCCATTGCTTGACGAAGGGGCACGTCCTCTGCTTCAGGTTAGCGGAGATCTGCTCTCCGTCAAGGTCTTTGGGCGAGTAAATTGCCAAAAGCCACCACATTTGTGGCTAGGGTACTGCAAAACTACCGCTTTTGCTAGAAATCACAAAAAACTAGCAACTCTGAGGTAAGTGAGTAACAAATCACACCGATTCACGGATTAGCTCACACAAATAGCAAAACTGACTGGTGGGACCCACTTGTCTATCCAACATGGCATGTCAATGCGTACACTTTGCTGAGGTGGAATGTGGGTCCCACATGTCATCCACCCACCTTCTTTTCCCTCTCTTCTTCTTCCCCATCCTCTTCTCCTTCCCCGTCTTCCTCAGGTGCGGCCATGGAGCTCCAGCGGAAGCGGCGGGCTGCGGTGGTGCATCTCAGGGACGACCATGTCTACGGTGCTCCGGCCTGCGGGGGCACGCGCACTCGGCCCGGCCTTCTCCCGCTGGGACACGGGCAACTGACCCGGCCTTCTCCCGATGGGCGAGCGTGTTGATGGGAGGCGGCTGGAGGAGAGGGAGGAGCCACCATGAGGGCCCAATGGCGGATCCCAACGGCTGTAGCCGGATCTCGACCGCGGGCACCGGGATCACCCCGTGCGTGCGCGGGATCTCGACGACAGGAACAAATTGGGCGACGGCGTGACAGGACTGCCTCTGGTAGCTCGGGCTCCAGGCACGGCTCCTTTGGCACGTGCGCCGCCGGCATGTCTACCTCGATGGGAGGGACACTCACGGAGCTGGAGCGGCGCTGCTCGCCAGATCGGGCTCCGGGCATGGCTCGTCGGACTCGTGCGCCGCCGGCCTGGCTACCTCGACGGGAGGCGCTCTCGCCGGAGCTGAAGCAGCGCTGGTCGCCGTTGACCTCGCGTGCCTACCTCGCTGGGCACCAAGAGTCGGGGTTGTTGCCGTCACGGTCGGAGTCAACGGGGGAGAGATGGAGGGGAAGAGAGATGTAAGAGGCATGGGGCTGCCATGTGGGACCCTTGGCCACATCAGCAATTGTCCATGTAGATATGCCAAGTGGACCCGACAGGTGGGCCAGCGCTATAAGTTTTCCTATTAGTTGTGGCTTGCAGCTCATTTAGTGCAATCTGTTACTCACTTGCCTCAGAGTTGGTGGTTTTTTGTGATTTTTGGCAAAAGTGGTAGTTTTGCAGTATCCTAGCCACAAATGTGGTGGCTTTCAACAATTTACTCTCTTTGAGCACTCGGGACACAGACTAGGGTGTTGTGTGGGGAGCTCGACTAATGATGAAAACTCCTCCCCGAGCGAGAGCGATGGGGAGGGCAGCGACAGCGACGACGAGGGCAGCAGGCGGGAGGATGACGGGTCCGACATGGCGGCGGATACGCCGTCTTTGGGCGATGGCGGCAGCACCAACATCTGCACCGCCAGCCCCTCGAACTTCTCGGGGTCGCCTCCTTGGGCGGCTGGCGTTGGGAGGCCGGAGAAGGCAAAGAAGGTGGGCGGTGGTGGTCATGTCGGATTACGCGGGAGTCAACTCACGCATTGCCGGCCTGCTTCCCCATCTTTCAGCTCTTCTCCCGGTGCCATCATCATCAGCCTCCTTCGGGACGGCCACCGGGATGTTCTCTTGGTGCTTTCCGCTGCTCGCGCTTCGCCTAGGCACTTCTTTTGACCTTCACCATCTTGTTCTATTTCCTGAGGAGAGGGACAAGAAAGGGATTACGGGCATCTTAATTCTTTTTAGTTTTTAAGCCTACGGGCCTTTGTAAGATTTAAATCTTGTAACCCCCTCGCTAATATATGCATTTTGTTTGAATTGTACTTGTTTACAACATATTAATGAAGAGAAGGGTGTTTGCCGGGTTTCTTTGTGCGCGGGCAGGAGCCACACCAAGGTACAGATCCTTGTTATCTCAAGACAAACATCGTGCCCCGGCAACAAGCCTTGCCCCCCCCGCTCCATAGCTTCGAGCGTATTCACGCCCTTGGCGGAAGTAGGAGCAGGGTAGGGTTAGGCCCTTCGTTTGCTCCCTTCCCATCACACTACTACCGAGCCCCAGTCCAAAACGAAGCTTGTCGGACACAGGGAAAAAGGGAGCATGATGGCATAAGAGCGAACGAAGCCTCATACGTCCATGTTTCATATGGAAGTAAGGAGTGGGGGATGAAAGACTTATTTTGTCTTGTAGCTCCCGACAAGCTTGTCTTGCCGTGGCCTGACATTTGGTCATGCAGCCCTCGACAGCCTTGGTTCGTTCTCTTTCTTCCATACAGCCCAGCAGAAATGTCCATGCATCCTGCGAACAAGGGGATGGAAAGAAAATAGAGAGATGTAAACTCGACCTCTATGCTAGGTGTCAGCCGCCGTCAAGCACTATCAACCCCAACAGAGATAGAGAGTCAACCTAGCATGCATGCTAAAACTTAGGGCACCAGCGCTTCATTTATTTATGCTCAGGGTCTGCGCCTGGCTTTGTACGAAGGGCTACATGCCTTGCCGGCAAGGCTTGTAAAAAAGGGTGGCTTGCCGGGAAGCCCGGAAACCGCGCCTTACAGGTAAAACTTGCAAAGATGTTCGATGTTCCAGGAGTTACTAGAATACCATCTTCGGTCTCCAGGTGGACTGTGCCTGGCCTGGTGACTCGTATTACCTGATAAGGGCCTTCCCACTTCAGCGTCAACTTGTTGGAATTCTGGGCCGACTGAACGTGCCGAAGAACAAGGTCGACTTCCTCAAAACTTCGGGCATGAACCTTGCGGCTATGATAGCGGCGCAAGGCCTACTGGTAGCACGCTGCTCGCACAGCTGCCCGAAGACAATCTTCTTCGAGGAGCGTTGCGTCATCTTGGTGCAGCTGCTGTTGCTCAAGCTCATCATAAGCGAGCACTCGGGGTGACCCGTATGTGAGTTCCGTGGGGAGAACTGCTTCCGCCCCATAAATGAGGGAGAAAGGTGTCTGGCCGGTGGCTCGATTTGATGTCATTCTAATTGACCAAAGAACTACGGCAGTTCATCAATCTAGCGCCTTCTGCACTTGTGCAGTCTGTCGAAAGTTCTTGTCCGGAGGCCTCACGGTACTTTAGCATTTTCCCTCTCCGCCTGGCCATTGCTTCGAGGATGCGCAACAGAAGCAAAACGGACCTTGCTGCCGAGATCTTGAATATACTGCATGAAGGAGTGGCTTGTGAACTACGTGTCGTTCTCGGTGATGACCCTGTTTGGTATCCCGAATCGGCAGACCAGTCCTTTGAAGAACTTGATGGCTGATTGCGCTGTCACCTTTCTCACGGCTTCCACCTCTGGCCACTTTGTGAACTTGTCGATTACAACGTAAAAGTACTCAAAGCCCCCGACAACACGGGGAAAAGGGCCTAGTATGTCGATACCCTAGACCGAGAATGGCCAGGGAAGAGAGATTATTTAGAGAGCTTGAGCTGGTTGATGAAGCTTCTTTGAATGGAACTGACACGCTTCACACTTGGTTAGTAGTGTCGTTGCATCCTAGAGGGCAGTGGGCCAGAAGAAACCTTGCCAGAATGCCTTATTGACAAGGGCCCTCGACCGTATGTGGGAGCCACATACGCCTTCGTGTATATCTGCCAACAACCCCAGCCCTTCCTCCGAGGAAATGCACTTCAATTTCACACCGTTCGGCCTTTTTCTGTACAAGACGTCGTCGATGAACTGGTACATGGCGGACCGACGGGCTACTTTCTCCGCTTCTTCCTGCTCCTCGGGAAGCTACCCGGTTTGGAGGAATTGGATGGTATGTTGTGCCCATGCGAGAGCTTGGGGCTCAACGGCAAGGACCAAAGGCATTTCCTCTGCCACGGGAGCGATCGTCTGCACGGTTAGGGCTTGATGCCCTGCCGGAGTCTGTTGCCCCACGGCAGGCTCAGTGTTCCCGGCAGCATCTTTGCCGGCCACCCCTGGGGCTCAACTGGAAAGTACTTGCCGGGGCCTGATTTCCTTCGCTTGTTCTGCTCGGTCGATGGTTCAACGGATGGCTGGATTAATTGAAGCACAAAGGTACCTGGTTCCACAGGTAGTTTGAGGGCGGCGGGTTTTGACATGTAGTCGGCGATGTCGTTCTTCGCTCGGGGAACATGCTCTGCTTGTATACCATCAAAATGCTCCTCCAGATTCCTCACTTCATCCACGCAGGCTTCCATCAACGGGCTCTGATAATCTTTGTTCACTTGCCTGACGACAAGCTCCGAATCACCTCTGATGACGAGCAGTGTTGTTCATTGACACCTCCCTGGGGAAGTGCATCTGGACCACATACTTGAGGTGCTCTCCGATGGGTGCAACGAGCAGCACACCAGCACCGGCACCTTGCAGCGAGAAAGCCCTGTCAAAGTACATAATCCAGTCACGACTCGTATCCATGTCGTGGAGAGTAGTCTCCTGGATGTCTTCGTCGGGTGTTGAGGTCCATTCTGCAATGAACTCTGTCAAGACTCTACTCTGAATCATTGAAGTGCTTTCAAACTTCAAACCGAAGCTCAATAGTTCCAAGGCCCATTCCACAATCCTCCCAGACGCATCTGGGTTATGCAATATCCGCTGCAATAGGAGGCGGGTGACGACGGTAATTTCATGTGCTTGGAAGTAATTATGCAGCTTCCTCGAGGCCATAAGGAGGCCGAAGAGCAATTTCTGCACGCCGGAGTACCTTGACCTAGCCCCCTGCAAGAGGGAGCTGACAAAGTAAACCGGGTGTTGCATCATCTTCTTCTTCTGCATTACTCCATCAGGTTGCGTCGCTTCGGCCCCAATGGCATCAGGTTCTATCGTTGCTATCGCTTCTGTATTGACCTCTCTCTGGTCCACTAGCGCAACACTGACCACTTGATTCGTTGCCGCTAGATACAACAGCAACGACTCCTGTGGTTTAGGCTGGACCAGTATCGGCGTAGAGGAGAGGTATTTCTTCAAATCTTGCAGTGCTGCTTCGGCTTCTGGGTCCACTCCATCGGGCCCGCCTTTTTCAAAATCTTGAAAAAGGGGAGGGCGCGCTCAGCAAATTTGGAAATGAATCTGCCCATGGCGGCAATGCAGCCAGCAAGCCGACACACATCCTTGATCCGCCTGGGTGCTTCAATCTGCTCGATGGCCTTGATATTCTCTGGATTCACCTCAATTCCATGCTGTGACACGAAGAAACCGAGAAGCTTGCCAGACGAGATGCCGAAGACACACTTCTCAGGGTTCAGCTTAAGGTTGATCTTGCGCAGATTCACGAACGTCTCTTACAAATCTTGTACGAGCGTTGCTTTGTCCTTGGTTTTGACCACTATATCATCCATGTAGGCTTCCATATTCTATGTTGCTAAGTCTCAAAACCAATTTGGACTGCTCTTGCAAATGTTGAGCCAGCACTCTTCAACCCGACAGGCATCCGTATGAAACAATACGTACCACATGGGGGTGATGAATGCTATCTTATCTTCATCTTCTCTTGTCATGAAGATTTAATGGTAGCCTGAGTAAGCGTCGAGGAATGATAACAAGTCACATCCGGCCGTGGAGTCCACAATCTAGTCTATGCGCGGCAACGGGAAAGGGTCTTTTGGAAAAGCCTTATTGATGTCTGTGTAATCAATACACAGTCTCCACTTTCCATTTGCCTTGCGCACCACTACTAGATTGGCCAGCCATGTTGGATGGAGCACTCCTCTCGCTAAGCCTGCCGCTTCTAACTTCCTGGTTTCCTCTCTGATGAATTCTTTCCGCTCCAGATCTTGCTTCCTGACCTTCTGCTTGATGGGTCGTGCATGAGGGCAGACAACAAGATGGTGCTCAATCACCTCCCTGGGAACGCCGGGGATGTCGGACGCTTGCCAAGCAAACACATCGACATTCGCCCGCAGGAAGGTGACGAGCGCATCTTCCTATTTGCTACCGAGGGTAGATCTTATGGTGAAAGCCCCTCCCGTGCCATCCTCCTTGACGGACACCTGCTTGGTTTCTGGTGGAGCAGCTCTGGATTTCTTGCTCTTGCCGGTGGAGCTCTCTGGCGCGTTCTCGATGGGAGCACTGCACTTCGAGGAGGAGCGCTTGCCAGAGTGGGTGCGAGAGGTCCTACCGGTCTTCTTCCCTCGTGGGGCTTCAGTGGCAGGAGCAACTGCCTTGGTGGTAGTTGCTACAACTGCCTCCCGGTAAAGCTGATCAGCGCAAATCAGCGCATCCTTCTTGTCGGAGGGGACGGTGATGATGGACATCGGCCCAGGCATCTTCAGAGTGTTATAGGCGTAATGTGATGCCGCCATGAACTTGTCCAATGCTGGGCGACCGAGGATCCCGTTGTAAGGCAAGGGGAGCTTGGCAACATAAAAAACAATCCTATCCGTCCTGTAGTTTAGCTCACCCCCGAATGTCACGGGCAGTGTGACTTTACCCTTGGGCTGACTCCTTCCTGGGTTGACCCTTTGAAACGTGCTCGTAACCTCGAGATCTCCATCAGGGATTTGCAGCCTTTTGATCACGATGGGCGAGATCAAGTTCAGACCGGCCCCGCCATCAACCAGCATCTTTGTCACCTTGAGGTTGCGTATTGTAGGCGAAACCAACAACAGCAAACACCCGACCGTAGTTGTGCGATCAGGGTAGTCCTCGGTGTCAAAGATGATAGGAGTGTTGGACCACTTCAGCGGCTTCTGGGCATCGAACAATGGTTCCGCTTCTTTAATCTCACGCGCCCACTGTTTGTGTTGGTGGTGAGAGGTGTGCAGGGAGGCACCGCCGTCGACACACATGGCCTCCGTGGCTTTCTGGAATCTTGCTCGCCGGACTCGTCGTCCTCGTCGCGATCATCATCTTCTCGCTTCTTGTCACGACCACGGGTGGGCCGTTCTTGTTGGTTGTCTTTGCCGCGGCAGCCAGGCTGGCCGCCATGTTTCTTGCCGGATCCCTCGACACCATCCTGGCCCTTCTCCTTGTCCCGCCTTTCATGCTCGACCTTTTTCTTCTCTGCGAATTACCCGACTTGTTAGCAGCTCTAGAGGTCATGGCCTCTGGTGCGGTGGATCTTGTAGTACTTTTTGTCGGAGCTTCTTGGCTTGTCGGTGGCCGCCAAGGCCCGGCAGGCGACACACCCGGAGATTTCTTTGCCGGGGTCGTCTGCCTTGGTTTTCTTGGCGGCGCTGGCATCGTCAGATCCCTCGACAGCAAGCACGACCTTGCCCTTGTGTTTCCTGTTCTGGCATCGGCCCTTTTTTGTCTGGGCGACATCGTCTTCGTCCGAGGAACCGGTTTCCACACCGGCGTCTTCGCTGGGGTACTTCCTTCCCTCTTCAGCCCGAGCGCATCTGTCGGCCAAAACATAGAGTTTGGCCACATCCTTGACTTAATTCATCGCCAGCTCCTCACGCATCTTGCGGGTGCACACATTCTGATGGAACACGCTGATGATGGCGGCGGTATGAACGTCGTGGATGTTGTATTGCACTTGGCTGAACCACTGTATGTACTTGCGCAGGCTTTCACCTTCCTTCTGGGGGATGACATGCAAATCGCTTGCTTGGACATGAGCCTGGTGGCCTCCCGTAAAGGCGCCAACAAACTCATGGCACAAATCCGACTAGGAAGATATAGAATCTACTGGCAAATGCATCAACCATGACATGACGTTGGGTTTAAGTGCCAAGGGGAAATAATTGGCAAGCACCTTGTCGTCACGTGCCCAAGCAGCCTGCATCGCGATGGTGTAGATGCTGAGGAACTCTGACGGGTGAGTCTTGCCATTGTACTTCTCATTGACGTCAGGCTTGAAGGTGTGGTGGCTCGCAGGTAAAGGCGGGACAACCTACCTCATAAGGTAAGCCTCCAGAGCTTCCCGGTGCTGGGTGGTCCGCGGTAGGCCCTGCCTGCCTATCCGACTGGTGGCATGCCTCACGTCGGTGCTCGATGGTAGTTCGAGCGTCCTCATGGGCACGCTCGCAAAGAACTTGGCGCTGATCGCGGTGGGTCCGTGGGTCGGATGACGCTATGGATATGTTATCACAAGCATCATCCCGATGGACCGGGGCTCGTGGTAGCTGGCGAGGAGGAGGGGAATGCACCGTCACTATCGCGGGGATGAACCCTAGGCAAGCAACGAAAGGCGGAACCTTTTCAAAAACGACGGGGCCAACATCGCCGCGCAATCCGGCTCTCACTTGGCCGAGTTGCTCGACCCGGCCAGGACGCACGATCTGGCAAAACTCTCCAGTCCGGCCGGCTCCCTCAATCCGGCCCAACTGCCCGCTCAAGGGATCCGGACCCGGCACACCAAGACTTCTCCACCAAGCCAGACCGACCCGTGGCGTGCTCCCCAATCTGGCCACGGGTGAGCCTCCGTCCCATCCTAGCCGTACGATAGGACGAGACACACCAACTGATGACCTAGGCAATAGTGCCTCGCCCATGCCCCTAGTCAGCCGGGACGTGGCTACAGTGTAATCATCATAGCCCATGATGCCAGCAGACGGTGACATGATGAAGCATGCTGTACCCGACTCAGCTTGGCCAATACTTGGCGAACGACAAGACGGCACACAGTGCCCCCATACCCGGCGGGCCCCGCACTCGGAGAACCCGACGAGCCCTATACCCGGTGGGTCCCAGCGCTAGCTTCCCGGACGATGACAATCCGGACCCATGGTCGCGTAACATCACCATTGTATCCCTGGGGGTTGGCCTATATAAAACCCGCCAGAGCCCCATGCATGGGGGCAGGCAAGAAACACACGGACAGGCGAGAGCGCAAGAGAGACAGACAGAGAGAGAGAGAGAGAGAGAGAGAGAGAGAGAGAGAGAGAGAGAACAGCAAGACCTAGCAGAGAACAGGATAGTCACACCTCGGGAAAAGTAGTCTAAGCCCTGGCCCGTCTTCCTCCTTCCACCGCACAGCTCAAGGAGCAACTCCGTACTGGTAAACATCAACCACGTTCGGCAGGATTAGGGGTGTTATCTCCCCGGAGAGCCCCGAATCTGGGTATGTCTTGTGTGCCACGCTTGCTCATACCAACCCTACCTCTGGAGTCCACCAGTGCCCTCGAGCCGCTGATGGGCCTCGAACCCCTCATTGGTTACCCCAAGTGGAAGGTGTAAGATGCAGTAAGTAGAAGTGTTTTCCCCTAGCAAAGATGCCAAGGATCGAATCCCCAGAGACTCCTAGGTTCAACAAGTAGGTGTCAATTGCTAACGGTGCAATTACCAATCAACGTGGACCTGCACACAGATACAAATAACTTTGCTCCCAACGAGTACAGAGAGGTTGTCAATCTCTCCGGCCTTGTAGTTCACAAAGGGTTAAAAGCAATATGATAGTAGTGATAGATAGTGTTTCGCAATAGTAAGTAAATAGCGAAAAGTAAATAGTGGATGTGATCAATGATGGTAATATGGACCGGAGTCTCATGATGTTCACTAGTGATGTCTCTCTCCCAAAAGACGATAAAACAGCTATGTGAGGTAAACAAATTACAGCTGGGCAATTGACAGGACCACGAACGCAAACCAATGCTGATTACATTGCAAGAAAGGTTGAGGTTCAAAGCATGGGCGGTACGCCAAAGTAAGTAGACCGAAATCCATCAATATCTACTACTAATCATCCACCTTGAGATATCTATCCAGAACATCTCGCTGGTATTAAGTTGCGAGTCCCACCCATAGTGTAAACTCAATGCAACAGACAACTGCATTAAAAGAACTTTGCGTAAAGTAAACAATCCTTGCACCCGCGGGCACAAGCACCGTTGTTTTCCCCCTTGTGGCAACAGCACATCCCCTAGACTCATGTTTATGTCACTCAAGATAGTCATCGAGGGGCATGAACCCACAATCGAGCATAACGTTCCCTCTTGGAGTCACTACCTATTACTAGACCAAAGCAATAAATAACAACGGAGAACATGCAAGAATTACTTATGAACTAAAATATAAAAGAGGTGAATCAAATATATTACTCAAGATCAATCTGTACATAATCTCAAAATCCATATACATCGGATCCCAGCAAACTCAACATAGCAACAGCATAAGGATTACATAGGTGCCTCGATCATGTAGGGCAGCTCACGAGGACTAATTAGTGAAGCACAAGAACGGGAGGAGAACATCACATAGCTACTGGTCATGGACTCATGGTCCAAGGGAGACTACTCACGAGTCATCCGGGAGGCGTCCATGGTGTTGGAGAAGCTCCCGGTGGTGATACTCCCCTCCGGCAGGGTGCCGGGAAGAGTTCTCCTGGTGCTCCCGATCTTGGAAGCGGTGGCGGCGGTGGAACAGAGATGGGATCGTGAAAAGAAGTCCTGTTCTGAGGGTTACGGAGGACCCTTTAAATATATGCCAAAGTAGGGCACTGGGGGAGCCTCGGGGGGCCCAGGCGCCCCCCCGGCGCGGCCCAGGGGGGGCGCCCACAGGGCGCCTGGAGCCCCTGTGCCCCCCCCAGGCTGCCCTTCAGACGCAGTGTTGTTTCCGGATCGCAGATTTTTTATATAATTTTTCTGGATTTTTCTCGGCAGTTCTCGAAACGTGAAAACCTGAAATACAAAAACAGCCGAAAACAGAAACTGGCACTGGGGTGCACTGGATTAGTAAGTTAGTCCAAATATGATCGAAAGTGTATGGAAGTGTATGAATATCATAGCAATATCACCCAAAAGTGGCATGGAGCAAGCAGAAATTATAGATACGTTTTGGACGTATCAACATCCCCAAGCTTAATTCCTGCTCGTCCTCGAGTAGGTAAATGATAACAAGAATAATTTTTGCGGTGACATGCTATTAACCATATAGGACTTTCTCATAGTCATATGACAAAAGCTTACTGAGACAATGATTCTATAGTAATTAAGTTGTCTCAAGAGAAAATCACAAATGACTGAAAGTTTTACAATATGAAACTGAAACATCAAAAAGATTTGCAATGAACATGACGTGCAAATATGATAAAGTGATATCTAGCTTGCCCCCTTTAGTGATGCAAAACATAAATGCAAGGGCACCTTCTAGGTTTAAGTGATGACTAGATACAATCATTTCAGAATAAAAGATATCACAATCATGCAAAAGACAATGCTACTTTGGGACAATGCACATTACACTCAGAATGACAATCATGCTCTCAGTAGTTGGTGCTTCAACATAAAGGTAAAAGAAAGGTTAAGTGCTAGAGCTTTTTATTTTGAAAACATGGAAGCAATTGTGTCAACGGTAGTAGTACTTCATATGTGTCATGTATAAAACATCTTATAAGTTGCAAGCCTCATGCATCGAATACCAATAGTGCTCGCTCCTTGTCCTAATTAGCTCGGATCCCCATGGGTTATCATTGCATTGCATATGTTTTAACCAAGTGTCACAAAGGGGTACCTCTATGCCACCTGTACAAAGGTCCAAGGAGATAGATCGCATTTGATTTCTCGTTTTTGATAAATCTCAACTTGAGGACATCCATACCGCGACAACATAGAAAATAGATGATGGACTCCTCTTTAATGCATAAGCATATTCTCATGAGACATTGAGGATTAAGGTCCAAGCTAAAACTTCCACCATGATGCATGGCTTTGGTTGGCGGCCCAATGTTCTTCTCTAACAATATGCATATTAATTCAACCCATGGTAAATCACCCTTACTTCAGACAAGACGAACATGCATAGCAACTCACATGATATTCAACAAAAGTGTGACAGTTGATGGCGTCCCCAGAAACATGGTTACCGCTCAGCAAGCAACTTATAAGAAATAAGATACATAGGCAACATATTCTTTACCACAATAGTTTTTAGGCTACTTTCCCATGAGCTATGTATTGCATGGTTAGTTTGCTTAGTGCAGGTGGAGGTTAGCAAAAGACTGGGAGCGACCAACTAAGAGAGCAATGACGGTCATAATCATGCAGAGCGACAAAGCAATATTGAATCAGGCATGGTAGTTATATCGCTACTTAGAAACAAAAGATCATCAAGGCTTGACAGACTTTCTTTACAGTCTTGAATATGCGTGAGCATACGCCAAGTCAATCAAAATAAATTCTCGAAGGAAGATATTACTAAACCATACCACATCATAGGCAAACAAACCAAGTTGGTATTCCAATGACACATTGGGAACCCCCCAGCTATTTGAGATTAACCAAAAGAAAACTTTGAACTACTAAGCACCATCATGAAAGTAGCATCTTTATCATAGACACATTAACCCATGCAACGGAAGAAAACTCTCTTAATAAGGTGAGCATGGTAATTTAAGAGAGTTCAAGCAGCCAACTAAATAAAAGGTCTTGAAAAGATAAGCATGAATACTAAGAGCAGAGTATGATAGTAGCTATTAAAAGATAAAGAACACACACAGCATAGATAGACATGGAAATTCTATGTAATGTTCTAGGTAGAGGTGGAGCGTGTTTCTCTCCCACATAAAGGAATGCTGGGTTCCGACTCGTTATGAAAAACTAAAAAGAAAACTAAAAGCAAGACGCTCCAAGCATAGCACATAACATATGAAGTGATAAAAATATAGCGGAATGAAAGACGAACTGATAATGTTGATGGAGAAGGGGATGCACGGGGGGCATCCCCAAGCTTAGACGCTTGAGTCTCCTTGAATATTTTTTTGGGGGTGCACGGGGGCATCCCCAAGCTTGAGCGCTTGACACTCCTGAATCTTTTTATCATCTTCCCTCGCACACTTGAAAACTCCCTTCATACACAACTCATCATAATCTGATTAGCGAGGTTAGTACCTTTAATAAAATAATTATACCTTGCTGGAAATAAGGATATTCTTGAAGTTCTACTGTTTCTCAAGATTGCCAAAAGGTTTTTGCAAAGAAAAAGCAAGTTCTCAATTTGCAAAGTGAAGGTAAGGCAAAACAGGACAGAATCTGTCAAAAACAGAACAGCAGGCAGTAATTGACCTGTTCGGGATACTTATGCAACTCAAATCAAAAAACTCAGAACTGACGCACGAAATAAAATTATATAGAGAACGCTGTCGAAAAAATTCAGACCAAAAAGATGATCTGGTGATTTTATACGAATTTTTCTATCCAAGGACAGAATCTGTTTCCTGGACAGCACCTCACAACTTTTGAACTTTCTAGCAATCAGAGGCTATACTTGGCACAAATATGAAAAGCAAAGATACAATGATGATGCTACAGCAGTAAACCACATCAAGACACAACAAAAACAAAAATTTTATTCATGTGGGCTGCCTCCCAAAAGCGCTTTCTTTTATGCCTTTAAGCTAGGCATAATGCATTGATCAAGTTGTATCAATTGAACCATCATCAAGATCATCAAAAAGCTCTTCAATAATACAACTAGTCTGGAGAGGACTCTCAAATAAAGGCCTCATAGAGATACTTCTAGGTAGAAGACCAAAAGGATAAAAGTCAAGGGAAGATTCATTTATAAATTCATCAACGATAGGTGTTTCTTCTAAAGTCTTTACAGTTTCAACCCCTTTGGCAATAGGTGGATTGTTTTTAGAACGGGGAGCCTTTGGAACGTGAACGAACTTAGGCTCCCTCTTTGCCGGAGTTTCTACCTTTTCGGTTTTGATCGAGGAGAAAGTAGTTCCTAAGGTATCAAATATTTCCTCAATCTTGTCCATCCTAGAAGAGTCAGAACCATGGAATTTGACGGTCTCCAAAATTTTGAAAATTTTATGCATGGAGCTATCAAGTCTATTCAAATTCCCTTGGATCTCACGATCCAACTCATTCATCTTATTAGTGCTTGGCATCTCTAGCTCTATTTTTTCAAGTTTTTTCATAATGTGAGCTAGGGTGATGTCCTCTCGAATGCTAACAACAGGGGGACTCCCAACAAGATTTTCAATAATACTAAGAGACTCCCAAACTGGGGCCTCTAGGAAATTCCCATTGATAGCAGTATCTAGAATAAACCTATTCCAAGAAGTAATTCCAACATAAAAATTTCTAAGTAAGATAATAGTAGGTTTCTTCTTGGTGGCTCTTTTTTGTGAATCACTAATCCTATACCAAGCATCTTTCAAACTTTCCCCACCTCTTTGTTTAAAGGTGAGAACTTCTGCCTCGTCAAAGACAAAAGGACCCGACATAATGATAACTAAAGAACAAGATAACTATTTTTGTGATTTTCGATAAAAAGAACTAAAGCAAAAATGAAAGGTAAACTAACAAGACTAAAAAGCAAAGGTAAAAGATAGCATGCAACTCCCCTATCCTGAAGAGTGGAGTCCCGGCAACGGCGCCAGAAAATACTCCTTGATGGGCCTCGAACCCCTCGTTGGTTACCCCAAGTGGAAGGTGTAAGATGCAGTAAGTAGAAGTGTTTTCCCCTAGCAAAGATGCCAAGGATCGAATCCCCAGAGACTCCTAGGTTCAACAAGTAGGTGTCAATTGCTAACGGCGCAATTAGCAATCAACGTGGACCTGCACACAGATACAAATAAATTTGCTCCCAACGAGTACAGAGAGGTTGTCAATCTCTCCGGCCTTGTAGTTCACAAAGGGTTAAAAGCAATATGATAGTAGTGATAGATAGTGTTTTGCAATAGTAAGTAAATAGCGAAAAGTAAATAGTGGATGTGATCAATGATGGTAATATGGACCGGAGTCTCATGATGTTCACTAGTGATGTCTCTCTCCCAAAAGACGATAAAACAGCTATGTGAGGTAAACAAATTACAGCTGGGCAATTGACAGGACCACGAACGCAAACCAATGCTGATTACGTTGCAAGAAAGGTTGAGGTTCAAATCATGGGCGGTACGCCAAAGTAAGTAGACCGAAATCCATCAATATCTACTACTAATCATCCACCTTGAGATATCTATCCAGAACATCTCGCTGGTATTAAGTTGCGAGTCCCACCCATAGTGTAAACTCAATGCAACAGACAATTTCATTAAAAGAACTTTGCGTAAAGTAAACAATCCTTGCACCCGCGGGCACAAGCACCGTTGTTTTCCCCCTTGTGGCAACAGCACATCCCCTAGACTCATGTTTCTGTCACTCAAGCTAGTCATCGAGGGGCATGAACCCACAATCGAGCATAACGTTCCCTCTTGGAGTCACTACCTATTACTCGGCCAAAGCAATAAATAACAACGGAGAACATGCAAGAATTACTTATGAACTAAAATATAAAAGAGGTGAATCAAATATATTACTCAAGATCAATCTGAACATAATCTCATAATCCATCGGATCCCAGCAAACTCAACATAGCAACAGCATAAGGATTACATAGGTGCCTCGATCATGTAGGGCAGCTCACGAGGACTAATTAGTGAAGCACAAGAACGGGAGGAGAACATCACATAGCTACTGGTCATGGACTCATGGTCCAAGGGAGACTACTCACGAGTCATCCGGGAGGCGTCCATGATGGTGGAGAAGCTCCCGGTGGTGATCCTCCCCTCCGGCAGGGTGCCGGGAAGAGTTCTCCTGGTGCTCCCGATCTTGGAAGCGGCGGCGGCGGCGGAACAGAGATGGGATCGCGAAAAGAAGTCCTGTTCTGAGGGTTACGGAGGACCCTTTAAATATATGCCAAAGTAGGGCACCGGGGGAGCCTCGGGGGGCCCAGGCGCCCCCCCCCGGCGCGGCCCAGGGGGGGCGCCCACAGGGCGCCTGGAGCCCCTGTGCCCCCCCCAGGCTGCCCTTCGGACGCAGTGTTGTTTCCGGATCGCTGATTTTTTATATAATTTTGCTGGATTTTTCTGGGTAGTTCTCGAAACGTGAAAACCTGAAATACAAAAACAGCCGAAAACAGAAACTGGCACTGGGGTGCACTGGATTAGTAAGTTAGTCCAAATATGATCGAAAGTGTATGGAAGTGTATGAATATCATAGCAATATCACCCAAAAGTGGCATGGAGCAAGCAGAAATTATAGATACGTTTTGGACGTATCAGCCGCCTCCTATATTTAGCCATCCCTTGGCATCTACCATCCGCCCACCACGATAGTTGGTGCCCATTGTGGGGAAGCTCGAGGTCCTGGCCGGGAGCATGCTTCAGACGGGGCCCCGCTCCTACTTCGACAAGCTCGTCGTGCTAGCGGACGATGTCGTCGACGCCCTCGTCGTCTCCTTCGCCAGGCTGCGCATCTTCGATGCGCCAGCGGCCGATGAGTAACCCAGCGAGGTACTTGACTTCTCCGACTCCCCCATTGCTCCCGGCGGCAGCATTCCCTACGAAGCGATGGACCTCTACGTAGAGGTTTTTGTCACCGACACCGGCGCCACCTCTTCGTTGAGCGCGGCGAGAAAGGCCGCCGAAGCTGAGGCCACGATGAAACAGGCCGGTTCGCCCAACCCGCTGCGCGCCACGATCCAGAGCCTCCGCGTTCCCATCGGCACCGACATCGATGCCTCCAACATCGCCGAGGCACGGACCCGCCTCGACGGGGACCGCCAACGCCTGCTGGACCTCACACAGTCGCTCGCCGCAACGGAGCGCCGCCTCGCATCCACTCAGATGGAGCGCAACGCTGCCTACGGTTTCACGCCTGGTGCCACCGAGCCGAGCCAGGTTGTGGACGTGCGGGCCCGGGGCGGCGCGATCGGACGCGCCCTCGGCGCCCTCCCTCCCATCTACGAGACTCCTGTGAAGAACATGCGTGCTGCTCAGGTGGCCGCGGTCGGCATGGAGCAGCTCGCAGGCGAAGAGCTATGGGAGCGCCTCAAGAGTGTCAACGACCTCCTCACGGCGGCCAACGCGCAGCAAGACTACCTCAACCAACTTGCCAAACCAGCTGGATCTGGCTTCGCCCGCCTCATTGGAGCCGGCGACGACCAACACTCGGCGTCTTCCCCGTCCGGCGAGGCGCACTCTAGCCGCACCTAGACCCGGCGCAACCCTGCCCCGACGACTGCTGGCGGCCTGGGCGACGAGTCGCCCTCCGAAGCCCAGCGCCGGCTCAACCCTGCTCCCCAGCTGACCCGGCAGCAAACCGCGGTCGACCCTGGTACCCATGGCGCAATCACCGGCCGGCTGGGCCTGTGCGCCATCGACACCGCAGATGCTCGCCACCGCCTCGACCGGCTCGCCTGCTCCCAGGAGCTGGAAGAAACCGACGCGGTCGGGCCAGTGTGCTTCGGTCCGTGCATCCAGAGCGAGCCTTTCGCCAAAGGGTTCACGCTTCCCCGCGACACGCCTAAGTACAACGGCACCGTGAAGCCAAAGGACTGGCTCATCGACTAACCACCGCCATCGGCATCGCCGGCGGCAACCACCGCCTCGCCGTCCGCTACGCATCGCTCATGCTCCAGGGATCAGCCTGCACTTGGCTGAATAGTCTGCCGGTGGGTTGATTTCGAGGAGGCCTTCGTGCGCAACTTTACCCGGACCTGTCGGTGACCCGACGGTCCCAGCAGATTGATACGATCCGCGCCCAAGTTGTGGATGTAGAAGGAGAGCTGCCACTTCTTGGCAGAGTCGTCCAGCGGCACCTTGGGGTGCTCGTCCCCCGGCCGCCTGCAGATGACGGCCCCGCACTCCGACATCTCCCCGGCCTTGGGCCCCTGCTTCTTCAGGGAGAAGAGGCTCGCGAAGAGTTCGATGGAGGGCTTAACTCTGAGGTACGCCTCGCAGAGTGTGACGAAGCCTGAGAGCTGCACAGTGGCACCAGCTCCAAGATGGTGGGACTGGAGCTCATAGAACTCCAGAAACTCGCAGAAGAAGTCGCTCGCGGGCAGCCCGAACCCACGTTTGAAGCGCGTGAAGAAGACCACGCACTCCGTGCCCTCGGGGTGTGGCTCCCGCTCATCCCCTGGCAAGCGCACGGTGAGCTCCGTCTCCGGCGGCAGAGGTTTGGTGGTGTGGAGGTAGGATATATCATCCTTCGTGACGGTCGAGCCCATCCAAGAGCCCGACGGCAACACCATCGACAAGAAGTGTGGAAGAGAAAGAAGAAGAGGCTAGCCTCTGCTCGGAACGACGGGTGTCGCGGTGCACGGTGATCGCAAGAAACAGAGGAGGCAAGGAAAGGCAGGAGGGCACGAGCGAGAACGATTTGCGCTGCCCCCTCGGCCCAATTTTTAACCCACGGTTCGAACATGGGGGAGTGGGATCGATTGCGCCCGCCTCTCCCACTTCCCCGCAATAAATGTGCACGTACATGCGCAATAACTGCCCGCAGAAGGGCAACCGGTTTGCAGACGCCGCAATAAATCCGCTCGCACGGGCCGAGGCTGCGCGGTCGCGGGCCCCAGCACTTCGCCCCGTCCCGTCGCGCGCGTGGCCTATCAGGCCTTTCCGGCTTCCGGGCACCACGTGGCGCCCACACGGAACCCAAAAGATCGTTCAAGATTCGGCGGACTCCTCGGTTTACTACTGTCGGCACACCGATGCAATCCGGCTTCAGGAAACCGGCACACAGCGGGTGTTACCGAGTTCGGACTCAAGTTCTCCTCCAAGGAAAGGAAGCTGCAAAGGCCCTTTCATCCGAACACGGCGGGCCTTCACAGCTTCGGGGACTACTGTCGGGGGGACGAACCCCAGGCAGGCAACGGAAGCCGTATCCTTTTCAAAAACGACGGGGCCAGCATCGCCCCGCAATCCGGCTCTCACTTGGCCGGGTCGCTCGACCCGGCCAGGACCCATGATCCGGCAAGACTCTCCAGTCCGGTCGGCTCCCACGATCCGGCCCCAACGGCCCGCTCAATGGATCCGGACCTGTCACGCCAAGACTTCTCCACCAAGCCAGACCGACCCGTGGCGTGCTCCCCAATCCGACCACGGGTCAGCCTCCGTCCCATCCCAGTCGTACGATGGGCCGAGACGCACCTACTGTTGACCTAGGCAACAGTGCCTCGCCCATGCCCCTAGTCAGCTGGGGCATGGCTATAGTGTAATCATCATAGCCCATGACACCGGCAGACGGTGACATGACGGAGCATGCTGGACCCGACTCCGCTCGGCTAATCCTTGGTGAACGACAAGACGGCACACAGTGCCCCCGTACCCGGCGGGCCCCGCACTCGGAGAACCCGGCGAGCCCAAGCGCCGGCTTCCCGGACGATGACAATCCAGCCCCACGGTCGTGTAACATTACCATTGAATCCCTGGGGGGTTATCCTATATAAAACCCCCCAGAGCCCCCATGCATGGGGGGCAGGCAAGCAACACACGGACAGGCGAGAGCGCAAGAGAGAGAGAGAGAGAGAACAGCAAGACCTAGCAGAGAACAGGATAGACACACCTCGGGAGAAGTAGCCTAAGCCCTGGCATGTCTTCCTCCTTCCACCGCACAGCTCAAGGAGCAACTCTGTACTAGTAAACATCAACCACGTTCGGCACGCTTAGGGGTGTTATCTCCCCGGAGAGCCCTGAACTTGGGTATGTCTCGCATCCCACGCTCGCTCATACCAAGCCCGCCTCTGGAGTCCACCAGTACCCTCGAGCCGCCTCCAATCTTTAGCCATCCCTTGGCATCTGCCGTGCGCCCACCACGACAGTGACTGCGGCCCCTCCGGTCCTTCCACCGCTGGCGTGCAGCGGCTCGACAGAGTGTCGGCCTGAGGGCCCCGCCGGCCATGGTTCGTCTTTGTTGGCAATGGCGACGAGGCTCCGAATGGTAGCTCTCCACTCGTTGAGCTTCTCAGCAACAGGAGGGAAGTCGAGGAGCAAGTGCGCGTGCGCTAAGTCCTCCGCCGGTGTGGGTGGCGGTGAGAGCTGCATGGACCATAACGTGTTGCGACTTCTAACCATGTTAGAAGGAGCTCTATCACGGTCCTGCAGCTGCACGCCGTTTTCGCCCGCGCCTCGGCGAGCATGTTGATCCTCTATATCCTGCAACTGATGCGCAGGGCTCTTTCCGCAGTGGCTCCCGGGGTCCTCAGTGTGGCGATGCTGCTCATCGCGCACGACTTGGGAGGAGCGCGCCGTGGGCGCCGCTGGGGGCGTCTTGGAAGTCATCGCGTCACCCGTACGCGGTACGACGCCACTCTTGGAGGGCCCCGCGCCGCCTGCGGGGGGCCGGCTCTACCCTTGGAGTAGGTTGCGTGTGGCTCGTCGTCTCGTGCACGAATGACGCCGCTTGCCAGGCTTCGGCTGTTGGAACGACGCGGGTGTTCGCGGGTCGCACCTCGGATTCCATCCGCAACCACCGCGTCACCAGCCTGCACCGGCACGGGCCGTACGGCTCCAGACGAACTGATTGTCGTGATCGTCTTCTTCCTGGGAGCTATGGCAATGAAGAACTGCTACACTAACTGCTAGACTGGATTTTCACAACTACGCCCCCTACCTGGCGCGCCAAAGATGTCTGTACGAAACGACACCTATGGGATCACCGGAATACCTTCTAAGGTTGACGAGCGCATGGTTGTACAAAGAGCGGCTCTATGAGTCAGTACAAAGATCGTTTACCCAGTTTCTGGCCGCGAGGATGCGTAATACCCTAGTCCTGCTTTGGTGTATATTCAAGTGTGCTTGAGTTCTTGAACTAGCTACCGTGTACGTCCAGCTCCAAAGGATCTGAATCCTTCTCCAGTATGCAGTGGGCCTCCTTTTATAGTCCAATGGGTCTGCCACATTGGCACACAGGAGGTGGGAAGGTGTACAATGTATATGCTTATCTCATGCCATTACAGGACAAGACACATTAAATGTGCTACTTAGGTGTCCACTTGCTTTATCAGGGACGGAAACGAGGCCCATCCCATCCGTGGCCGGTCCGTCTGGTTGCGACGCCCGTCCAGGCCAGCGGGGCAGGCATCTGAGGTGGCGTGGTGGTAGGGTCTTCATGAAGATATGCATGCCACCACGCAGGTGCTTGACTAGCTGGACCAGGAACCACGTATCGTCGCGTGGGTACCTGCCTGGGCTAGTTGATCGGCCGTTGAGCTGGGGCGACAATGGGGCGGCAAGGGCTTGCCGCGGTCTTGCGTCTGTTCCCCACAAGGGACTTGTTGGGGCCTCCGTGAGTTTCCTCGGCAAGAGGCTTGCCGAGGCTCTGGGTGTCTTTGGCGACGTGTCTTGTCAGGGCTCATGGGCATCCTCGGCAAGGAGCCTCGCCATTGCCTTGTCGTCTGGTTCTCATCTTATGAGCCATAGACCTTTGTCTCCACAAAGATCTGCATGGCATCACGTGGGCGCTTCCCGAGCCTTGGTTCCAATGTTGTTGATGCTGTTGGAGTTCCTAGGCTCAAGGGAGGCTGCGACGGAGGCATTTGGGTGAATCGCCCACGCAAGGGCTCTTGCCGGGGGCGTGAAGGTCGCCCCGGCAAGAGTCCTTGTCGGGGGAGAGCATGTCTTCTTGTTTGGTCTTCTTGTGCCACCGCCTTGGCATTGCTCTAGTAACTTTGTGTTTCTGGCTTCCTTCCTCTGCTTAGTTATGTGTGGTCACAGGCGTGGCTCTGACTGCCCGTGCACAAGTAAGGTGTATAAAAGAGCGCCCTAACTTTTGTACACCGACACCCTCCAACCTATATATATGTGGGGAGGGGGCGCCTAGAACACACAACATCAATTGTTAGCCGTGTGCGGTGCCCCCCTCCACAGTTTACTCCCACGGTCATATATTCGTAGTGCTTAGGTGAATCCCTGCACGGATCACATCAGCATCACCGTCACCACGCTGTCGTGCTAACGGAACTCATCTACTTCCTCGACATCTTGCTGGATAAAGAGGACTAGGGACGTCATCAAGTGAACGTGTGCAGAACTCGGAGGTGCCATACGTTTGGTGCTTGATCGGTCAGAGCTAGAAGAAGTTCGACTATATCAACCACGTTGTCAAACGCTTCCGCTTTCGGTCTACGAGAGTACATAGACACACTCTCCCCCTCTCGTTGCTATGCGTCTCCTACATAGATCTTCCGTGAGCATAGGATTTTTTTTGTAATTACATGCTACGTTTCCCAACAAAGCATTCCCTCCACTTTCCCAAAACCTCCCGCGTGCACGCGCTCATGGTCGCTTGCCATGGACGACACTCTCGATGCCGTCACCGCCGGCCTCGCCTCCCTCGCCTCATCCGGCCTCGCCTCCACCCCCTCCGGCAAAGGCAAGCCACATGCCCCTCGCAAGACCGCAGCGCTACCCAAGAAGAAGCTGATGTCGGAGGAGCAGATCGTCTAGACGGCCAGGAGGAAGGGGCGGAACCATGCGGCCAACGCAAGGGAAGAACCAGTAGTCGTCGCCGCCCTCGCCGCCGCCGCACAGCAGGTGGGCACTAGCGCCCGCGTCGAGGCAGCAACGATGGAGGCCCTGTCCTACCTACGGTTAAACCCTGGCCAGCACGGGCTCGTCAACGCCTCCATTGCCGCGGCCAGCACCGGCTCATCCGCATTCCCTCGAATGGTGTTGTCGGAGTCGCCGACGCATCGGCAACGCAACCGATCCCCGGCTTACACATCTACCTGCAAGCCTCCCTACTATCTGGGGAATGCTCGCCGGAGGTGAGCATGGTGTCTCTTTCCACCCCAGCACCCGCGCCCATCGACCTCAACACCACGCCAGTGGCTAGTGCCTCATCATTCGTAGGGACCAGGAAATGCACGCGGGAGATGCTAGCCTATGTGCTACTCGGCGCCCGCAACATGTTCGACACAATGACTGCGACCGCCGTCGATGATACAAACCTTCGTTTCATGGAAAACATCATTTTCCAGGGAGGTGCAGCGGCTGCTGGCGGGGCCACCGCGGCTGGCTACGATACTGATGAGACCCAAAGCCAGGACGGCCGAGGGCCATTCACGCCAGCGACATATGAAGCTGGCATGCATGATGCCTTCCTGCATGATCTGGTCGTTCTGGGCCTACACGGCTTCCCGCTCGACAACGAGTTTCTTGAGGACTACGGACTCGAGGAAGAGCATGAGTTGGACATCGATGGGGAGCCTTTGTTTGAGGATGAGCTCGCCAACCAAGCCACCAGATCGAAGCCGAAGCGCAAAAGTAAGCGCACGAAGGCATACTCGGTGATCCAGGACAAGCTCCTTTGTGAGTGTTGGAGGGACATTGGGAAAGACCCCAAGGTCGGCGCCGAACCAAAGGCATCGACCTTTTGGATTCGTGTCCACTGTGAGTTCCATGAGTGCAAGAAGTTTCCGTTGTTCCAAATGCAAAGCACGCGCGCGTGGGTGTCCATTTCAAAGCGATGGAGGGTGATCCAACAAGTTTGCAACAAGTTTTTTGCCACTGTTGAGAGCATCAAGGCACGCCATGCGGCCCTCTTTGTTTTCATTTCGTCTAGCATGTCCATTTGGCCATACGCTTGCACGCTATCCATTTGTAGGCGTTCCAAGCTTTGGAAGCTTTCAAGGTCCAATATGACAGCAAGTCCTTTAATCTATCCCATTGTTGTAGGGTCATCAACGCAGAGGAGAAGTTCAAGGCGCAATATACTGCCCTCATGGCATGTGGGGGGAAGAAAGTCGTGAAAGAGGTTGGGGAGGGTGATGTCTACTACACAACCTTCTTCTTGTAGACGTAGTTGGGCCTCCAAGTGCAGAGGTTTGTAGGACAGTAGCAAATTTCCCTCAAGTGGATGACCTAAGGTTTATCAATCCGTGGGAGGCATAGGATGAAGATGGTATCTCTCAAGCAACCTTACAACCAAATAACAAAGAGTCACTTGTGTCCCCAACACACCCAATTCAATGGTAAATTGTATAGGTGCACTAGTTCGGCGAAGAGATGGTGATACAAGTGCAATATGGATGGTAGATATAGGTTTTTGTAATAGGAAAAAATAAAAACAGCAAGGTAACTAAAGATAAAAGTGAGCATAAACGGTGTTACAATGATAGGAGACAAGGCCTAGGGTTCATACTTTCACTAGTGCAAGTTCTCTCAACAAGGATAACATAATTGGATCATATTACTAGCCCTCAACATGCAACAAAGAGTCACTCCATAGTCACTAATAGCGAAGAACGAACGAAGATATTATGGTAGGGTACGAAACCACCCAACGCTATTCTTTCTGATCGTTCTATTCAAGAGTCCGTAGTAACATTCAATCTATCATAGAGTTCGTACTATAATAACACCTTAAGACACAAATCAACCAAAACCCTAATGTCACCTAGATACTCCATTGTCACCTCAAGTATCCATGGGCATGATTATACGATATGCATCACACAATCTTAGAAACAACTATTCAACCAACACATAGAATTTCAAAGAGTGCCCCAAAGTTTCTACCGAAAAGTCAAGACGAAAACATGTGCCAACCCCTGTGCATAGGTTCCCAAGGTCACGGAACCCGCAAGTTGTTCACCAAAACATACATCAAGTAGATCACATGATATCCCGTTGTCACCACAGATAAACACGTGCAAGACATACATCAAGTGTTCTCAAATCCTTAAAGACTCAATCCGATAAGATAACTTCAAAGGGAAAACTCAATCCATTACAAAAGAGTAGAGGGGGAGAAGCATCATAAGATCCAACTAAAATAGCAAAGCTCGCGATACATCAAGATCGTGCCATCTCAAGAACACGAGAGAGAGAGAGAGAGAGATCAAACACATAGCTACTAGTACATACCCTCAGCCCCGAGGGTGGACTACTCCCTCCTCGTCATGGAGAGCACCGGGATGATGAAGATGGCCACCGGTGAGTGTTCCCCCCTCCGGCAGGGTGCCAGAACGGGGTCTAGATTGGTTTTCGGTGGCTACAAAGGCTTTCGGCGGCGTAACTCCCGATCTAGGTTAATTTTTGAAGGTTTCAGTATTTATAAGATTTTTGGCGTAGGGCGCACGTCAGGGGGGCTTCTGGGCTGCCCACGAGATAGGAGGGCGCACCCCTTGCCGAGGGCGCACCCCCACCCTCGTAGGCAGCCCGTGGCTCTCCTGCCCAACTCTTTTACTTCGGGGGCTTCTTTTGGTCCAGAAAAAATCATCAAAAATTGGCACGTCAATTGGACTCCGTTTGATACTCCTTTTCTGTAAAACCCTAAAACAGGAAAAAAACAGAAACTGGCACTGGAAAATAATATAGAAGTGTATAATAAAGCCCATAAAATATCCTAGAAGGATAATATAATAGCATGGAACAATCAAAAATTATAGATACGTTGGAGACGTATCAGCATCCCCAAGCTTAATTCCTGCTCGTCCTCGAGTAGGTAAATGATAAAAACAGAATTTTTGATGTGGAATGCTAACCAACATAATTTTCAATGTAGTTCTCTTTATTGTGGCATGAATGTTCAGATCTGAAAGATTCAAGACAAAAGTCTATATTGACATAAGATACAATAATACTTTAAGCATACTAAAAAAGCAATCATGTCTTCTCAAAATACTATGGCTGAAAGTTATCCTTACAAAATCATATAGTCTGGCTATGCTCCCTCTTCATCACACAAAATATTCATATAATGCACAACCCCGGTTTCAGCCAAGCACTTATTTTCATACTCTATTCTTTCAAACCTTTCAACTTTTACGCAATACATGAGCGTGAGCCATGGACATAGCACTATGTGGAATAGAGAGGTGGTTGTGGAGAAGACAAAAAGGAGGGAGATAGTCTCACATCGACTAGGCGTATCAACGGGCTATGGAGATGCCCATCAATATTCAATAGATATCAATGTGAGTGAGTAGGGATTGCCATGCAACGGATGCACTAGAGCTAAATATGTATGAAAGCTCAACAAAAGAAACTAGTGGGTGTGCATCCAACTTGCTTGCTCATGAAGACCTAGGGCATTTGAGGAAGCCCATCGTTGGAATATACAAGCCAAGTTCTATAATGAAAATTCCCACTAGTATATGAAAGTGACTAAACATGAGACTCTCTATCATGCAGAACATGGTGCTACTTTGAAGCACAAGTGTGGAAAAAGATAGTAGCAATTGTCCCTTCTCTCTTTTCTCTCATTTTTTGGAGGGGCTTCTTTCTCTTTTTTTTAGCCCCTCTCTATTTTTTTGGGCCATCCCCTTTTTTTATTAGGCCTTTATCTTTTTTTTTTGTTTTTTTGTTTCCTCACACGGGACAATGCTCTAATAATGATGATCATCACATTTTCATTGAATTACAACTCGATATTACAACTCGATACTAGAACAATTTATAACCCTATATGAATGCCTCCGGCGGTGTACCGGTATGTGCAATGAATCAAGAGTGGCATGTATGAAAAATTATGCATGGTGGCCTAGCCACAAATACGATGTCAACTACATGATCATGCATGGCAATATGACAATATGAAGCATGTCATATGAACGGAACGGTGCAAAGTTGCATGACAATATATCTCAGAATGGCTATGGAAATGCCATGATAGGTAGGTATGGTGGCTGTTTTGAGGAATATATATGGTGGCTGTATGGTACCAGTGGAAGTAGGCGGTACAAGAGAAGCTAGCAATGGTGGAAGGGTGAGAGTGCGTATAATCCATGGACTCAACATTAGTCATAAAGAACTCGTATACTTATTGCAAAAATCCACGAGTCATCAAAACAAAGCAATCAACGTATGCTCCTAGGTGGGAGGTTGGTAGGAGTTAACCATCGCGCGCCCCCGACCTCCACACAAAGGTTGACACTTTACAAATACCTCATGCTCTAACTTCGTCACATAGCGGTTCACCATACGTGCATGCTATGGGAATCACTAACCTTAACACAAGCATTTATCAATTTCATAATAACTACACTAGCATGACTCTAATATCACTATCCTCATATCTCAAAACAATTATCAAGCATCCAACGTCTCATCATATTCAATGCACTTAGTGTGAAAGTTTTTACTACATTGATATTGGATGTCTATCATGTGAAGACTAGTTTTATAGCCTAAGCACATTACCATGCTGTTCTAATAGACTCTCAAAAGTATATAAGTGAAGCATGAGAGTTCATCTATTTCTACAAAATAAAACCACCGCCAAGCTCTAAAAGATTTAAGTGAAGCACTATAGCAATAACAAACTACTCTGAAAGATATAAGTGAAGATCAATGAGTAGTTGAATAATTATATAACTATGTGAAGACTCTCTAACATTTAAGAACTTCAGATCTTGGGATATTATTCAAACAGCAAGCAAAACAAAATAAACTAAAATGACACTCCAAGCAAAACACATATCATGTGGTGAATAAAAATATAGCTCCGAGTATAGTTACCAATAGATGAAGACGAAAGAGGGGATGCCTTCCCGGGGCATCCCCAAGCTTAGGCTTTTGTTTGTCCTCGAATTTTACCTGGGGGTGACATGGGAATCCCCTTGCTTAGGCTCTTGCCACTCTTTGTTCCATAGTCCATCAAAGCAATACTCAAAACTTGAAAACTTCACAACACAAAACTTAGACAAAAATCTCGTGAGCTCCGTTAGTATAAGAAAGCAAACCACTACTCAAAGGTTCTGCAATCAATTCATTATTTGTTTATATTTGTGTTAAACCTACTGTATTCCAACTTCTCTATGGTTCATACGTCCCAATACTACTCATAGATGCATTGAAATAAGCAAACAACACATGAAAAATAGAATCTGTCAAAAACAGAACAGTCTGTAGTAATCTGCAGGTTTCGCATACTTCGCTAACTCCAAAAAATTCAAACTAAATTGGTGAGCGTGAGGAATTTGTCTATTAATCACCTTCAAAAAGAATCAACTAAATAGCACGCTCGAGTAAAATCTAATGACCATTCTCGTGAGCGCTAACGTTTCTGTTTTTTACAGCATGATCACATAAACTTAACACAAGTCTTCCCAAAGGTTGTACTTGGCACAAACACTAATTTAAAACATAAAACCACATCTAAACAGAAGCTAGATGCGATATTTATTCCTAAACAGAAGCAAAAGCAAAGGAACTAAAATGAAGTTGGGTTGCCTCCCAACAAGCGCTATCGTTAACGCCCCTAGCTAGGCATGATGATTTCAATGATGATCGCTAAAAATATAAGAATTGAAACATAAAGGGAGCATCATGAAGAGTGTGACTAGCACATTTAAGGCTAACCCACCTCCTATGCATAGGGATTTTGTGAGCAAACAACTTATGGGAACGATAATCAGCTAGCATAGGAAAGCAAAACAAGCATAGCTTCAAGATTTTAAGCACATAGAGAGGAAACTTGATATTATTGCAATTCCTACAAGCATATGTTCCTCTCTCATAATAATTTTCAGTAGCATCATGAATGAATTCAAAAATATAACCAGCACATAAAGCATTCTTTTCATGATCTACTTGCATATAAATTTTACTACTCTCCACATAAGCAAAGTTCTTCTCATTCGGAATAGTGGGAGCAAACTCAACAAAATAACTATCATGTGAAGAATAATCCAATTGAAAACTAACATCATGATGACAAGTTTCATGGTTATCATTATTCTTAATAGCATACCAGTCATCACAATAATCATCATAGATAGCAACTTTGCTCTCATAATGAATTGGAACCTCTTCCGAAATAGTGGATTCATCACTAAATACAGTCATGGCCTCTCCAAATCCACTTTCATCAATATAATCATCATAAATATGAGGCATGCTTTCATCATAATAAATTTGCTCATCAAGACATGGGGGACTAAACATATGATCTTCATCAAACATTGCACCCCCAAGCTTGTGGCTTTGCATATCATTAGCATCATGAGTATTCAAAGAATTCATACTAACAACATTGCAATCATGATCGGCATGCACATATTCTATGCCAAGCATTCTATGTAATTCTTCTTCTAGTACTTGAGCAAAATTTTCCTTCCCATATTTTTCACGAAAGATATTAAAAAGATAAAGCATATGAGGTAACCTTAATTCCATTTTTTTGTAGTTTTCTTTTATAAACTAAACTAGTGATAAAACAAGAAACAAAAAGATTCGATTGCAAGATCTAAAGATATCCTTCAAGCACTAACCTCTCCGGCAACGGTGCTAGAAAAGAGCTTGATGTCTACTACACAACCTTCTTGTCGTAGACTTTGTTGGGCCTCCAAGTGCAGAGGTTTGTAGGACAGTAGCAAATTTCCCTCAAGTGGATGACCTAAGGTTTATCAATCCGTGGGAGGCATAGGATGAAGATGGTCTCTCTCAAGCAACCCTGCAACCAAATAACAAAGAGTCTCTTGTATCCCCAACACACCCAATACAATGGTAAATTGCATAGGTGCACTAGTTCGGCGAAGAGATGGTGATACAAGTGCAATCTGGATGGTAAATATAGGTTTTTGTAATAGGAAAATATAAAAACAGCAAGGTAACTAAAGATAAAAGTGAGCATAAACGGTGTTGCAATGATAGGAGACAAGGCCTAGGGTTCATACTTTCACTAGTGCAAGTTCTCTCAACAAGAATAACATAATTGGATCATATTACTAGCCCTCAACATGCAATAAAGAGTCACTCCAAAGTCACTAATGGCGGAGAACAAACGAAGAGATTATGGTAGGGTACGAAACCACCTCAAAGATATTCTTTCGGATTGATCTATTCAAGAGTCCGTAGTAACGTTCAATCTATCATAGAGTTCGTACTAGAAAAACACCTTAAGACACAGATCAACCAAAACCCTAATGTCACCTAGATACTCCATTGTCACCTCAAGTATCCGTGGGCATGATTATACGATATGCATCACACAATCTTAGAAACAACTATACAACCAACACATAGAACTTGAAAGAGTGCCCCAAAGTTTCTACCAAAAAGTCAAGACGAAAACGTGTGCCAACCCTTATGCATAGGTTCCCAAGGTCACGGAACCGGAAAGTTGATCACCAAAACATACATCAAGTAGATCACATGATATCCCATTGTCACCATAGATAAACACGTGCAAGACATACATCAAGTGTTCTCAAATCCCGAAAGACTCAATCCGATAAGATAACTTCAAAGGAAAAACTCAATCCATTACAAGAGAGTAGAGGAGGAGAAGCATCATAATATCCAACTAAAATAGCAAAGCTCGCGATACATCAAGATCGTGCCATCTCAATAACACGAGAGAGAGAGAGAGAGAGAGATCAAACACATAGCTATTGGTACATACCCTCAGCCCCGAGGGTGGACTACTCCCTCCTCGTCATAGAGAGCGCCGGGATGATGAAGATGGCCACCGGTGAGGGTTCCCCCCTCCGGCAGGGTGCTAGAACGGGGTCTAGATTTGTTTTCGGTGGCTATAGAGGCTTTCGGCAACGGAACTCCTGATCTATGTTAATTTATGAAGGTTTCAGTATTTATAGGATTTTTGGCGTAGGGCACACGTCATGGGGGCTTCTGGGCTGTCCACGAGATAGGAGGGCGCGTCCCCAGCCTAGGGCGCGCCCCCCACCCTCGTGGGCAGCCCGTGGCTCTCCTGGCCCAACTCTTTTACTTCGGGGGCTTCTTTTGGTCCAGAAAAAATCATCAAAAATTGGTAAGACAATTGGACTCCGTTTGATATTCCTTTTCTGTAAAACCTGAAACAAGAGAAAAACATAAACTGGCACTGGGCTCTATGTTAATAGGTTAGTCCCAAAAATAATATAAAAGTGTATAATAAAGCCCATAAAACATCCTAGAAGAATAATATAATAGCATGGAACAATCAAAAATTATAGATACGTTGGAGACGTATCAGAGGGCGAGAAGACATGGTCGCGGTGGAAGACCAACTCAAAGAAGGAGGACAAGCGGGACGCAGCGTCCAACACCTTGATCACTACCGTGGAGGACATGATAACCAAGAAGGACTCAAGGGAGGAGAAGCGCCGGCAAGAAAATAAGAGCAAATGAACACCTTCATGGAGATCCAAAGGAGGAGGCTTGAGATGGAGGTGGACAAGCAAGCGCGGATGCTCAAGATCGAGGCCGCCAATGCCAAGACCAAGGCAAAAGAAGTAGCTCTATCTAGCATGTTGACAGGGGTGGAGATCATGAAGGTGGACCTCAACACCGTGTCGCCGAGGAAGAGGCCATGGTTTGAGAAGATGCAGGCCCACATGCTCAAGTTCGACGAGGTGTGATCTATGGCAGCAGGCGCCATCCTTTTTTGTATGCGAGAAAGTGTCTTGGCATGACCACGGCCAAGATGGCGTGGTCGAACTCCCGGCCTTTTTAGTGTGCTCTCATGTTTGTCGGCCGCTCGCATGGCTGTGTGATTGTCTTTTTGGTGGTTGGCATTATATGTCGGCTGCTCGCATGGTGCCAGCATGAACTTTTGGTGGCGGCATGGCCGTGGGCATGATCTATGGCCGTGAGCCTTTTACGTATGCACGTGGACATGAAATGGGTCGCTTGCGTTGGGAGCACGGGAGACCCAAAAAGTAAATTAGGCGGACACCGAGCGGGTGGCCCACCCAAACGGACGAAAAATGGAAAAAATTTCTGTTCGTTTGGGTCAGTGCGTCGGAGTTGCTCTAAGCTAAGCAGATCCATAAAGCACCACCCACAAAAAACATTATATAGGCACCCCTAAAATGAATTTAGGGTGCCGCGACGCATTTTACAGAACAAATCCCACAAACTCATACCTTTTTTTATTGTTTCTCCTCACACTTATTCTTCTCCAAGGCTCACTGTCAGAGGGTGATCTCCAGGAACTGGGGATCGAGGATACCCCGTATTTTTGTTAGTTTGGCCAGGGGCTAAAACACTAAGCCAATCAACTGACCAATAAGAGCACAAACGCAGAGGGGTTTAGATAGGTCCGGTCCATCTCGAGGCATAAAACCCTACGTCATGTTGGTATTTCATATTAGCACAAAGATACAAGTGTTTGGGTGTACAAATATGGTTGGCGGGATGTGATAGGAGGTGGTCGGTATACTCACTAGAGTACCTCGGATGACTACCTCTCCTCTCTCTTCTATCTTCTGCTAAATGCTTGTTGTGGGAGTGTGGTTGCTAGGAAAGCTTCTCCCTCAGTTCGACCACGACCATCACCTTATATAGACCCTGGGGTATCACACTTGGTCATACTAATAAATTTGAGACATTGAACAGATGGAGATATTTGTCGTGCCTTGTCCACTTGCTCATGTCGATCAGTCAGGAGCTGCACCAGGTCAGGCTCTCGAGTACCTTCCCTGACGCGACGCGATGCATCGCCCTCCCATCTTTATTGATGGCCCGCGTCCTATTTTGTCTTGTGCCTCTCAGGTCGTTGTGATGATAACCCTAAGCGTAGCCCTGCGTTAGGCAACGCGTGTAGTCTAGTCAGTCATTCAAGATCTGGTCGATGGAGTGCGCTCCAAGGCTAGTTCTGCCTTGCCGACGTGTGTCCTTGCCAGCTCAGGGAGGCTGCCTCCATGCGCGTCAAGGATGACGTTGAGGTCACCTCGGGGATCTTCTGTGGAGGCCACATCACCGTGTTTTATCTGCTTTCTCTTTCTTTACTATGGCTTCTTCTACGCTAGAAACACATGGTGTTTTTACCATCGAGCGGTCGCATATATTTCGTAAATCGGGTATACCTCATATTTAATTAGTCCATCAGTAGCACCCAGGCCCACCCACTATGAGCTTTGATTATGGTCAAAGAAAAGGTGGAGGCGTGCCCGAGCCTTGGTGGGGGTGGGCTTTCGAGAAGATAATTATGGTGCTCGTCTCGGGAACCTATGATGTCAGTGCGTTGTGTATGGGAGATGCTGACAGTTGGGGGCTCGGGAAGGTGGAATGACGTGACATTTTCGGATTACGGGCCCCGCAAACCCAAGAAGTTCGAACACAGGGGCGCGAACGAAGATCTCTCCACTCATGTCTACCTTGCGTCTCGCCCTCGTCCAGTGAAGAGATTCAAGCGAACAAAAAGTAAAGCACACAAGAGTTTACCCAGGTTCGGGCCACCTTGCGGTGTAAAACCCTACTTCCTGCTTTGGTGGATTGGCCTCGGGAGGGCTTGAATATGGATGAGTACAGTGGTTCATGAGCTCAGGAGGGTCAGGAGGCAAGGGTTCTTACTCCATTGTGCGAGGGCAGAGTTTCTCGATCTGATCCTCTCTCCCTCCATAGTGGAGATCCTAGCTACTTATATAGGCGGCTAGGGTCCTCTTCCCCCGAAATGTTTAGGCGGGAAGGGATCCCACAACGGCCATTTTGAGCGGGAACACAAGGACGTTCCTACCCTGACAAAAGGAGTCTTCGCCTGCAAAGGGATCCGGTGATGATGCGGTGGTGGGCTCGGTGGTGACATCCTCCCTGTCGTCCTTGTGGTCTTCGGTCTTGTTGCACCAATGGGGAAACCTTTGTCCTGCTCCTCGGGAACCTGCGCCTGCGCTGTATACCTTGCACCAAAATGGCAACTGCGTCGCTGGCACGCGCTGGCACCTGCTGGCGCGGTGCATCACTGCCTCCTCCCGAGGCAGGCTTGGCCTTGGATTCTCCACCCCTCCAGAGCAACCTAGCCGAGGTCGCTCCTGAGGAGGTCTTGACATCGTTCTCCTCGCGAGGTCCAGCCCCCTCGCGAGGGTCTTGGGCAGCTGGTCGATCAGCTAGGCTGTACCAGGCCGTGGCAGGAGCGCGCTGCGGCCCGCAGACAGGCAAGTCTGGGTACCCTGGTTCCCAGGACGCCGACAGTAGCCCCCAGGCCCAAGGAGCGTGCGGAGTTGGCTTCGAGGTGAAGGCTTAGTCGAGGACGAAGCGTTGCGGGCCCCAAAAGGCTGCGGGCCAGGCTGGCGCATGACAGTTGGATGGGATGTGAAGACTCCGCTCCCCATGATGTCTTGGTAACCGTGTGACTTGACAACTCCCCGGCGCAGACGACGGGGCTGTTATGGCTGCGACGCCAGTGACTGGCGGTTGGGCTCCTCCGCTCTATAAATGGGACTAGCGGGAGCCCCCAAGACATCTTCTAGCCAGCACCGTCTGCCTCCTTGCTTGCTCTCCGCTCTCCCTCTTGCTGCAAGATCTCCATGGCGCCGCCGAAGAAGCCGTCTGCCGTGGAGAAAGGGAAGGCCCCGAAGGATTTGGCCTCGCTGTCATTGAAGAGGGGCCGCGGGCGTCCCCGCAAGCATGCCGCTGCACCCGCAGCGAGTACTCGAGGGAGCGGGCGCGGCCTTTCGGGTCCCTTTGCAGTCGCCGGTGAGAAGCGCGGTGCCTCTTCCCGCGGGGAAGGTGGTCGCGGCCGTGGTGGGAGAGGAGGCACGAGGCGGCGTTTGGCAGTCGTGCGTCCTCCGCGCCAGCAGCTCCACTCCTTTGACGTGTCGTTGGAGTTCGTTGTAATGCCTAGGATGGGACTATACCTCCTACGTGTCGAGGCACGACTTAAAGGTATAAACCCATTCTGGAATGATCTCAAGTTTGGTATCTTTGCACGACTCATGTAAAAGAGGGATTAAATTGCAAAAGGAGATAGTTGGCTTACACTCGCCACTTCACACAATACATTACATAAGCAAAACATCATTCCAAAACATCACAACCCGTCTACGGGCGAAGATCCAAAGAAAGATACCAAAACAACATAAAGCCACAGGTCCGAAACGCCCCTAGTAGACACCACTATTGATCGTCGAAAACGTCACAAGCATACGGCCACTCTCTTCATCGAGCTCCCAGAGAAGTACTTGAACCAGCTCCTGCATCATTCTCGGCTGAACCTGCATCTGGTGTTGTAGTATCTGTGAGCCACGAGGACTCAGCAATCCCATAACCATGGGTATCAAGACTAGCAAAGCTTTATGGATAGGAAGAGGTAAAGTGGTGAGGTTGCAGCAGCGGCTAAGCATAATATGGTGGCTAGCTTACGAGTACAAAAATAAGATGAGCATCTACGCAAACAGTCGCAAACTAGTAGTGATCGCTAAAGATCCTGAACTACCTACGTGTCAAACATAACCCCACCGTGGTCTCTTCTCAAAGTGAAAAGAGACATTCACGGTTATTCACACAGTTGTGTGTTTTACTTCGGATCCTCTGTCAAGTTTTCTACAACCGGACATTAACAAATTCCAATCTGCCACATAACCGCAGGCATGGCTTTCGAAAGAACATATCCCTGCAGGGGTGTCCCAACTTAGCCCATCACAAGCTCTCACGATTAGCTGAAGTGATTAATATAATATCATCACCCCTTATCTTAGGGAAAACCGATCAGGCTCAGCATCCCGGTGCACAAGACATTTCGACAATGGTAAAACAAGTCCAGCAAGACCTCCCGGCGTGCCGACACCCTGATAGTAGCCGCGCGTATCTCGTCTCAGGCCACAACCGGATGGGACATCCTACAGGAGCCAGATACCTCGAGTTTCCCCGAGGCGGTCCCGTAGTCTGCCCGTTTGGGACCAACACCATCAGCACTGGCCCCCCCTGCTATGTAGAATTAAGAACCCGGGGACGCGACCCCCTATGCAATTAATTAATTAATTAAGTTTTTATTATGAGCAAATTAAAACCAATGTTGGGCCTTGCTGGAGGAGTTTTATTCAAAGTCGAACTGTCAAGGGGTCCCCATCCACCCATCGTGTAAGGAACGCAAAATCAAGGAACATAATGCCGGTTTATCTGCGCCTAAGTTGGCATGATTGGAACAAAACACCGAGCAAAAGGCCAAGCCTTCCACCCATGCCCAGTATATAGGTGTGTTAATAATAATAATAATAGATATTGTGATATTCCAACAACAAGTTCCCACCTGGAACGATCTTCATCTTCACCTGCAGCTAACAACGCTATAAGAGGGGCTGAGCAAGCGAGTAACCTAGCCAAACAGTGGTTTTGCTAGGAAGGTGTCAAAGGTTAGAGGTTTCATGGCAACAAGGAGAGGCTGACATAAAAGATGGGTAGCGCGACATGTAACGATAGCATCGAGACAACTAAGCATGGCAATGGTAGTAAAGGTATCCAAGGGTATGATCATCTTGCCTGGGATTCCGCAAGGGAGAAGAACGGTTCCATGAAGTAGACGGAGCAACATAGTCGAGCGAATCCTCACAACTCCGGAACAAAACTGAAGCTAACAAGAGAAGCAACCGGAAAGAAGCAAACAACACGGTAAACACACAATCATAAGCATGTCATGATGCACAAGCAAGCATGATGCATGTCATGTTTTAAATATGCATGGCATGGCAGATCGCACAAACAACACTACAAGTTAAGTGGAGCTCAATATGCAACGAGTTGCATATTGACGAAACACCACATTTTAATTATTTAGTTGACTCTCGTTATTTACAAGACAAGGTTAAAAGGTTGTTAACATGGCAAGAGGTGAAGCAAAAACGACTACCTATTTAGGCAAGTTTAAATGAGGCCGGAAATACCAACAACAATTCCGGGAAAATCCCCATAAGCATGTTTAGCAATTTTTAAGCAAACAACAATTTAAACATATTAATGTTGTTAACATGATGCAGATGACATGATCAAGTTTTATGCAATTTTTATTAATTAAAGGTGAACATGAAGAGATATGAAGTATTGTCACCGTGGTGAAAGGAAAGGGTGCCACGGCAACGAATCCGAAAATGATGCAACGGCAACATCTCGGTTCCGGTAACTCGTTGAGAGACCGGAGCAAAAGAAAAGGTGGCGTGAGCGATAAGAATGGTGGGGTGATCCCGTCACCGGGTTCCCACGGGTCGGCGACGAGGCAACCGAGGAGCATGACAAAAGACGAGTCGGGCACGGTGCACACAAGGAAAAACATCTCACACAACACAAGCATTCGTACACGGGTCATCGTCTCGGGTTATACCTTCGGAACATTCGTTTCGGGGCGGTTCGAGGTCGTAGAGGGACGTAGTGGAAGTAGTGGTACACGGGTCGTAGAGGAAGTAGTTGTTCACGAGGTCGTTCACGTTTCCGAAGAGGTACTTGTCGCAGCATCGGACATCTTCGGGGCGACGGTAGTGGTACACGGTTCTTCGGCGACGGTCGTCGTACACGTTCCGTAGAGGTACTTGAGGGTCTTCGCACTTGCCGGACTCGGTTCTCGCGACGGTAGTGGAACTTGACTTGTCGCCTTGTAGTCGAACTTGACATCGGGCGTGAGGTACTTGCGGTCTTGGTCACACCGGAAGAGACACTTGGTGAAACCACAGCAACAATAAAGTGACGGTGGTCTCGGTCACGACCACGATGAGGTTGGGCGAAGCTCGCCGGGCAGAAAGGAGGCATGGGCAGCAGCGTCATGACCACACGAGGCGAAGGCAGCGGCGTGCACGGACTTGGCGTCCACGGGTCTTGCGGCTGCGGTCTTCACAACAAAGGGAAAAAGAAGGCAACCAGGTGCACCGAAGGCGGCCGGCGAGCTGCTCATGCCCGAGGCCGATCGGGGAGGTGCAGCGGAACGACGACGGCGGCTCCTGACCGGCGGCGGCTTGGGCTTGCCGGCGCGGAGGAAGAGGCGACCGGAGTGACGGCCTTGGGAAGAAGGACGGCACGGCGTGCTGCGGGGAAGTGGAGTGTGACGCCCGAGACCGACGTCCCAGAAGATTCCAGAAGATTCCAGATGTTCCGGGTTGCCCGTGTGTTTCTGTTGTGCTTGTGTTATTTACATTTGCATTGCATCATGTCATCATGTCTTTTATTTTTGCATCTCAACCTAAATAAATCGTGTTGATCTTCGGTCCATTTAAATCGAGGGAAGGTGACTTCTCTTTATAACATATAAAAGTCTCTCATTATTTTAGGGAGCTATATATTAATTATTCCATTGCTTCGGAATCACCGTAACACACTTGCATAATTTCCCCACGTCTTTTCATTTCGAGTTTCACCTTCAAAATCTTGCCAATAATTCTTTTCCGTTGTTTCGAGGTTCCTCCAAAAATTCGAACATTTTTGGACACCTCAATAATCAAGTCTTGGTTCAAAACTATTTGAATTAAATTCAAATATGGTTGAATTATTTTTCCAATCGTGCCTTTTCTATTTTTCTCGGACCGTGCTCGTTTTTATTAGCCCGAGAAAAATAATGTTCCATTGTGCTATTTTTTTCCCTAGCCTCCCTCTTCTTTCTTTTCTTCTCTCTTTTGGTTTTCTGCAAAAATCAATTAGAAAGGAGGAGCCCAAACCAGGCCAACAGCTTCCCAGGCCTCCCTTCTGGTCCCAGCCGCCTAGCCTCCAGCTTCTAGGCCCATCCCAGCGGCCCATCTCCTCTAGGCCAAACCCCCTACAGCTAACCCTAGCCGCATCGTAGTCTCTCCTTCGCTCCTCCCATCTCTCCCCGCACCCCGCCGCCCGGATGTCTCGACCCCTCGCTCGGTCCCGCATCCCTTCGAGGTCGAGCCTCTGCCTCCCTCTCGCACTCCCCCATCCCCCTCGATCTTCCCAGAGCCGTGCGTCCCTCGCAGATCCCTCGTTCCCCGACGCCGCGCCTCGAGCCCTCTCCTATGCGCCGCGGCCAGCCACCTCAGCTCCAGCTCGCCTTGGCCTTGCGCCTCGGGCCCTCCTCCGCATCGCCATGGGAGCCTCCCGTCAGCTCTCCTCGCCCTCGAGCGCCCCCGTCTCCAGAAGCCAGGCGCCGCTGCGCGGCCTCCGTCCTCCGGCCCTGCACCTCCAGGCCGGCCCTCAGCGCCCTGCCCCGTGAGCGCCGTCCTCGCGCTGGAGCTCCCTCTCCGTCCCCTTGCGTCCTCGCGCTGGAGCTCCCTCTCCGTCCCTGCCTTCTTCGCCAGCGGCCAGAACCCGCCGTGGTCGCCCAGGGAACCCTTCTCCAGCAGCGCCACTGGACCGTCCCTGGCCTCCTTCATCACCATGAGCGCCACCGGAGGCCACCGCGCCGATGCCCCTCCGAGGAACCCCGCCGTCTCTTCGTTCTCCAGGTCGCCCAGCAGCATGGAGCTCCTCCAGCGCCTCGCCGTGCCGCTGCCTTGGTTCCTTCCCGCAAGAACTGCTGCTGCCATGTCCTCGTCTCCGTGCAGCCCTTGTTGTGTTGTGTTTTGTTTTTGTTTTGTGTGCCTGTGCTGTAATTTTTGACAGATGACCCGTGTACGACTACCGGCGACCCGACCAAGTACCTCTTCGAGACAAGTACTCCGACATAGATGACATGAACGACTACGAACGAACGACTACTCGGATCAAGTACCACTACCGTCGCGAGATCGAGAACCCCCAAGTACCACGATGATGCGCCGAGTACCACTACGTCCGACGCCACGACAAGTACCCCTACACGGCGAAACGACAAGTACCACTACCGACGCCGGAGCCATCGGAACGAGTACCCCTACCGATGACCGTGAACAACTACCGCCGTCGTGGAACAGGCAAGAACGAACGGAACGAGTACATCTACCGCCGCCCGAGTACAACTACTTCCCTCTACGGCCATGTACAACTTCTTCCACTACGTTCCTCGACGATCGCGAACCGCCCCGAAACGCACGCTTCGAAGGTATAACACCGAGACGTGACCCGTGAATGCTTGTTGTGGTTGTATGAAATGTTTTCCCTTGTGTGCTCCGTGCCCGTTCATCCTTTTGTCATGTTCCTCGGTTGCCTCGTCACCGACTCGTGGGAACCCGGAAACGGGATCACCCACTTTCATCTTGTTCGACTTGTTCACGTCGATTCTATCTTTTGCACCGGACTCTCAACGAGTTACCGGAACCGATATGGTGCCGTTGCATCATTTTCGGATCATTGCCGTGGCACCCCTTTCTTTCCACCACGATGACAAATACTTCATATCTTCTTCTTGTCAACCTTTTAATAAAACTTGCATAAAACTTGATCATGTCATCCGCATCATGTTAACAACATTAATATGTGTGAATTGTTGTTTGCTTATAATTATTAAACATGCTCATGGGGATTTTCCGGATATGTTGTTGTTATTCTCCGGCCTCATTTAAATTGCCTAGTTAGTGTAGTTTTATTATGTTTCACCTCTTGCCATGTTAACAAACATTTAATCTTGTCTTGTAAATAACGAGAGTCAACTAAATAATTAAATGTGGTGATTCGTCAATATGCAACTCGTTGCATATTGATCTCCACTTAACTTGTAGTTTTGTTTGTGCACTTTGCCATGCCATGCATATTTAAACCGGACATGCATCATCCTTGTTTGTGCATCATATGCCATGTTTATGATTGTGTGTTTACCGTGTTGTTCTTTCTTTCCGGTTGCTTCTCTTGTTAGCTTCGGTTTCGTTCCGGAGTTGTGAGGTTTCTCCCGTCTCTGTTGCTCCGTCTACTTCATGGATCCGTTCTTCTCTCTTGTGGAATCCCAGGCAAGATGACCGAACCCGGATACCATTACTATTTTTGCCTATTGCTAGAAGTCTCGTTCTTTAGTTTTGCCTCGATGCCCATGTTCTTCTTGTCAGCCTCCTACTTGTAACCATGAACCTGTTTAACCACCCTACCTATGCAAACCGTTGCTTGGCTAAGTACGCTTCGCTCAGCCCCTCTTATAACATTGTTAGTTGCAGGTGAAGATTGAAGATGCTTGCTTCATGTTGAAGTTTGGTTGGGTTATATCACACTATTTAAATGCTTAAAATGAAATCATCTATATACTGGCAAGGGTGGAAGGCTAAGCCTTTTGCTTGGTGATTTGTTCCACTCATGCCGTTAGGAACCGTATAAACCGGTGTTATGTTCCTTGATTATGCGTTCCTAACACGGTTGGGGTGTATGGGACCCCCTTGATAAACTGCTAAGTGCTAAGTCTTTTCCAGCAAGTCCCAACATTGGTACTATTTGCCTAATAACTAATAAAACTTGCATGTGGACTAGCTATCCCTTTTATTTTAATTCAACCCCCCCCCCCGGGCCAGTGCTCCACATGAGTGTTGGTCCGAAACGAGCAGACTGCGGGGCCGCCTCGGGGCAACCTGAGGTATCTGGCATACACCTGTAGGATGACTCATCCGGTCGTGTCTTGAGACTTAGATACGCGCGGCTACTATCAGGGTGTCGACACGCCGGGAGGATTTGCTGGATTAGCCTTACCTTAGTTCGGTTTAACTTGAGCACGGGATTACGAGAATACTCGGGTCTTCCCACCTATGGAGTTGCGACTCCGCGGATCGTGGGCTTGTGATGGGCCAAGTTGGAACACCCCTGCAGGGTTTGAACTTTCGAAAGCCGTGCCCGCGGTTATGTGGCAGATGGGAGCTTGTTAATTTCGGTTGTAGATAACTTGACACAATGATTCAATACGCTACCAGCGTGTGTACCGTGACTGTCAATTTCCGAATAGGGATTCGGGAGTTGAACACGGTGGGGTTATGTTTGACCGGCTTTAGTTAGGATCACTTCGTGATCATCTTTCGACCGATGCAACTTCTCTTCTCGCTCTCTTTTACGTAAGATAGTGCTAGTTGCTGCTGCAGACTCTTGTTTTTATCCTTCACCTCATATTCTTTTCTTCAGCCTTGTCCACACCCAAGGCTTAAATAGTCTTGTTACCCGGGAACGGGATTGCTGAGTCCTCTGTGGCTCACAGTTACTTCACCACACCAGATGCAGGTTCAGCCGAGTTTGATGCAGGAGCTGGTTCAAGTACTTCATCGGGAGCTCGATGAAGAGTGTGGCCGTTTGCTTGTGACGTTTCGATGTTCAGTAGTGGTTTCTACTAGGATTCGATCCTGACCTGTGGCTTTATGTTGTTTTGGTATCTTGCTTTTGGATCTTACCCTTAGATGGGCTGTGATGTTTTGAATGATGTTTTGCTTATGTAATGTATTGTGTGAAGTGGCGAGTGTAAGCCAACTATCTTCTTTTGCAATTTAATTCCTCTTTTACATGAGTCGTGCAAAGATACCAAACTTGAGATCATTCTAGGATGGGCTTATACCTTTAAGTCGTGCCTCGACACGTAGGAGGTATAGTCCCATCCTGGGCATTACAAGTTGGTATCAGAGCCTTCTCCGACCTAGAAGCCCCACTGTTTGATCGAATCGTTGACGGTTGAGTCTAGGCACACACTGAAAACTTTTTGAGTCCTATATTATATCGGAGAGTAGGATTTCTTTGCTTCTCATCCATTTTCTCTCTGGTGAGGACTCCTGATGTCTACTCTTGCCTCTTCTACTTTCAAAATTGCACCAAATTTTTTTTAGGATCCCGCGAGTATTCTGGGATTGTTTCGATGTTCTTGTGACAAGGATATTGTTCTCGATGCCTCCTGTTACCGAGGAGTTGAGCTTCGGGGTATCATTGACACAAGCATATCGCGGCAGTACTAAATACTTAAGACGGCCGACATCGAAAATCTCTCCTATACGGCCAGTGGCAAGATAACCCCGACATCACCCAGTACTGGAGAGGTAGTTCGAGAGTATTGCCATAGCTTGTTATAGTGGATGCTTTTCGAAGGTCCGAGGTACACAGTTTCCGAGAAAGACTGGTTATGTGTTGAAGGATGGATACACCTGGATGTAGGTTTAGAGTTGATTGCGCGGTGCTTCCCGTGTATCCCCAACACCTGATTGCATAACTGGAAACTTTCGGAAATCTATAGGTGGGTTCATCCAGTAGTTCTAGGCATTCTTCCAACGGATGCTCGATATGAAGTTTGGGGTTCTACATTGAGTGAAGTGGTTTTATGGACTTGTTCTGATCGGGAGTTGCATCTTAATGGATCCTTGGCTATGCTGATCCGGGGATTGCAAAACCCTTTTGTAACACGTTCCATGAGCTTTCAGCACGAAGATGTCGAACGAAGCTTCTATCTTGTATTTGTTCTATCTGATCCTTGTTCCTTTTTATTTTCTTTTTGTTCTCCAAGTGGCTTCTCGTCGAGTTGATGTACCTGCGGAATTCATTCGTTCAATCCTCTGTTCGAATGATATTGTGAAGATCATGTTATATATCTATCCTTTGTTTTTGTTTTGATTCTGGTATTCGAGTTGCTTCGATGTCAAATGTTGATTCCATACCTTTCTTAATCGGTGTTCTCATATTTCTATGGGAGTGCTAATTCTTCTTGACCATCAAGATGGTCATGTTAAATTCTTTTCCAACCGGTGTGCCTTCTTTTCAAGTTATTCCATACGGACACCGTTGAGAAATCTGACGATTTGTCTGTTTCATTCATCCCAAGCTATCTTTGTTTTTCCCACCCTCCCACCCTTCTTCTTCTCGGAGCAAGATTTTCTCAAATGAAGTATCCATTTTATTCATGTGATGTTTCTTCATTCTTTTCCTTCAATGTTCTTATCCGGGGATTTATCGTGAAGATGCTCAAGAGTTTCAAGTTCTTCATTCTTTTGTTCTTAGATTCTGCCGGAGGATGTAATTCAAGAATTTGGTGTTGATCTTATCCTTTTCCCTCTTTTCACAATGCTTTCTTATTCCGGTGCACCAATTAATCATTCTCCTCTTGCTATTCATATCCGGAGTGCTGAAGATTCATAATTTCATTCTTAATCCTTTCAAGCTATTTTGAGGATTATCATCTTATTCTAGTCATTTAATTCAACCGGTGCAATATCTCTTAAGCAATCTATTTCAACGGTGATTTCTTTGAGTGGGCCCTAACCCACAGGTCTTTTCCCAGGATCTTACCTGACTCTTCTATTTTCTAATGTTATACTCAAATTCTTTTCAAATGTGACGTAAGAATGAATCCCATCAGTCACATGCTTTCTCCAAGATCGTTTTCAAATTCTTTTCATCGTTGGTTCAACCTTCTAATTCTTCATTCCGGAGTGCTCAACAATTATTCATGGTGGTGTATCTCATCGTCTTCCTAGATTGTGAAGACCGGAGAAGTGTTTCTCTTCTATCTTGGCCCGTTCTCTGGAAGATTTGGGGTTTTAGCTTCATGCCATCCTCATTATTGTTCAGATTTTGAGGAATTCTTTCTAACCATCCGAAGCATTTCATGAATTCTTCCCATTGTGATCCTCCGAAGGCCATCATTTCAGAATATTTCTTCGTTCTCAGTTTTTCAACTTCGTCCTCCAAATATTCTTCTTTGATGTCTCTTCGTTCGTCTCCATATTATTACGGTGGTTCTTTCAAGTTTACTCTTCCCTGTTATCATATCAATTCATTTGTTCTTTTCACAATTCTACCGGTGCTTTGTTGAATACTTATCCAAACTTGTGCTAGATCTCTCTTTAACTCCTTGCAATGAGAATAAGTAGTATGCCAAATCCTTTGGTTGTCATCAATTTAATTGGTGAAGGAGATGCATAACATAACTCTTATTCTTGTTCCTTCAGGTGATTTAATTCTTTTGTCTGGAGCTTGTTCATCATATCATATTCTCGCTTCTAAGTTGTTCATCTTGTTTTCCGGAGCTTCAAGTTATTTCAATTTTATCATTTCAACTTCATCTAATTCATCGCAGGCCTTGAGTCTTATTCTTTTCTTCTTTCACTTCCATGCTTTCTTTACCGGAGTTCTTCATGGTGGTTCATCATCATTTAATTCAGCCTCGAAGTCTTCATCAAGATTCTTGTTGGATGGGGTCAAATATTCGTCTTCTTGCATTTTGAAGTGCAATCCTTTCTACCTATTCTTTCCAGATGGTGGTATGCCATTTTTGAAAATTTTCTTCATGTTTCATGATTCACAAGTTGTCAAGAATGAGATATTTAAAACCATCATTTCCCTTGTTCAGGAGATCTTTTCAACCCTTCACTTATTCATTGGAGTAATCTTGGGTTATATTTCACCTAAAAGCTTTCCTTGAGAATTGTTGCTATTATGGTGCTTATAAATGACCCAAGTTCTTCATTTATCATTCCGATGAAATAAGTTTTCGTCTCCTTGTTGATCTCAATCCAATTAATTGTTTTCCGTTAGTGGCTGGTTGTCACCTCATAATTTCGAGATGTTTTCCATAAGCCCACATGAAGCTTATTCTTTCGTTGTTGAATTTCCAACAACTCCGTTCAACCCTTCTTTGTAAGGAGGATTTCCTAATTCATTTTGAGAGAAGTTGTCTTTTTTCTTCTCCATTCATTTCTTTCGTTGATTTATATGCTATTCTTCCATTCTGGAGGCATTGTCATGTTCCTCTCTTTAACCATCATCTCGTTTTTTTTATCGAGATCATGTTCTTTCCCTTGCTTATCATTTAACCGGAGTGTTGTGCCCTCCATTCAAGTTCTCTCATCTTATCAAGTTTTGCCTCTCTTTATACCGGTGTGCTGTTTGAATCCTTCTTACCCCTTGTGCCATTCCATCAATTGTTTCGGAGGCAATATGTTGTTCTTTTCATCAAGTATCACTTCATCTCCTCAACTTCCTGTCAATTCCTTCCATTTTCAGACGGAGTGCTGTCCAAATTCTGTCATTCTTATTCCTTGGCTATACTGTTGCAGTTTCTTATTCTTTGGTTCGTAAGCTCTTGTTTCATGTCTTCTAACCTACAAGGTTCTGATAATGTTCCATGTTCCTCCTTTTACCGGAGTGCTTTCATCTTCGTTCATCTCTGTTGTATTCTTTCTTTCAACTTGTTCAACCTCTCAAGGTTCTTTGGTTTCACTCGTCTGTCAAAGAAGCAACTTTGTTTTACCTCTTCTTTTTCGTTTCTACCCGGTGATATCTCTAGGATCTCGGGTCGAGATCCTCTGTTAGTGTGGGAGAGTTGTGACGCCCGAGACCGACGTCCCAGAAGATTCCAGAAGATTCCAGATGTTCCGGGTTGCCCGTGTGTTTCTGTTGTGCTTGTGTTATTTACTTTTGCATTGCATCATGTCATCATGTCTTTTATTTTTGCATCTCAACCTAAATAAATCGTGTGGACCTTCGGTCCATTTAAATCGAGGAAAGGTGACTTCTCTTTATAACATATGAAAGTCTCTCATTATTTTAGGGAGCTATATATTAATTATTCCATTGCTTCGGAATCACCGTAACACACTTGCATAATTTCCCCATGTCTTTTCATTTCGAGTTTCACCTTCAAAATCTTGCCAATAATTCTTTTCCGTTGTTTCGAGGTTCCTCCAAAAATTCGAACATTTTTGGACACCTCAATAATCAAGTCTTGGTTCAAAACTATTTGAATTAAATTCAAATATGGTTGAATTATTTTTCCAATCGTGCCTTTTCTATTTTTCTCGGACCGTGCTCGTTTTTATGAGCCCGAGAAAAATAATGTTCCATTGTGCTATTTTTTTCCCTAGCCTCCCTCTTCTTTCTTTTCTTCTCTCTTTTGGTTTTCTGCAAAAATCAATTAGAAAGGAGGAGCCCAAACCAGGCCATCAGCTTCCCAGGCCTCCCTTCTGGTCCCAGCCGCCCAGCCTCCAGCTTCTAGGCCCATCCCAGCGGCCCATCTCCTCTAGGCCAAACCCCCTACAGCTAACCCTAGCCGCATCGCAGTCTCTCCTTCGCTCCTCCCATCTCTCCCCGCACCCCGCCGCCAGGATGTCTCGACCCCTCGCTCGGTCCCGCATCCCTTCGAGGTCGAGCCTCTGCCTCCCTCTCGCACTCCCCCATCCCCCTCGATCTTCCCAGAGCCGTGCGTCCCTCGCAGATCCCTCGTTCCCCGACGCCGCGCCACGAGCCCTCTCCTATGCGCCGCGGCCAGCCACCTCAGCTCCAGCTCGCCTTGGCCTTGCGCCTCGGGCCCTCCTCCGCATCGCCATGGGAGCCTCCCGTTAGCTCTCTTCGCCCTCGAGCGCCCCCGTCTCCAGAAGCCAGGCGCCGCTGCGCGGCCTCCGTCCTCCGGCCCTGCACCTCCAGGCCGGCCCTCAGCGCCCTGCCCCGCGAGCGCCGTCCTCGCGCTGGAGCTCCCTCTCCGTCCCCTTGCGTCCTCGCGCTGGAGCTCCCTCTCCGTCCCTGCCTTCTTCGCCAGCGGCCAGAACCCGCCGTGGTCGCCCAGGGAACCCTTCTCCAGCAGCGCCACTGGACCGTCCCTGGCCTCCTTCATCGCCATGAGCGCCACCGGAGGCCACCGCGCCGCTGCCCCTCCGAGGAACCCCGCCGTCTCTTCGTTCTCCAGGTCGCCCAGCAGCATGGAGCTCCTCCAGCGCCTCGCCGTGCCGCTGCCTTGGTTCCTTCCCGCAAGAACTGCTGCTGCCGTGTCCTCGTCTCCGTGCAGCCGTTGTTGTGTTGTGTTTTGTTTTTGTTTTGTGTGCCTGTGCTGTAATTTTTGACAGATGACCCGTGTACGACTACCGGCGACCCGACCAAGTACCTCTTCGAGACAAGTACCCCGACATCGATGACATGAACGACTACGAACGAACGACTACTCGGATCAAGTACCACTACCGTCGCGAGATCGAGAACCCCCAAGTACCACGACGATGCGCCGAGTACCACTACGTCCGACGCCACGACAAGTACCCCTACACGGCGAAACGACAAGTACCACTACCGACGCCGGAGCCATCGGAACGAGTACCCCTACCGATGACCGTGAACAACTACCGCCGTAGTGGAACCGGCAAGAACGAACGGAACGAGTACATCTACCGCCGCCCGAGTACAACTACTTCCCTCTACGGCCATGTACAACTTCTTCCACTACGTTCCTCGACAATCGCGAACCGCCCCGAAACGCACGCTTCGAAGGTATAACACCGAGACGTGACCCGTGAATGCTTGTTGTGGTTGTATGAAATGTTTTCCCTTGTGTGCTCCGTGCCCGTTCATCCTTTTGTCATGTTCCTCGGTTGCCTCGTCACCGACTCGTGGGAACCCGGAAACGGGATCACCCACTTTCATCTTGTTCGACTTGCTCACGTCGATTCTATCTTTTGCACCGGACTCTCAACGAGTTACCGGAACCGATATGGTGCCGTTGCATCATGTTCGGATCGTTGCCGTGGCACCCCTTTCTTTCCACCACGATGACAAATACTTCATATCTTCTTCTTGTCAACCTTTTAATAAAACTTGCATAAAACTTGATCATGTCATCCGCATCATGTTAACAACATTAATATGTGTGAATTGTTGTTTGCTTATAATTATTAAACATGCTCATGGGGATTTTCCGGATATGTTGTTGTTATTCTCCGGCCTCATTTAAATTGCCTAGTTAGTGTAGTTTTATTATGTTTCACCTCTTGCCATGTTAACAAACATTTAATCTTGTCTTGTAAATAACGAGAGTCAACTAAATAATTAAATGTGGTGATTCGTCAATATGCAACTCGTTGCATATTGATCTCCACTTAACTTGTAGTTTTGTTTGTGCACTTTGCCATGCCATGCATATTTAAACCGGACATGCATCATCCTTGTTTGTGCATCATATGCCATGTTTATGATTGTGTGTTTACCGTGTTGTTCTTTCTTTCCGGTTGCTTCTCTTGTTAGCTTCGGTTTCGTTCCGGAGTTGTGAGGTTTCTCCCGTCTCTGTTGCTCCGTCTACTTCATGGATCCGTTCTTCTCTCTTGTGGAATCCCAGGCAAGATGACCGAACCCGGATACCATTACTATTTTTGCCTATTGCTAGAAGTCTCGTTCTTTAGTTTTGCCTCGATGCCCATGTTCTTCTTGTCAGCCTCCTACTTGTAACCATGAACCTGTTTAACCACCCTACCTATGCAAACCGTTGCTTGGCTAAGTACGCTTCGCTCAGCCCCTCTTATAGCATTGTTAGTTGCAGGTGAAGATTGAAGATGCTTGCTTCATGTTGAAGTTTGGTTGGGTTATATCACACTATTTAAATGCTTAAAATGAAATCATCTATATACTGGCAAGGGTGGAAGGCTAAGCCTTTTGCTTGGTGATTTGTTCCACTCATACCGTTAGGAACCGTATAAACCGGTGTTATGTTCCTTGATTATGCGTTCCTAACACGGTTGGGGTGTATGGGACCCCCTTGATAAACCGCTAAGTGCTAAGTCTTTTCCAGCAAGTCCCAACATTGGTACTATTTGCCTAATAACTAATAAAACTTGCATGTGGACTAGCTATCCCTTTTATTTTAATTCAACCCCCCCGGGCCAGTGCTCCACATGAGTGTTGGTCCGAAACGAGCAGACTGCGGGGCCGCCTCGGGGCAACCTGAGGTATCTGGCATACACCTGTAGGATGACTCATCCGGTCGTGTCCTGAGACTTAGATACACGCGGCTACTATCAGGGTGTCGACACGCCGGGAGGATTTGCTGGATTAGCCTTACCTTAGTTCGGTTTAACTTGAGCACGGGATTACGAGAATACTCGGGTCTTCCCACCTATGGAGTTGCGACTCCGCGGATCGTGGGCTTGTGATGGGCCAAGTTGGAACACCCCTGCAGGGTTTGAACTTTCGAAAGCCGTGCCCGCGGTTATGTGGCAGATGGGAGCTTGTTAATTTCGGTTGTAGATAACTTGACACAATGATTCAATACACTACCAGCGTGTGTACCGTGACTGTCAATTTCCGAATAGGGATTCGGGAGTTGAACACGGTGGGGTTATGTTTGACCGGCTTTAGTTAGGATCACTTCGTGATCATCTTTCGACCGATGCAACTTCTCTTCTCGCTCTCTTTTACGTAAGATAGTGCTAGTTGCTGCTGCAGACTCTTGTTTTTATCCTTCACCTCATATTCTTTTCTTCAGCCTTGTCCACACCCAAGGCTTAAATAGTCTTGTTACCCGGGAACGGGATTGCTGAGTCCTCTATGGCTCACAGTTACTTCACCACACCAGATGCAGGTTCAGCCGAGTTTGATGCAGGAGCTGGTTCAAGTACTTCATCGGGAGCTCGATGAAGAGTGTGGCCGTTTGCTTGTGACGTTTCGATGTTCAGTAGTGGTTTCTACTAGGATTCGATCCTGACCTGTGGCTTTATGTTGTTTTGGTATCTTGCTTTTGGATCTTACCCTTAGATGGGCTGTGATGTTTTGAATGATGTTTTGCTTATGTAATGTATTGTGTGAAGTGGCGTGTGTAAGCCAACTATCTTCTTTTGCAATTTAATTCCTCTTTTACATGAGTCGTGCAAAGATACCAAACTTGAGATCATTCTAGGATGGGCTTATACCTTTAAGTCGTGCCTCGACACGTAGGAGGTATAGTCCCATCCTGGGCATTACATGGAGTGGCGGCTCGGCGGGCGACGAGGCAAGGCCTCTGGCGGCGGGGTGCGTCGGGGCTGCGGCCTGTGGGGTGCGAGGCGCACGGCACTGGAGAGGAGGGCGCGGTCGCGGCAGGAGTGCTCCGCGGCTTGAGGACGGGGCGCGGAGGAGGAAGGAGGTCCGGCGAGGTGGGGCGCGGTGGCCCTGGAGGCGAGCGACTCGGCGACGGAAGGAGGAGGGAGATCGAAGGAAGGGGACGAGCGGCGCGAGCGAGGGAACGAGGCTGCGGCGCTGGGAGGGAGAGCGAGGGGAGAGATGGGGAGCCTGGGTCGAGCTAGGTCAGGATGGGGTTAGCTGGGCTAGGAGGGAAGTTTAGGCCGGCTGGGAGGGAGGCCGCAGCGGCCTGGGCCAAAAGGAGGCCGGCGGCTGGGCCTCCTCTCCATATATTTCTTAGCAGAAAAAAATAAATAGAGAGAGTCCAAAAAAATAAGAAAGGAGGCCATGAACAGTAAATAAATGATGGAACATTTTTTTAAGGCTTTAAGGAATAAAACCAACCCAACAAAAGTGGTTCCAACAAAATAGGGAAGATATGCAAGTGTGTGTTGGGTTAATTCCAAACAAATGGAATATTTTTATAATATAGCTCCATAATATATTGAGAGCATATGTTATAAAGAGAAATCATCATGTGAAATCCCTCGATTTAAATAGATCAAAAGATCTATGCAATTTATTTAAGTTGAGATGCAAAAGATTAAAGACATGATGGCATGATGACATGATGCAAAGCAAAATAAATGACGCAAGCACAAATGAACCACACGGGAGACCCCGGAACATCTGGAATCTCTGGAATCTTCTGGGACGTCTGTCTTCGGGCGTCACATTCGTGGTGTGGGCGGAGAAGTCGGGCGGCTCGTGGCTCCGGCTTCCCCGCTCGTTCGGCAACGTGCTACGAGCCAAAGGTCCCGACGGCGTCTGGCTGCAGACCGACGGTTGTTGTAGCGGTGCGTCCTGGGTGGAGGTTGACGTGGCTCCCTGTGGCGACGTGTTCCTGGAGCACAGCTAGCAATCGTTTGCACGCGCGCGCCGGCTGCAGGGGAGATGCACGCTCCACTTCAGGTATGATGGCGCCTCAACCCTGTTCGTCAGGGTCTTCTCAGAGGAAGGGAGGCGCCTTGGGTGTTGTCCTGAAGTTGATGACGAAGAGGACGACGGGGACGGCGTCCGGAGGAGTAGCTCCTCCTCCAGGGACGATCTTGGTCCTAGGGGGCGCCGCGGGACCCCCCCTCTATGGCAGCAGCAGCTCCTTCGACAGCGGCGGCTACAACGAGCCACCGCGCCGCCGTGGCTCGGTGATGCGGGAGGAGTTGGGAGACTCCGACTGAGTGGGAGCGGCCTCCGCCTCTTCTTCTTTTTTTCTTCATTTCCTTCCTGTGTCAAAATTTTAAGTTGCCTCGAGAAGGCGTGTAATGGACTATGACATATGTATGAAGCGAGAACTTGCTTATCATGTTTTTGGTCTGGGTGAGATTACTTAGCTTATGTGCTGTGATGTCTTGAGGTGAAGTGGTCCTGACTCATTGGCGTCATGAGCCCCCATTGGGCCATGAGGACGGCTGAGTTCGGAGAACCTGCGTAATCCTCGAGTACGGGTGAGACGCTGAGAGCTGTTGAGAGCGCCGAGCGTGAATTAAGGCGCCAAGGCCTGAGCCGGAGCCTGAGCAGGCTTGGCCAGGCGAGCTCACGGGACCATGGCAGACGAAAGCCGGTGACCGACCATGTCCCAGCCCCCACGCGCGAGGCATGCGAAGGAGAGCGAGTGGCGTAGCCCTTGCTTAACAAGCTGAACTTAAAACCGGCGAGAAAAATCCCAAGCAAGACTTCCAACCAAATGCAAGAAACACGAGAACTTCATAGCATGGGGTAGAGGAAGGGATGATATCCAAGGACGTATAAAAGGCTGACAGCCAAACACCAAGCCAAAAAAAGGAAAAAGGTCGCGTCTGACCCCTACACTACGTCTTCTTCCCAGTGCGGAGCTATGGACTACCACTAGGACGTGGGTGGGAGCCCCGTCTGAGGGCCCGTAGGCAACACACAGGAGACTCTGAGGCACGTACAACCCCAACTCATTATTACGTGAGAGTGTCATGAGCGGAAACCTTCACGGGCACAGAGCCTTGATTACGGATAGAACCTCCTGAGGTGCTCAATGTTCCAGGAATTCTGGATAGGTATCCCACCCTGCGTCTCCAGGCGCACATCACCAAGCCTAGAGACACGGGCGATTCTGAATGGGCCCTCCCACATGGGCGAGAGCTTGTGTAATCCCTCCCTGGAGAGGGCCCGCCTTAGGACCAAGTCACCAACTTCAAGTGTTCTTGCGCGGACGCTGCGGCAGTGGTACTGCTGCGGCGCCTGCTAATATCGCGCCGCCCTGAGGGCAGCTCGGCAGCGTCCCTCCTCGACGAGCACGAGGTCCATCCACCAGGCGGCGCCCTGGCATTCCTCATTGAAAGCCAAGACCCATGGGGAGCGATGCTTGACCTCGTGAGGGAGGACCGCCTCCGCCCCATAGACGAGAAAGAAAGGAGTTTCTGCAATGGGTTTGGTAGCAGTGCTTCAGATTGACCACAGCACGGACTGGAGCTCGTCGATCCAGCCCTTGCCGCAAGCCTCGAGCTTCTTCTTAAAGCTGTGCGTCTTGAGGCCATGCAAGACTGACGTGTTGGCGCATTCGGCCTGACTGTTGCTCTTGGGGTGAGCCACCGAGGCGTAGCAGATCTGTGTTCCAAGGTTAGCACAATATGACATGAGGAGATTGCTTGTGAACTGCGAACCGTTATCCGTGATGATGCGGCTGGGGACCCCGAATCGCCTCACAAAGCCATGGATGAACTTGATGGCCGACCCGGTTGGGATCGCGCGAACAGGCTCCACCTCTGCCCACTTGGTGAATTTGTCGATGGCGACGTATAGGAAGCGGTAGCCCCCCATTGCCCAGGGAAATGGACCCAGGATGTCCAATCCCCAGACCGCGAAGGGCCAGGAAAGCGGGATCATCTAGAGACCCTGCGGTGGCTGGTGGATCTGCTTGGCGTGATATTGACATGCCTCGCAAGCCTGCACAAGCTCCGTGGCATCGTTAAGCGATGTGGGCCAGTAGAAGCCGGTGCGGAAGGCCTTGCCCACGAGGGTGCGAGACGATGAGTGGTGACCGCAGTCCCCACCGTGGATGTCAGCCAACAGCTTGCGCCCTTGCATCCTCGAGATGCATTTTTTAGTGAGACATCATTGGGGCGCCTCCTGTAGAGTTCGCCGTCTTGGATGCAGTAAGCCGATGCCTGTCGGACCATGCAATATGTGTCTTCCTCCTTGTCTGACAGGGTGTCATGTTGCAGGTAGATCTTGAGCTTTTGGGTCCAGCAACCCTCCTCAGGCTCCTCGGTGAGTAGCAGGCGGGCTCCGGATGCCGGTCCGCAGGGCGGGGCTCCGTTCGCAGGCGCCACAGGTATCCCCTGCCGAGGGGACACTGGCTCAGGAATGGGCGGTGTTGCCGACAGTTGGAGCAGCCGCTCCTCGAAGACGCCCGGCCTCTGAGGCTCCCGCTTGGAGGCTCATTTGGCGATGTCATCCGCTTCCTTGTTGGTGCCCCTTGGTACGTGCTGCACCTCCAGCCCTCGAAATTGCCTTTCCATCTTGCGCACCTCCTCCATATATGCCTCCATGTGCTCGTCCTTGGGCTTGTATTTCTTGTTGGAGAAGTTGACGATGAGCTGCGAATCACCTCTGATGGTGAGACGCTTGAACCCCAGTGCAGCGGCGGCCTTGAGCCCAGCAATTAGGCCCTCGTACTCTGCGATGTTGTTGGAGACCTTCTCGCCTTGCTGGAAGCAAAGCTGCACGGCGTAGTATAACTTGTCCTGAGTGGGAGATACTAACACGGCGCCAGCCTCTGTGCCAAGGCGCGAGAAGGCACCGTCAAAGTATACCACCCATCCCTCCGGGGCTTCATCACCGGGGGCCAGTGAGCGATACTAGCCAGCCCCTGCTCCGGTGCGTCGGTCCATTCTGCCACAAAGTCTACCAGCGTAGCTCCCTTGATTGCTCGTGTTGTGCTACACTCCAACTGGAACGCCTGGAACTCGATGTTCCACTCGGCGACCCTCCCGACGACATTCGGGCCCCGGAGTACTTTCTCGAGAGGGTATGATGAGACAACCTTGATAGGGTGGCCCTAGAAGTTATGGCGCAGCTTCCTGGAGGCGACAAGGAGCGCCAGGAGCAGTTTCTGAGGCATCGGGTAGCGTGAGCGCGGGTCGCGTAGCACGGTGATGACGAAGTACACTGGGTGCTCCACGAGGGTCGGCGCTGCAGGATCCTCAGGCGCCTCAAGAATCTTGGATGCCTCAAGAATCTTGGGTGCCTCTTGCTAGATGGCGGGGTCGCCAGTGCCCGTGGTCGAATCTACCTCCGTAACTGCGCCAGGGACGACGAGGGTCCTGAGGATGCCGAATTGCCCGATGGCCTCGCGCTTCGGCACCTCTCCTCGTGCTCTACCACCAGCGCTGCACTGGCGGAGTGAGGCGTCGCGGAGAGGTAGAGAGTCGTGGGTTCCAGGGGTCGCGGCGCTACCATAACCGGCGGGTTGGTGAGGTATTCCTTGAGATCCTGGAAGGCAGCATCGGCCTCCGGTGTCCACTCAAAGGGCCCCTTCTTCTTCATGAGCTTGAAGAACGGGAGGGCGCGTTCACCAAGCTTAGAGATGAAACATCATAGGTACGTTACGCATCCCGCCAGCTTCTGCATCTCCTTCAGGTTTGTGGGCTGCTTCATTCTTTCGATGGCCTTGATCTTCTCCAGATTAGCTTCAATGCCCCGGTGTGAAACCAGGAACCCCAGCAGCTTGCCGGAGGGTACACCAAACACACACTTCTTCGGGTTGAGGCATAGCTTCACCTTGCGCAGGTTGGCGAACGTTTCTTCCAGGTTCTGGACGAGCGTCCTGGCTTCTCTGGTCTTGACCACGATGTCGTCGACGTAGGCCTCCGCGTTCCTCCCGAGCTGAGGGCCGAGGGTGATGTGCTTCAGGCGCCGGAAGGTGGCGCCTGCGTTTCTCAGCCCGAAAGGCATGCAGGTGTAGCAGTAGACCTCGCATGGGGTCAGGAACGCCGTTTTCTCCACATCCTCCACCGCCATCTTGATTTGGTGGTAACCCAAGAAGGCGTCGAGGAAGCAGAGTAGGTCACACTCAGCCGTTGAATCCATGATCTGGTTAATGCGCAGGAGAGGGAATGGGTCCTGAGGGCAGAATTTGTTGAGGCTCGTGAAGTCGATGCACATGCGCTCCTTGCCTCCTTTCTTCGGAACTATGACGGGGTTGGCCAGCCACTCCGGGTGCCGTACCTCCCTTACAACGCCTTCTTCCTCTAGCTCCAAACCTCCTGAACGATGAAGGCCTACTTCTCCAGGGCTTGTCTGCGTTCTTTTTTCTTGATAGGGCGCGCGTTGGGGCACACCGTGAGCTAATGCTCGATGATGTGCCTAGGCACACTGACCAAGTCAGCGGCTTTCCAAGCGAACACATCCTTGTTAGCCCTGAGGAAGCTAACCAGCACTGCCTCTTGCTCAGGGCCCATGCCCGTGCTGATGGTGAAGGAGGCTCCCGAGCCCTCCTCTTCAGTGGGCACCTGCTGTGACGCCCGAAGACCGACGTCCCAGAAGATACCAGAAGATTCCAGAAGATTCCAGATGTTCCGGGTCTCCCGTGTGTTTCAGTTGTGCTTGTGTTATTTATCTTTGCATTGCATCATGTCATCATGCCATCATGTCATTAATCTTTGCATCTCAACCTAAATAAATTCTGTGGATCTTCGATCCATTTAAATCGAGGGAAGGTTGTCTTCTCTTTATAACATATCATCCCAATATTTAGGGAGCTATATTATAAATATTTCCATTTGTTGGAATTAACCAACACACTTGCATAATTTTCCACATGTCTCTTAATTCTAGTTTCACCGTAAAAACCTTGTCTTATTTTCTTTCCGTTGTTTCAAGGTTCCTCCAAAACCCCCCCAGCTATTTTATTTAAATTCCTGACATTTTTGTGAGCCCAGGGATATTGACCTCATGTCCTAAATCCATCCCTAACCTCTTTTTACTTTCTTTCTCTTCTTTGTTTTTTTTCTAATCAAGAAGAGAACCCAGCAGCCCTCAGCCTTCCCAACCGCCGCGGCCCATCTTCCTCCCAGCGCCCTCACCTCTCCTCCCAGGCCTCAGGCCCATTTGGCCCAACTCCCCTATGCAACCCTAGCGAGCCTCTCATCCCTCCCCGCATCCCCTCGCACCTCTCGCTCTCCCCTCGTCCTCACAGGCCGCCGCCAGCCTCTTTTTCCCCCGAGCCCGATCTACTCCCTCCTTCGATCGACTCCTCTGCGCCGCACTCTCCCTCGAGCCGCACCAGGGTCCGCGCCAGGAGCTCCGCCATCCTCCAATCCTGCGCGGCCAGGCCCCGTCCTCCCCGGCTTCCCGTCCAGCGCCGCGCCACTTCTCTGCACCGCGCGCCTGGTGCCGCGAGCCGGCCCGGACCAGTCAGAGCGTCCCGGCCGAGACCTCGCCGCGGCCTCCTTCGGTCGCCTCCCTCCGTTCTCCATCGCCAAGCCAGCCGCCCCGCCTCTGCCTCGGCACCCCAGCGCCAAGGCTGTGACCTGCGGCCTCCCTTCACCAGCACCGCCATGGAGCCGAGGCCTGCAGCCACTCCGTCGCCAAGGCCGCCTCCTCTTCCGCCGTCCTCCCCGTCCAAGGTCGCCCGCAGCCTCCTTCCTCCCCGATGCCCTTGCTGGTGCAGCAAGACCATCACGAGCCCCGCGTCCGGCCACCGGTTCCCGTGCCGCTGCCATGGCCTCGTCGACCCGCTGCTGCCGCCTTTTTGTTGCCTTTGTTTTGCCTACAGGAGACCGCAGATTCGACACCCTGGCCTCATGTTCATGTTGACCGGAAGACCTCAAGTACCTCTACTGCCATCTACGAGATCGGCAAGTCCGAAGACCCGTGTACGACTCGAGACCGAGACCCCAAGTACCCCTCCGATGACAAGTACATCTACGAACGGGAACGCCTACACGACTACACGATGACCCCACGAGTACTACGACCAAGTACCTCGACGACATGTACAACTACGACTCGAGACGAGACCGGCAAGACCGAACGGAACGAGTACATCTACCGATGCCAAGTACCACGACGACCGAACGGCTACGATGGCGAGTACCTCTCCGATGAACGTGAACAACTACATGGCGATGCGACAAGTACCCCTACGGAACATGTACCACTACCGTCGCCCCAAAGATGTCCGACGCCGCAAGTACCACGACATGATATCGGAACGACTACTTCCTCTTCGGAAACGTGAACCACTACTTCCTCTACGACTCGCGAGAACAACTACTTCCTCTACGATCTCGAACCGTCCCGAAACGAGTGTTTCGAAGATATAACCCGAGACGATGACCCGTGTGATGCTTGCTTGTGGTTGTATGAAATGTTTGCCTTGTGTGCACCGTGCCCGTTGTGCCCTTCTTTTGTCGTGTTCCTCGGTTGCCTCGTCGCCGACCCGTGGGAACCCGGTGACGGGATCACCCCACCTTTCATCTCGTTTGACTCGCTCACGCCATCTTTCCTTTTGCACCGGACTCTCAACGAGTTACCGGCACCGAGATGTTGCCGATGCATCATTTTCGGATCGTTGTCGTGGCACCCTTTCTTTCCACCACGATGACTAATTCTCCTTATCATCTATATCTCTTTTAAGTTAACCTTTTAATAATTGCATAAACTTGATCATGTCATCCGCATCATGTTAACAACCTTTAATGTGTGAATTGTTGTTTGCTTATAATTGATAAACATGCTCATGGGGATTTTCCGGAATTTGTTGTTGTTATTTCCGGCCTCATTTAAAATGCCTAAATAGTTAGTTTACTTATGCTACACCTCTTGCCATGTTAACAAACGTTTAATCTTGTCTTGTAAATAAACGAGAGTCAATTAAATAATTAATTGTGGTGTTTCGTCATATGCAACTCGTTGCATATTGAGCTCCACTTAACTTGTAGTGTTGTTTGTGCACTTTGCATTGCCATGCATAATTAAACCGGACATGCATCATACTTGGATGTGCATCGTATGCCATGTTTATGCTTGTGTGTTTACCGTGTTGTTTGCTTCTTTCCGGTTGCTTCTCTTGTTAGCTTCGGTTTCGTTCCGGAGTTGTGAGGATTCGCTCGACTGTTGCTCCGTCTTCTTCATGGATCCGTTCTTCTCCCTTGTGGAATCCCAGGCAAGATGACCGAACCTCGATAACATTACTATGTTTGCCTATTGCTAGTAGTCTCGATCTATAGTTTTGCCTCGATGCCCACGTCTTTCCTGTTAGCCTCCTACTTGTAACCATGACCATGTTTAACCATCCTACCTATGCAAACCCTTGCTTGGCTAAGTACGCTTCGCTCAGCCCTTCTTATAGCATTGCTAGTTGCAGGTGAAGATTGAAGATGCTTGCTTCATGTTGAAGTTGTTGGGTTATATCACACTATATAAATGCTTAAATGAAATCATCTATATATTGGCAAGGGTGGAAGGCTAAGCCTTTTGCTTGGTGATTTGTTCCACTCATGCCGTTAGGAACCGTATAAACCGGTGTTATGTTCCTTGATTATGCGTTCCTAACACGGTTGGGGTGTATGGGACCCCCTCGATAAACCGCTAAGTGCTAAGTCTTTTCCAGCAAATCCCAACATTGGTACTATTTGCCTCATAATAACAACTTAATTAATTAATTAAATTTGCATAGGGGGTCGCGTCCCCGAGGATTCTTAATTCTACATAGCAGGGGGGCCAGTGCTGATGGTGTTGGTCCCAAACGGGGGTTCTGCGGGGCCGCCTTAGGGCAACCCGAGGTATCTGGCATACACCTGTAGAATCGCCCATCCGGTCGTGGCCTGAGATGAGATACGCGCGGCTACTATCAGGGTGTCGGCACGCCGGGAGGATTTGCTGGATTAGCCTTACCTTAGTTCGGAGTATCTTGAGCACGGGATTCCGAGAATACTCGGGTCTTCCCACCTTGGAGTTGCGACTCCGCGGATCGTGGGCTTGTAATGGGTCAAGTTGGAACACCCCTGCAGGGTTATGAACTTTCGAAAGCCGTGCCCGTGGTTATGTGGCAGATGGGAGCTTGTTAGTATCCGGTTGTAGAAAACTTGACACAATGTTCTAATACACTACCAGCGTGTGTACCGTGACTGTCAATTTCCGAATAGGGATTCGGGAGTAGAACACGGTGGGGTTATGTTTGACCGGCTTTAGTTAGGATCACTTCGTGATCATCTTTCGACCGATGCTCTTCTCTTCTCGCACTCTTTCACGTAAGTTAGTGCTAGTTGCTGCTGCAGACTCTTGTTGTTCCTTCACCTCTAGTTCTTTCTTCAGCCTTGTTCCTCACCCAAGGCTAAAATAGTCGTGTTACCCAGGAACGGGATTGCTGAGTCCTCTGTGGCTCACAGTTACTTCACCACACCAGATGCAGGTTCAGCCGAGTTTGATGCAGGAGTTGGTTCAGTACTTCACCAGGAGCTCGATGAAGAGCGTGGCCGTTTGCTTGTGACGTTTCGACGATCAGTAGTGGTTCTTCTACTAGGATTCGATCCTGACCTGTGGCTTTATGTTGTTTTGGTATCTTTCTTTTGGTTCTTCGCCCGTAGTCGGGTTGTGATGTTTTGATTGATGTATTGCTTATGAAATGTATTGTGTGAAGTGGCGAGTGTAAGCCAACTATTTCATTTTGCAGTTTCATCCCTCTTTTACATGAGTCGTGCAAAGATACCAAACTTGAGATCATTCTAGGATGGGCTTATACCTTTAAGTCATGCCTCGACACGTAGGAGGTATAGTCCCATCCTGGGCATTACAAGTTGGTATTCAGAGCCTTCTCCGACCTAGAAGCCCCCACTGATTGATCGAATCGCTGACGGTTGAGTCTAGGCACACACTTGAAAATGTTTTGAGTCCTATATATATATCGGAGAGTAGGACTTCTTTGCTCCTCATCTCTTTTCATTCTGGTGAGGACTCCTGACGATTACTCTTGCCTCTTGTACTTTCAAAATATTGCACCAAATTTTTTTTAGGATCTCGCGAGTATTGTTTGTATTGTTCCGATGTCTTTGTGACGAGAACATTGTTCTCGATGCCTCCTGTCATTAGGGGTTGTGGCAGTGTCCCGGGGAGTTGAGCTCCGAGGTGTTGTCGTCACAAATCCATCGCGGCAGTACTAGAATACTTAAGACGGCCGACATCGAAAACTCTCCTATGCGGTTAGTGGCAAGATAACCCCGACATCACCCAGTACTGGGGAGGTAGTTCGGGAGTATTGCCATAGCTTGTATAGTGGATGCGTTTCGAAGGTCCGAGGTAAACGGTTTCCGAGAAAGACTGGTTATGTGTTGAAGGATGGATACACCTGGATGTAGGTTTAGAGTTGATTGCGCGGTGCTTCTCGTGTATCCCCAACACCTGATTGCATAACTGGAAACTTTCGGAAATTAATAGGTGGGTTCATCCAGTAGTTCTAGGCATTCTTCCAACGGATGCATGATATGAAGTTTGGGTTTCTACATTGAGTGAAGTGGTTTTATGGACTTGTTCTGATCGGGAGTTGCATCTTAAAGGGTCCTTGGCTATGCTGATCCGGGGATTGCAAAACCCTTTTGTAACACGTTCCATGAGCTTTCAGCACGAATATGTCGGACGAAGCTTCTATCTTGTATTTGTTCTATCTGTTCCTTGTTCCTTTTTATTTATTTACTTTTGTTCTCCAAGTGGCTTCTCGACAAGTTGATTTACCTACGGAATTCATTCGTTCAATTCTCTGTTCGGATGATATTGTGAAGATCATGCTGCATATCTATCCTTTGTTCTTGTTTTGATTCTGGTATTCGAGTTGCTTCGATGTCAAATGTTGATTCCATACCTTTCCTATTCGGTGTTCTCATATTTCTATGGGAGTGCTAGTCCTTCTTGACCATCAAGATCTTCATCTTAATCCTTTTCAACCGGTATGCCTTGTCTTTAAGTTATTTCATACGGACGCCGTTGAGATCTGACGAGTTGTATGTTTCATTCATCCCAAGTTGTCCTTGTTTTCCCCACCCTCCCACCCTTCTTCCTCTTGGAGCCACAAATTCTTAATGAAGTATCCATTTTATTATTGTGATGTTTCTTCGTTCTTTTCCTTCAATGTTCTTATCTGGTGATTTATCGTGAAGATGCTCAAGAGCTTCAAGTTCATCATTCTTTTGCTCTCAATTCTGCCGCTGGATGTAATTCAAGATTTCGATGTTGATCTTATCCTTTTCCTCATTTCACAATGCTTTCTTATTCTGGTGCACCAATTAATCATTCTCCTCTTGCTATTCATATCCGGAGTGCTGAAGATTCATAATTCCATTCTTAATCAGTTCAAGCTATTATTTTGAGGATTATCATCTTATTCAAGCCATTTAATTCAACCGGTGCAATATCTCTTAAGCAATCTTTTTAAACGGTGATTTCTTTGAGTGGGCCCTAGCCCACAGGTCTTTTCCCAGGATCTTACCTGACTCTTCTTTTCCGGAGAATTCTTTTAAAGTGTGACGTAAGAATGATTCCCATCAGTCACATGCCTTCTCCAAGATCGCTTTCAAATTCTTGTTCATCATTGGTTCAACCTTTTAATTCTTCTTTTACTGGAGCTCCTATACAATTCATGGTGGTGTATCTCATCGTCTTCTCAGATTTTGAAGACTCGAAGACGAGTTCCTCTGGAATCCTTATCCGTTCTTCCAAGATTCATGATTCTAGCTTCATGCCATCCTCATTATTGTTTCATTTGTGAGGAATTCTTTTATACCATCCGAAGCATTTCATGAATTCTTTTCTTCGTGATCCTCCGAAGGCCATCATTTCAGAAGATTCTTCGTTCTCAGTTTTCAACTTCGTCCTCCAAATATTCTTCATTGATGCCTCTTCGTTCGTCTCCAATTCTTACGGTGGTTCTTTCAAGTTTACTCTTCCTTGTTATCGTTTTAATTCATTTGTTCTTTTCACAATCCTACCGGTGGTTCGTTGAAGATTTACACAAGCTTGTGCGAAATCTCTCTTTAATTCTTTCCAACGAGAATAAGTAGTATGCCAAATCCTTTGGTTGTCATCAATTTAAATTGGTGAAGGATAAGCGTACAGTAAATCTTATTCTTATTTCCTCGAAGTGATTAATCTCTTTTCCGGAGCTTGTTCATCATATCATATTCTCGGTTCTAAGTTGTTCATCTTGTTTTCCGGAGCTCCAAGTTATTTCAATTATATCATTTCAAAGCTCCATCTAATTCATCGCAGGCCTTGAATCTTATTCTTTTCATCTTCCACTTCTCATGCTTTCATTACCGGAGTTTTCATGGTGGTTCATCATGTTTTAATTCATCCTCGAAGTCTTCATCAAGATTCTTGTTGGAGCTCAAGCATTCTTCATCATGCTTCCAAGTGCAATTCTTGCTCCCTTATCTTTTGAGGTGGTGTTATGTCATTCTTGACAATTCCTTCATGTTTCATGATTCACGAGTTATCAAGAATGAGATATTTAAAACCATCATTTTCTTTGTTCAGGAGATCTTTTCAACCCTTCAATTTATTCATTGGAGTTATCTTGGGTTGTATTTCACCTAAAAGCTTTCCTTAAGGATTGTTGATATTATGGTGCTTATAATGACACAAGTTCTTCATTTATCATTGCGGTGAAATAAGCTTTTCATCTCCTTGTTGATCTCAACCCAAGCAATTCGTTTCCGTCAGTGGCTGGTTGTCACCTCATAATTTTGAGATGTTTTCCATAAGCCCACATCAAGCTTATTCGTTTTCGTTGTTGATTTTCCATCAACTCCGTTCAACCCTTCTTTGTAAGGATGCTCTTTCAAATTCAATTTTGAGAGAAGTTGTCATATCTTTCTCCGTTCATTTCTTTCATTGATCTATATTCTATTCTTTCATTCCGGAGGCTTTGTCATATTGCTCTCTTGGCACCATCATCTTGTTTTTATCGAGATCATGTTCTTTCCTTGTTTATCATTTAACCGGAGTGTTGTATTCTTCATTCAAGTTACGTCATCTTATCTAGTTTGCCTCTCTTTTCAACCGGAGTGCTGTCTGAATCTTTCTTAACCTTGTGCCATTCTTTCAATGGTTTCGGAGGATGCGTGTTGTTGTTTTCATCAAGTATCACTCCATCTCCTTAAGTTCTTGTTAATTCATTCCATTTTCAGACGGAGTGCTGCCCAAATTCTGTCATTCTTATTCCTTGGCTATACCATTGCGGTTTCCTATTCTTTTCGTTCGTAAGCTCTTGTTTCATGTCTTTCAACCTGCAAGGTTCTCATAATGCTCCTTGTTCCTCTTTTCTAACGGAGTCTTTCATCTACGTTCATCTCCATTCTATTCTTCTTTTAGTTTGTTCAACCTCTCAGGTTCTTTGGTTTCACTCGTCTGTCAAAGAAGCAACTTTGTTTTACCTCCTCCTCTTCCGTTTTTACCTGGTGATATCTCTAGGATCTCGGGTCGAGATCCTCTGTTAGTGTGGGAGAGTTGTGACGCCCGAAGACCGACGTCCCAGAAGATACTAGAAGATTCCAGAAGATTCCAGATGTTCCGGGTCTCCCGTGTGTTTCAGTTGTGCTTGTGTTATTTATCTTTGCATTGCATCATGTCATCATGCCATCATGTCATTAATCTTTGCATCTCAACCTAAATAAATTCTGTGGATCTTCGATCCATTTAAATCGAGGGAAGGTTGTCTTCTCTTTATAACATATCATCCCAATATTTAGGGAGCTATATTATAAATATTTCCATTTGTTGGAATTAACCAACACACTTGCATAATTTTCCGCATGTCTCTTAATTCTAGTTTCACCGTAAAAACCTTGTCTTATTTTCTTTCCGTTGTTTCAAGGTTCCTCCAAAACCCCCCCAGCTATTTTATTTAAATTCCTGACATTTTTGTGAGCCCACGGATATTGACCTCATGTCCTAAATCCATCCCTAACCTCTTTTTACTTTCTTTCTCTTCTTTGTTTTTTTTTCTAATCAAGAAGAGAACCCAGCAGCCCTCAGCCTTCCCAACCGCCGCGGCCCATCTTCCTCCCAGTGCCCTCACCTCTCCTCCCAGGCCTCAGGCCCATTTGGCCCAACTCCCCTATGCAACCCTAGCGAGCCTCTCATCCCTCCCCGCATCCCCTCGTCCTCACAGGCCGCCGCCAGCCTATTTTTCCCCCGAGCCCGATCTACTCCCTCCTTCGATCGACTCCTCTGCGATGCACTCTCCCTCGAGCCGCACCAGGGTCCGCGCCAGGAGCTCCGCCGTCCTCCAATCCTGTGCGGCCAGGCCCCGTCCTCCCCGGCTTCCCGTCCAGCGCCGCGCCACTTCTCTGCACCGTGCGCCTGGTGCCGCGAGCCGGCCCGGACCAGCCAGAGCGTCCCGGCCGAGACCTTGCTGTGGCCTCCTTCGGCCGCCTCCCTCCGTTCTCCATCGCCAAGCCAGCCGCCCCGCCTCTGCCTCGGCACCCCAACGCCAAGGCTGTGACCTGCGGCCTCCCTTCACCAGCACCGCCATGGAGCCGAGGCCTGCAGCCACTCCGTCGCCAAGGCCGCCTCCTCGTCCGCCGTCCTCCCGTCCAAGGTCGCCCGCGGCCTCCTTCCTCCCCGATGCCCTTGCTGCTGCAGCAAGACCATCACAAGCCCCGCGTCCGGCCACCGGCTCCCGTGCCGCTGCCATGGCCTCGTCGACCCGCTGCTGCCGCCTTTTTGTTGCCTTTGTTTTGCCTACAGGAGACCGCAGATTCGACACCCTGGCCTCATGTTCATGTTGACCGGAAGACCTCAAGTACCTCTACTGCCATCTACGAGATCGGCAAGTCCGAAGACCCGTGTACGACTCGAGACCGAGACCCCAAGTACCCCTCCGATGACAAGTACATCTACGAACGGAAACGCCTACACGACTACACGATGACCCGACGAGTACTACGACCAAGTACCTCGACGACATGTACAACTACGACTCGAGACGAGACCGGCAAGACCGAACGGAACAAGTACATCTACCGATGCCAAGTACCACGACCAAGTACCACGACGACCGAACGGCTACGATGGCGAGTACCTCTCCGATGAACGTGAACAACTACATGGCGATGCGACAAGTACCCCTACGGAACGTGTACCACTACCGTCGCCCCAAAGATGTCCGACGCCGCAAGTACCACGACACGATATCGGAATGACTACTTCCTCTTCGGAAACGTGAACCACTACTTCCTCTACGACTCGCGAGAACAACTACTTCCTCTACGATCTCGAACCGTCCCGAAACGAGTGTTTCGAAGGTATAACCCGAGACGATGACCCGTGTGATGCTTGCTTGTGGTTGTATGAAATGTTTGCCTTGTGTGCACCGTGCCCGTTGTGCCCTTCTTTTGTCGTGTTCCTCGGTTGCCTCGTCGCCGACCCGTGGGAACCCGGTGACGGGATCACCCCACCTTTCATCTCGTTTGACTCGCTCACGCCATCTTTCCTTTTGCACCGGACTCTCAACGAGTTACCGGCACCGAGATGTTGCCGATGCATCATTTTCGGATCGTTGTCGTGGCACCATTTCTTTCCACCACGATGACTAATTCTCCTTATCATCTATATCTCTTTTAAGATAACCTTTTAATAGTTGCATAAACTTGATCATGTCATCCGCATCATGTTAACAACCTTTAATGTGTGAATTGTTGTTTGCTTATAATTGATAAACATGCTCATGGGGATTTTCCGGAATTTGTTGTTGTTATTTCCGGCCTCATTTAAAATGCCTAAATAGTTAGTTTACTTATGCTACACCTCTTGCCATGTTAACAAACTTTTAATCTTGTCTTGTAAATAAACGACAGTCAATTAAATAATTAATTATGGTGTTTCGTCATATGCAACTCGTTGCATATTGAGCTCCACTTAACTTGTAGTGTTGTTTGTGCACTTTGCATTGACATGCATAATTAAACCGACATGCATCATACTTGGATGTGCATCGTATGCCATGTTTATGCTTGTGTGTTTACCGTGTTGTTTGCTTCTTTCCGGTTGCTTCTCTTGTTAGCTTCGGTTTCGTTCCGGAGTTGTGAGGATTCGCTCGACTGTTGCTCCGTCTTCTTCATGGATCCGTTCTTCTCCCTTGTGGAATCCTAGGCAAGATGACCGAACCTCGATAACATTACTATCTTTGCCTATTGCTAGTAGTCTCGATCTATAGTTTTGCCTCGATGCCCATGTCTTTCCTGTCAGCCTCCTACTTGTAACCATGACCATGTTTAACCACCCTACCTATGCAAACCCTTGCTTGGCTAACTACGCTTCGCTCAGCCCTTCTTATAGCATTGCTAGTTGCACGTGAAGATTGAAGATGCTTGCTTCATGTTGAAGTTGTTGGGTTATATCACACTATATAAATGCTTAAATGAAATCATCTATATATTGGCAAGGGTGGAAGGCTAAGCCTTTTGCTTGGTGATTTGTTCCACTCATGCCGTTAGGAACCGTATAAACCGGTGTTATGTTCCTTGATTATGCGTTCCTAACACGGTTGGGGTGTATGGGACCCCCTCGATAAACCGCTAAATGCTAAGTGTTTTCCAGCAAATCCCAACATTGGTACTATTTGCCTCATAATAACAACTTAATTAATTAATTAAATTTGCATAGGGGGTCGCGTCCCCGAGGATTCTTAATTCTACATAGCAGGGGGGGCCAGTGCTGATGGTGTTGGTCCCAAACAGGGGTTCTGCGGGGCCGCCATGGGGCAACCCGAGGTATCTGGCATACACCTGTAGAATCGCCCATCCGGTCGTGGCCTGAGACGAGAAACGCGTGGCTACTATCAGGGTGTCGGCACGCCGGGAGGATTTGCTGGATTAGCCTTACCTTAGTTCGGAGTATCTTGAGCACGGGATTCCGAGAATACTCGGGTCTTCCCACCTTGGAGTTGCGACTCCGCGGATCGTGGGCTTGTAATGGGTCAAGTTGGAACACCCCTGCAGGGTTATGAACTTTCGAAAGCCGTGCCCGCGGTTATGTGGCAGATGGGAGCTTGTTAATATCCGGTTGTAGAAAACTTGACACAATGTTCTAATACACTACCAGCGTGTGTACCGTGACTGTCAATTTCCGAATAGGGATTTGGGAGTTGAACACGGTGGGGTTATGTTTGACCGGCTTTAGTTAGGATCACTTCATGATCATCTTTCGACCGATGCTCTTCTCTTCTCGCACTCTTTCACGTAAGTTAGTGCTAGTTGCTGCTGCAGACTCTTGTTGTTCCTTCACCTCTTGTTCTTTCTTCAGCCTTGTTCCTCACCCAAGGCTAAAATAGTCGTGTTACCCGGGAACGGGATTGCTGAGTCCTCTGTGGCTCACAGTTACTTCACCACACCAGATGCAGGTTCAGCCGAGTTTGATGCAGGAGTTGGTTCAGTACTTCACCATGAGCTCGATGAAGAGCATGGCCGTTTGCTTGTGACGTTTCGACGATCAGTAGTGGTTCTTCTACTAGGATTCGATCCTGACCTGTGGCTTTATGTTGTTTTGGTATCTTTCTTTTGGTTCTTCGCCCGTAGTCGGGTTGTGATGTTTTGATTGATGTATTGCTTATGAAATGTATTGTGTGAAGTGGCGAGTGTAAGCCAACTATTTCATTTTGCAGTTTCATCCCTCTTTTACATGAGTCGTGCAAAGATACCAAACTTGAGATCATTCTAGGATGGGCTTATACCTTTAAGTCGTGCCACGACATGTAGGAGGTGTAGTCCCATCCTGGGCATTACACCTGCTTCGTCTCAGCTGGGTCCTGAGAGAAGAGATGCTTCTTCTTGGCAGGCGCGGCTTCCGGCGTCTCCGGAGCCCCTTTCGCACCTGGATGAGCTGCGGCAGCAGCCCTGTAAGCGCGCCCGAGGACCTGAAGGGCGGCCTTGGGGTCCCCTTCGATGGTGATGACGCCGTTTCTCTCGGGCATCTTGACGGTATTTTTGCCCGGGTGAGTCGCCGCCATGAATTTCGCCAAGGCTGGGAAGCCGAGGACAGCGTTGTAGGGCAGGTGGATGGTGATACGTCTCCAACGTTTCTATAATTTTTGATTGTTCCATGCTATTATTTATGATGTTTTGGATGTTTAATGGGTTTTGTCATACACATTTATTATATTTTTGGGACTAACCTATTAACCCAAAGGCCCAGTCCAGATTGCTGTTTTTTGCCTATTTCAGGGTTTTGCAGAAAAGGAATATCAAACGGTGCCCAAACGGAATGAAACCTTTGGGCAAGATATTTTTGGAGAAAATCACGCACGGGAGACTTGAGAACCACGGAGTAGGGCATACGTGGTGCCCACGAGGGTGAGGGGCGCCCCCCTATAGGGCGTGCCCCCTTCCTCGTGGGCCCCATGTTTGGCCCCCGGTGCCCTCCTTCCTCCTATATATGCCTATGTACCCCGAAACCATCAGAAAATAGAGACAACCCTAGTTCCACCGACATAACCTTCTGTTCCCATGAGATCCCATCTTGGGGCCTGCTCCAGAGCTCCGCCTGAGGGGGGGTCTACCATGGAGTGCTTCTACATCATCATCATCGCCTCACCATGAGTTGTGAGTAGTTTACCACAGACCTTCGGGTCCATAGCTAGTATCTAGATGGATTCTTCTCTCTCTTTGGATCTCAATACAATGTTCTCCTCGGTCTTCGAGGAGATCTATTCGATGTAATCTCTTTTGCGGTGTGTTTGTCCAGATCCGATGAATTGTGGGTTTATGATAAAGATTATCTACGAGAAATATTTGGTTCTTCTCTGAACTCTTTATGTATGATTATAATATCCTTGTAAGTCTCTTCAAATTATTGGTTTGGTTTGGCCTACTAGATCTATAGTTCTTGCAATGGGACAAGTGCTTGGCTTTGGGTTCAATCTTGCGGTGTCCTTTCCCAATGACAGTAGGGGCAGCAAGGCACGTATTGTATTGTTGCCATCTAGGTTAAAAAGATGGGGTTTATATCAGTAAGTTTGAGTTTATCCCTCTACATCATGTCATCTTGCTTATGGAGTTACTCTGTTCTTATGAACTCAATACACTAGATGCATGCTGGATAGCGGTTGATGTGTGGAGTAATAGTAGTAGATGCAGAATCGTTTCGGTCTACTTGTCTTGGACGTGATGCCTATATATAATGATCATGCCTAGATAGTCTCATAATTACTCGCTTTTCTATCAATTGCTTGATAGTAATTAGTTTACCCGCCATAGAATATCGCTATCATGAGAGAAGCCACTAGAGAAAACTATGGCCCACGGGTCTATTCTCAACATATTAATCTATAATCTACTTTACTTTTCTGCTTTTACTTTCTGTTCTTATAATAAAAAATACCAAAAACATCAAACTATCATCTCTATCAGATCTCACTTTCGTAAGTGACCGTAAAGGGATTGACAACCCCTTATCGCGTTGGCTACGAAGTTCATATTTGTTTGTGCATGTGCGAGGGACTTGCACGTGGTTTCCTACTGGATTGATACCTTGGTTCTCAAAACTTGAGGGAAATACTTACGCTACTGTGCTGCATCACCCTTTCCTCTTCGAGGGAATACAACGCAAGCTCGAGAAGTAGCAAGAAGAATTTCTGGCGCCGTTGCCGGGGAGGCTTACGCAAAAGTCATATACCAAGTACCTATCACAAACCCTTATCCCTCGCATTACATTTTTTTCCTCTCGTTTTCCTCTCCCCCACTTCACCCTTGCCGTTTTATTTGCCCTTCTTCTGCCGTGTGTTTATCGTTTGCTTGCCTCTTGTTTGCTTGTGTGTGTTGGATTGCTTGCTTATCACTATGGATCAGAACAATACCAAATTGTGTGACTTCTCCAATATCAACAATAATGATTTTATCAGCACTCCGATTGCTCCTATCACCGATGCCGAATCTTGTGAGATTAATGCTGCTCTGTTGAATCTTGTCATGAAAGATCAATTTTCCGGCCTTCCTAGTGAAGATGCCGCTACCCGTCTAAACAACTTTGTTGATTTGTGTAATATGCAAAAGAAAAGGGATACAGATAACGATATTGTTAAATTGAGGTTATTTCCGTTTTCACTTAGAGATCGTGCTAAAACTTGGTTTTCCTCTTTGCCTAGAAATAGTATTGATTCGTGGAATAAGTGCAAACATGCTTTTATCTCTAAGTATTTCCCTCCTGCTAAGATCCTCTCTCTTAGAAATGATATTATGAATTTTAAGCAACTAGATCATGAGCATGTTGCACAAGATTGGGAGAGAATGAAATTAATGATATGTAATTGCCCTACACATGGTTTGAATCTATGGATGATTATTCAGAACTTTTATGCTGGCTTGAATTTCGCTTCTAGAAATCTTTTAGATTCGGCCGCAGGAGGCACTTTCATGGAAACTACCTTAGGAGAAGCTACCAAACTCCTAGATAATATTATGGTTAATTACTCTCAATGGCACACCAAAAGATCTACTAGTAAAAAAGTGCATGCTATTGAAGAAATTAGTGTTTTGAGTGAAAAGATGGATGAACTTATGAAATTATTTGCTGCTAAGAGTGCTTCTTCTGATCCTAATGATATGCCTTTGTCCACTTTGATTGAAAATAACAATGAATCTTTGGATGTGAATTTTGTTGGTAGGAATAATTTTGGTAACAATGCTTATAGAGGGAACTTTAATCCTGGGCATTTTCATAGTAATTCCTCTAATAGTTATGGTAATTCCTACACCAACTCTTATGGAAAGATGCCTTCTCAATTTGAAACTAGTGTTAAGGAGTTTATGATTTCTCAAAAGGATTTCAATGTTATGCTTGAAGAATAATTGCTTAAGATTGATGAATTGGCTAGAAGTGTGGATATAATTACTCTTGATGTTGATTCTTTGAAACTTAGATCTATCCCACCTAAGCATGATATCAATGAGTCTCTCAAAGCCATGAGAATTTCCATTGATGAATGCAAAGAAAGAACCGCTAGGATGCGTGCTAAAAGAGAGAATTATATCAAAGTGTGTTCTTCTAGTTATCATGAAAATAAAGATGAAGATCTGAAAGTTATTGATGTGTCTCCTATTAGATCATTGTTTTCTAGTATATATCTTGATGAAGATAGGATTGGAGATGATTCTACTTTAAGGTGTCCCAATGATTCAGAGTTCTTTGATCTGGATGCTAAAATTGTTAAAAGTGGGAGTGAAGAAATTAAAACTTTGCATAGTGATGAACCCACTACTTTAGATTTCAAGGGATTCAATTACGATAATTGCTCTTTGATTGATTGTATTTCCTTGTTGCAATCCGTACTAAACTCTCCGCATGCTTATAGTCAAAATAAAGCTTTCACTAAACATATAGTTGATGCTTTGATGCAGTCTTATGAAGAAAAACTTGAGTTAGAAGTTTCTATCCTTAGAAAGCTTTATGATGAGTGCGAACCTACTATCGAAATAAAAATTAAAGATCATGAATGCTATGCTTTGTGTGATTTGGGTGCAAGTGTCTCCACTATCCCAAAAACTTTGTGTGGTTTGCTAGGATTCCATGAGCTTGATGATTGTTCTTTAAATTTGCATCTTGCGGATTCTACTATTAAGAAACCTATGGGAAGGATTAATGATGTTCTTATTGTTGCCAATAGGAATTATGTTCCCATAGATTTCATTGTTCTTGATATAGATTGCAATCCTTAATATCCTATTATTCTTGGTAGACCTTTCCTTAGAACGATTGGTGCAATAATTGATATGAAGGAAGGAAATATTAGATTCCAATTTCCATTAAGAAAAGGCATGGAACACTTCCCTAGAAAGAAAATCAAATTACCATATGAATCTATTATGAGAGCCACTTATGGATTGCCTTCCAAAGATGGCAATACCTAGATATATCCATGTATCGCGCCTAGCTAGGGGCGTAAAATGATAGCGCTTGTTGGGAGGCAACCCAATTTTGTATTTTTTGTTTTTGCTTCTGTTTAGGAAATAAATATTGCATCTAGCTTCTCTTTAGATGTGGTTTTGTGTTTTAATTAGTGTTCGTGCCAAGTAGAACCTTTGGGAAGACTTGTGTGAAGTTTTTGTGATCTTGCTGTGAAAAACAGAATCGTTAGCGCTCGTTAGAATGGTCATAAGGTTTTACTGGAGTGTGCAATTAGTTGATTCTTTTTACAGATGATTAATAGACAAATTCTTCACGTCTACCAATTTAGTTTGAATTTTTTGGAGTTACAGAAGTATGCGAAACCTGCAGATTACTACAGACTGTTCTGTTTTTGACAGATTCTGTTTTTCGTGTGTTGTTTTCTTATTTCAATGCATCTATAAGTAGTATTGGGAGGTATGAACCATAGAGAACTTGGAATACAGTAGCTTTAACACCAATATAAACAAAGAATGAATTCATTGCAGTACCTTTGAGTAGTGGTTTGTTTTCTTATACTAACGGAGCTCACGAGATTTTTGTCTAAGTTTTGTGTTGTGAAGTTTTCAAGTTTTGAGTATTGCTTTGATGGTCTATGGAACAAAGAGTAGCAAGGGCCTAAGCTTGGGGATTCCCAAGGCACCCCAAGGTAAAATTCAAGAACAACCAAAAGCCTAAGCTTGGGGATGCCCCGGGAAGGCATCCCCTCTTTTGTCTTCAGCCACCGGTAACTATACTCGGAGCTATATTTTTATTCACCACATGATATGTGTTTTACTTGGAGCGTCTTGTATAATTTGAGTCTTTGCTTGTTAGTTTGCCACAATCATCCTTGCTGGACACACCTATTTGAGAGAGTTAAATATGGCCTAGGAATTGCTAGAACACTCTATGTGCTTCACTTATATCGTTTGAGTTGAATAGTTTTTGCTCTAGTGCTTCACTTATATCTTTTAGAGCACGATGGTGATATTATTTTGAAGAAATTGTTGAACTCTCATGCTTCACTTATATCCTTTTGAGAGTCTATTAAAACAGCATGGTAATGTGCTTAGGCTATAAAACTAGTCTTCACATGATAGACATCCAATATCAATGTAGTAAAAACTTTACACTAAGTGCATTGAATAGGATGAGAAGTTGGATGCTTGATAATTGTTTTGAGATATAAGGATAGTGATATTAGAGTCATGCTAGTGGAGTTATTATGAAATTGATAAATGCTTGTGTTAATGTTAGTGATTCTCGTAGCATGCGCATATGGTGAACCGCTATGTGACGAAGTTAGAGCATGAGGTATTTGTAAAGTGTCAACCTTTGTGTGGAGGTCGGGGGCGCGTGATGGTTAACTCCTACCAACCTCCCCCCTAGGAGCATGTGTTGATTGCTTTGTTTTGATGACTCATAGATTTTTGCAATAAGTATATGAGTTCTTATGACTAATGTTGAGTCCATGGATTATACGCACTCTCACCCTTCCACCATTTCTAGCCTCTCTTGTACCGCGCAACTTTCGCCGGTACCATACACCCACCATATATCCTTCCTCAAAACGGCCACCATATATATTCCTCAAAACATCCACCATACCTACCTATCATGGCATTTCCATAGCCATTCCGAGATATATTGCCATGCAACTTTCCACCGTTCCGTGCATATGACACGCTACATATTGTCATATTGCCATGCATGATCATGTAGTTGACATCGTATTTGTGGCAAAGCCACCATGCATAATTATTCATACATGTCGCTCTTGATTCATTGCATATCCCGGTACACTGCCGGAGGCATTCATATAGAGTCATACTTTGTTCTAGTATCGAGTTGTAATATCGAGTTGTAATGAATGTGTGATGATCATCATTATTAGAGCATTGTCCCATGTGAGGAAAGGGTAAATCCATAAAGCCCCTCCGAAAAAGGGAAAAAAGAGAAAAAAAGAAAAGAAAAGAAAAAGGGACAATTGCTACTATCTTTTTCCACACTTGTGCTTCAAAGTAGCACCATGTTCTTCATGATAGAGAGTCTCTTGTTTAGTCACTTTCATATAATAGTGGGAATTTTCATTATAGAACTTCGCTTGTATATTCCAACGATGGGCTTCCTCAAATGCCCTAGGTCTTCATGAGCAAGCAAGTTGGATGCACACCCACTAGTTTCTTTTGTTGAGCTTTCATACATTTTTAGCTCTAGTGCATCCGTTGCATGGCAATCCCTACTCACTCACATTGATATCTATTGATGGGCATCTCCAAAGCCCATTGATACGCCTAGTCAATGTGAGACTATCTGCCTCCTTCTTGTCTTCTCCACAACCACCTCTATTCCACCCATAGTGTTATGTCCATGGCTCACGCTCATGTATTGCGTGAAAGTTGAAAGGTTTGAAAGAATAGAGTATGAAAACAAGTGCTTGGCTGAAATCGGGGTTGTGCATGATATGAATATTTTGTGTGATAACGAGGAAGCATAGCCAAAACTATATGATTTTGTAGGGATAACTTTCTTTAGCCATAGTATTTTGAGAAGACATGATTGCTTTGTTAGTATGCTTGAAGTATTATTATTTCTTATGTCAATATAGACTTTTGTCTTGAATCTTTCAGATCTGAACATTCATGCCACAATTAAGAGTATTACATTGAAAAACTATGATGGTTAGCATTCCACATAAAAAATTCTGTTTTTATCATTTACCTACTCGAGGACGAGCAGGAATTAAGCTTAGGGATGCTTGATACGTCTCCAACGTATCTATAATTTTCGATTGTTCCATGCTATTATTTATGATGTTTTGGATGTTTAATGGGCTTTGTCATTCACTTTTATTATATTTTTGGGACTAACCTACTAACCCAAAGGCCCAGTCCAGATTGCTGTTTTTTTGCCTATTTCAGGGTTTTGCAGAAAAGGAATATCAAACGGAGTCCAAATGGAATGAAACCTTCGGGAGAGATATTTTTGGAGAAAATCACGCACGGGAGACTTGAGAACCACGGAGTAGGGCATACGTGGTGCCCACGAGGGTGGGGGGCGCGCCCCCTGCCTTGTGGGCCCCACGTTTGGCCCCCGGTGCCCTCCTTCCTCCTATATATGCCTACATACCCCAAAACCATCAGAACAACAGAGAAAACCCTAGTTCCACCGTCGTAACCTTCCGTTCCCGTGAGATCCCATCTTGGGGACTGTTCCGGAGCTCTGCCGAAGGGGGATCTACCATAGAGTGCTTCTACATCATCATCATCGCCTCACCATGAGTTGTGAGTAGTTTACCACAGACCTTCGGGTCCATAGCTAGTATCTAGATGGGTTCTTCTCTCTCTTTGGATCTCAATACAAAGTTATCCTCGGTCTTCGAGGAGATCTATTCGATGTAATCTCTTTTGCGGTGTGTTTGTCGAGATCCGATGAATTGTGGGTTTATGATCAAGATTATCTATGATAAATATTTGGTTCTTCTCTGAACTCTTTATGTATGATTATAATATCCTTGAAAGTCTCTTCGAATTATTGGTTTGGTTTGGCCTACTAGATCTATTGTTCTTGCAATGGGAGAAGTGCCTGGCTTTGGGTTCAATCTTGTGGTGTCCTTTCCCGGTGACAGTAGGGGCAGCAAGGCACATATTGTATGGTCGCCGTCGAGGATAAAAACATGGCGTTTATATCACTAAGTTTGAGTTTATCCCTCGACATCATGTCATCTTGCTTAAGGCGTTACTCTGTTCTTATGAACTCAATGCACTAGATGCATGCTGGATAGCGGTCGATGTGTGGAGTAATAGTAGTAGATGCAGAATCTTTCGGTCTACTTGTCTCGGACGTGATGCCTATATATAATGATCATGCCTAGATAGTCTCATAATTATTCACTTTTCTATCAATTGCTCGATAATAATTTGTTTACCCGCCGTAGAATATCGCTATCATGAGAGAAGCCACTAGAGAAAACTATGGCCCCCGGGTCTATTCTCAACATATCAATCTACAATCTACTTTACTTTTCCGCTTTTACTTTCTGTTTGTATAATAAAAAATACCAAAAACATCAAACTATCATCTCTATCAGATCTCACTTTCGTATGTGACCGTAAAGGGATTGACAACCCCTTATCGTGTTGCATGCGAAGTTCTTATTTGTTTGTGCAGGTGCGAGGGACTTGCGCGTGGTCTCCTACTGGATTGATACCTTCGTTCTCAAAAACTGAGGGAAATACTTATGCTACTGTGCTGCATCACCCTTTTCTCTTCGAGGGAATACAACGCAAGCTCGAGAAGTAGCAGATGGGCGCAACGTCAAAGTCGATGAGCTCAGTCTGGTTATTAGCGGGTGTGCCGAAGGTGACCAGGAGGCGGATCTAGCCGAGCGGGACGGCCGAGCCCGCGACCCCTTAGAAGGGCTTTGTGGGGAAGAGCTTCCTGTAGGACACGGGAAGATGACCGAAGGCCTCGGGGGAGAGGATGTTGAGCCCGGCGCCGCCGTCGATGAGGGTCCTCGTGACGGCGACCCCGCAGATGGTGGGCGTGCATACCGTGGGGAGAACGCTCGTGCCAACTGCTTCTGCGGAGCGGTCGCTAGGGCCGAAGCTGATGACGTTCCCCTGCGCGCTCTGTGACTGCGAGGCCTCCTGCGGCTGGGCGGCGGCCCCGACTTGCCAAAAGCGTGACTTGATGTGCCGGGCCGACGTCGGTGCTTTGGATCCTCCAAGGATGCAGGCGACCTCGCGGCAGGGCAACTTCTTGCCGGCAGCGGTACGCAGTCCCCCGACACGGGCCGTTCGAGCGCTGAGCTCCCCATGGGTGGCTGGTATCGGGGCAGCCGTCGTGCCACCAAGAGAGCCGCCGGCGAGGCCAGAGGGAGCGGGAGTGGCGGAGCAAGCCGCTCTCCGATGGCCCGGCCGGCGAGAACGTCGTCGGGAAGGAGGCGGAGCGCCCATGGGTGACACGGTGTGCTGATGCCGCTCAGACGACGGGGAAGGCGCCAGCCCCTGCGCAGATGTGGCGGGCCGCGGACATCGTGCGGCGCAGAGCTAGAGAGGGGAGGCGAGGTCGTCGGAGAGGCGAGATTTCGACATGCCCCCTACCTGGCGCACCAAATGTCGGATTACGGGCTCCACAAACTCAAGAATTTCGAACACAGGGGCGTGAACGAAGATCTCTCCACTCATGTCTACCTTGCGTCTCGCCCTCGACCAATGAAGAGATTCAAGTGAACAACAAGTAAAGCACACAAGAGTTTACCCAGGTTCGGGCCACCTTGCGGTGTAAAACCCTACTTCCTGCTTTGGTGGATTGGCAACGGGAGGGCTTGAATATGGATGAGTACAGTGGTTCCTGAGCTCAGGAGGGTCAGGAGGCAAGGGTTCTTGCTCCTTTGTGCGAGGGCAGAGTTTCTGGATCTGATGCTCTCGCTCTCCATAGTGGAGATCCTAGCTACTTATAGAGGCGGCTAGGGTCCTCTTCCCCCGAAATGTTTAGGCGGTAAGGGATCGCAGAACGGCCATTTTGAGCGGGAACACAAGGACGTTCCTACCCTGACAAAAGCAGTCTTTGGCTGCAAAGGGATCCGGCGATGACGTGGTGGTGGGCTCGGTGGTGACATCCACCCTGTCGTCCTTGCGGTCTTCGGTCTTGTTGCACCAATGGGGAAACCTTTGTCCTACTCCTCGGGAACCTGCGCCTGCGCTGTCTCCCTTGCACCAAAACGGCCAATGTTCAAGAAATCGTTAACTGGTAGCTGCTCGGTCGGTTTAGGAGTAGCGATTAATCGGTGAATCGGCCTATTAACTGGATTAATCGGTCGACCATTAATCGGTAGATTGAATACGAACTTGCCAACATATATCAAGATTTTTTATGTATTATACCATACTCCCAAGATCACAGGTAGGTAGTATACTAAAACATGCTTCCTTAGACATATGAAAATCATAGAGAGGAGGTACAATTATTAATCCTAGCTATTAAGGAGCGGGATGGGGATGGAAGGGGTTACGGGTCAAAATTTTGGGCTTTGTTTGCCCACCCATTAATGAACCGGCAGGGATTAATCGGCATGACAACTGGTTAATCGGTCTAACTGGCCAATTAATCGCCCCGACAAGTTAACTCGATGAATAGGTGTTATTCGATTCGGCCATGCGGTGAGTAGCGATTAACTGGCCCGTTAACTGATTAATCGGGTGAATTCTTGAACAGTGAAAACGGCAACAGCGCCGCGGGCACGCGCTGGCACCTGCTGGCGCGGTGCGTCACTGCATGCGTCACTGCCTCCTCCCGAGGCAGGCTTGGCCTTGGATTCTCCGCCCCTCTGGAGCAACCTAGCCAAGGTCACTCCTGAGGAGGTCTTGACGTCGTTCTCCTCGCGAGGTCTAGGCCCCTGGCGAGGGTCTTGGGTAGCTGGTCGAGCAGCTGGGCCGTACCAGGCCGTGGCAGGAGCGCGCTACGGCCCGTAGACAGGCAAGTGTGTGTACCCTGGTCCCTAGGACGCCGACAAACATGACCTCCCAAACTCAAATATAATGGCCTTGGTATCCGTTCTCGCCTTGGTCGAGGCCTGGGAGGCCCAAGGGGTGTTATCTATATTGAATGGTAGTGGGCGTGTGTCGCCCTGGGGTCCCCTTCCACCTCGAGGCGGCTATAAAGAGGGGGAGGTACCCTTCATTCATGGCTCCACCAATAATCCATGGACTCAACATTAGTCATAAATAACTCACAAATTTATTGCAAAAAGGTTTATTAGCCCTCAAAGGAAAGTACTACTATGCGTGCTCCTGGGGGGGAGGCTGGTAGGAGTTAACCATCGCGCGCCCCCGACTTTCACACAAAGGTAACAATTAAGACACAAGCGCTTCAATTCGGTTGCACAGTTAGGAGACCATATGTGCATGCTATGGGAATCACGAACCTTAACACAATTATTTCCTCAACCCTACAATTTACAACTAGCATGATTCTAATATTACCATACTCATATCTCAAAACAATCATACTTTTTATATGGAAGTTTTTATTATATCTCCTTTGGATGTCTATCATATTAGGACTAATTTCATAACCCAAGCAAATTACTATGATGTTTTAGAGACTCTCAAAATAATATAAGTGAAGCAAGAGAGTTCAACAATTTCTATAAAATAAACCACCACCATGTTCTAAAATGATATAAGTGAAGCACTAGAGCAAAATTGCCTAGCTCAAAAGATATATGTGAAGCACATAGAGTATTCTAATAAATCACGATTAAAGCGTGTCCCTCTAAAAAGGTGTGTACAGCAAGAATGATTGTGGAGAACTAAAAAGCAAAGACTCATATCATACAAGTCGCTCCAATCAAAACACATATCATGTAGTGAATAAAAATATAGCCTCAACTAAAGTTACCGATAGATGAAGACGAAAGAGGGGATGCCTTATCGGGGCATCCCCAAGCTTAGGATCTTGGCCGTCCTTGGATATTACCTTGGGGTGCCTTGGGCATCCCCAAGCTTAGGCTCTTTCCACTTCTTATTCCATAGTCCATCAAATCCTTACCCAAAACTTGAAAACTTCACAACACAAAACTCAACAGAAATCTCGTGAGCCCCGTTAGTAAAACAAAGCAAATAACCACTCAAGGTACCATTGTGATCTTATTCCTATTTTATATTGGTTTAATATATATTGTATTCCAACTTTTTCCATGGTTCATAGCCCCCGATACTGGCCATAGATTCATCAAAATAAGCAAACAACACATAGAAAACAGAATCTGTCAAAAGTAGATCAGTCTGTAGCAATCTGAAAACTTCGCATACTTATGTAACTCTCAAAATTCTGAAAAATTAGGACGACGTGGGGAATTTGTATATCAATTTCGTGTAAAACTTTCAGAAGGTTTTCACATTCCAGCGAATTATTGAATTTTCTGCACTAGGCGCAAAAGTTTTAGTTTTTCAGCAAAATCAAATTAACGATCACCGTAAGCCATCCCAAAGGTCTTACTTGGCTCAAACACTAATTAAATCACCAAAACACAATTACTATAGAAGTAATAATGAGTGAAAATTGCAAAATAGAACCAAAAAGCAAAAAAAAAAATTAATTGGGTTGCCTCCCAACAAGCGCTATTGTTTAACGCCCTTAGCTAGGCATAAAACACGAATAGATCTAGGTATTTTCATAATAATGATAAGGCAAATCTCTAAAACTCATATCATATTCCCTTAGTTCACCAGCAAGTTTTCTTTGAAGCAAGCAAAAATAATCAAAAGGGCTAAATTTAATAGGATAAGAATCTCCAAGATCGATCTCGGGAGGAATTGATTTCTCCTTTGGCCCTTCATATTTATGACTAACTCATCATTCAAAGCATTCTTTTAGCAAAAATTCATGAGCTTATTTCCTAGAAAGAATCTCAACCCGTTGTTATGTTTAGGATAATCTTCATTAAGCTCGAAAATCCTATAAATCAAAACTTCGGTAGGGACCTTCTTTCTCAAATTTTCATTATAAGCAACATGATCGAGAGATCGCAAACACACTATGTCCTCTTTATTAAAGAGAATGCTTTCTATGGGAGGATGACCACCGTCTACTTTATAATGTGCAAAAATTTCACTAGCTTCTTTCGTAATAAATCTGAGCTCATGGGCTAGAAATATAGTAGCGACGCGCTTCACAGAAGAATGCTCAATATTAGAAAACTCTAGGAAAATCCTTTGTATGTATGGATGCATATGAAAAAAAAATCTTTCAAGTTCAATTAGAAGCAGAGAGATGGCATCGGTGAGGCTATTAGTTCTAAGAAGAATAGATCCTCCTAACATAGGGAGTGATCCGGCACAAGTAAAAAAATCTTGAATAACCCCCTTCCCAATAATGTTACCGCTACCTATGCATGGTTTTTTAGTATGCAAGATGGTAGGTTCTTCATGATTATTAGCAAAATCACCAAGGTTTCCTCCATCGTTACTATCATGTTTACCAACTACAACTTCCTCAAATTCGGACATGACGGAAAACCAATCAAACAAACGGGCAAGGGAAGAAGACGAACGGAAAAAAGGGCGAAGAAAAGGCAAATCTGTTCGAAAATCGTTTTAGAAGTGGGGGAGAGGAACACAAGAGGCGAATGGCAAATAATGTAAGTGCGGGAGATGAGTATTTTATGAAGGGTACTTGGTATTTCTTGACTTGACGTAGATCTCTCCGGCAACGGCGCTAGAAATTCTCCCTGCTACCTCTTGAGCTTGCGTTGGTTTTTCCCTTGAAGAGGAAAGGGTGATGCAGCCAAGTAGAGTAAGTATTTCCCTCAGTCCGAGAACCAAGGTATCAATCCAGTAGGAGACAATGCGCAAATCGCCAAATACCTGTACAAACAATCAAACAACTTGCACCCAACACAATAAAGGGGTTGTCAGTCCCTTCACGATTATTTGCAAAAGTGAGATCTGATAGAGATGGGTAAACTGTAAAGTAAATATTTTTGGTATTTTTCGTTTATAGATTGGAAAGTAAAAGATTGCAAAATAGTAGATCAGAAACTTATAAAATGGATAATAGATCCAGGAGCCATAGGTTTCACTAGAGGCTTCTCTCATAATAGCCAACATTATGGTGGGTAAACAAATTAATGCCAAGCAATTGATAGGAGAGCGCATAATTGTGATGATATCTAAGGCAATGAGCATGAATATAGGCATCACGTCCATGTCAAGTAGACCGACTCCTGCCTGCATCTACTACTATTACTCCACACATGGACCGAAACGATTTTGTATCTAGAGTATTAAGTCCATAAAGAACAGAGTAACACATTAAGTAAGATTACATGATGTAGCGGAATTAACTCAAGCAATATGATGAAAACCCCATCTTGTTATCCTCGATGGCAACAACACAATACGTGTCATGTCCCTTTCTGTCACTGGGATTGAGCACCGCAAGATTGAACCCAAAGCAAAGAACTTCTCCCATTGCAAGAAAACACAATCTAGTTGGCCAAACCAAACCGATAGTTCAAAGAGAATTACTAAGATATCAAATCATGCATATAAGAATTCATAAAAGACTCAGATAATATTCATAGATAATCTGATCATAAATCCACAATTCATCGGATCTTGGCAAGCACACCACAAAAGAATATTACATCATATAGATCTCCGAGAACATCAAGGAGAACATGATATTGAGCATCAGAGAGAGAGAGAAGAATCCATCTATCTACTAGCTATGGACCCGTAGGTCTGTGTTAGACTACTCAGACTTCATCGGAAGGGCAATGGTGTTGATGTACATGCACTCCGTGGTCGAACCTCCCTCAGGCAAAGTACCGGAAAAGGCCTCCAGATAGGATCTCGCGAATACAAAAGGATACGGCGGTGGAAAAGTGCTTTCGGTGCCTCCTCTAGAGTTTTTGGAATATATGTGAATATATAGGCAGAAGAAATAGGTCGGTAGAGCAATAGGGGGCCCACAAGGGTGGGAGCGCGCCCTACCCCCCAGGGCGCTCCCTCCGTCCTTGTGGCCACCTCGTGGCTCCCCAGACGTGCACTCCAAGCCCTATGGATGTCTTCTAGTCCAAGAAAAATCCTCGTAAAGTTTTGTTCCGTTTGGACTCCGTTTGATATTCCTTTTCTGCGAAACTCAAAAAGAAGGAAAAAACAGAAACTGGCACTAGGCTCTAGGTTAATAGGATAATCCCATAAATAATATAAAATAGCATATTAATGCATATAAAACATCCAAACTAGATAATATAATAGAATGGAACAATAAAAAATTATAGATAAATTGGAGACATATCATGGATTCAAGACCTCCTCATGGAGAAGACCTCAAGACCTCCTCACGGATAAGAACTTGTTACCGTGTATCGTACTTTGGTGACTTTGGATCTTGTATCACTCTTTGTGTTCCCGGATCTAGCATATGTATGACCATCTCTTGTTGATTTGAGTGTTTTCCTCTCGTTTCCCTTGCGTTTTCTCCTCGTGTTCTTTGTGCTCATCCTCGGGGGTCCCTCCAATCGTGAAAGATCGGCCTAGATTGGGTTAGCCCCGCATCATATGGTATAATGAGCCTAGGTTTCTCACGAATTTGGAGCCCCTACCCCCGTTTTGTAGCTTGATTTTGTTGTTTTCGTCCTAATTTCGAAAATCCACACAAAAATAGCCATATCAGAAAAAATTTGATTTCTCGATTTGACGAAGTTTTGTTGGATTTGTTCCATGGATTTGCTTTGCCATGAGTGGATCTAGATTTTTCGCCTCTTTTCCCCAACTTCCATCCACAAAATATGTCGATTTTTTTCCAGAAATTTTCTTTTTCCAACAAGTTCATCAGGGATCAGGAACCCCGGACATCCAGCAGCCGGACATCCGGCCTCCCACGGCCCAACTTCCACCACGGCATCCCATAGCCGCCAATATTAGAACATTTTTGTCTGTGCATTCACCAATACCTCCTCATCCACTTCCACAAACCACCACCGCTTTCCGCAACCACCATTTCTTACCCACTACCAACTCCAACAATTTTGACTCGTATTGTCTTGGATTACATGAGTTGTGGTTTCTCCGTTTCCTTGGGTGTTTAGTCTAACTTGGAACAGAATGACTCTGATGACACCACCTCTCACCCTCAAAAAGGATGGTAACATCGACGACACCTTGTATACCTACCTTGCAATTGCATTGTCACCCTCATAGACCATTTTGTGTAGCTTTCCTATCAAGATTAGCCATTTGAGTATTGCTGGGCAACGACACTTGTGCACATTAGTGATAGTCACAGATATTGCATACCACATCATCATATCTTGGTGTGTCACAAGAGTGTTCCGCATACACAATAGATATCTTGGTACGAGAATCTTGCATATGTGGCCAAAGAAAGAGCTCAAAAGAGAGAAAGAGCTAAACAGTTTCTAAGCAAAAGAGCCATCAAAAAGCTAATAGGCAAAGGATCATCGCATCATACATCATGCTTCAAAAGAGATCATATGGTAGAGCAATACATCATCTTGTGTTAAAGCATCGGAATATCATACACTTATAACATACGTGCGATAGAAAGTCATTATGTTTTGCCTCTTATAGGTTGTGCACAAGTGCGTATCCACCTATTAAGCAATCGGTTTGCGTCTCTCTAGTATTGTGCAACACGAGCACTTTCCGTGGATTCCACATTTTTCGCTCATCCTTTGTTGCACAACCACATTTATCTTTCCGTGCGTGTGTTCCCATGTGCTACTTATTGCTTGTGATCAACTTGTTGCATTGGCAAATTTTTGAATCATTTTCAACATCATTGAGTCTTGTTATCAATTGCATAAATTTTGTGTCACTATACTCACCGAGCTCCTCCAAAGGCTTTATTTGTGTAGGTGTGAGAATCGATAAGAATTGGTACCAATTGTGCTATTTCTAGTTTAAATTATTGAGTGATCATCGATCCATCTTCAACATCGGTCAAGGTACATTTGGTATAGTTCTTCCCTTTCCCCCATTCACACATTTTCTTGCGATGATGGATAGGCGAAGTACATCAACGAACCCACTATTTGATGATACTCAAGAATCGAACAACTACATCACGAAGGTTCACTTATTTGGTGTTCAACGAGCTCTACATCAAGAGAATGAAGCTATGCCAGAGGGTATTGAGCTACTCCCCACCGACTTGAGGCATTCCGAAGCGCGAACAAAAGAACACTTTGAACGCATCAATGCCAACATGTCCACTCAAATGGAAAAGCTAAGGACTTTGATGATCAACCGACCTTCTTCCACTACATCATCTGAAAGACGATGCCACTCAAATCATCATTCTGACTCCATCTCCGGCTCAAGTACACCTACATCAAACACCTTTTGTCAAGCCACGCGCCAAGACCGACATGCAAGCCAGAACCCACTTCACGACAAGAGTTTCAAAAGATAAACTTAAAGAGCAAGAACATCGACATCATCAAAACCAAGCTACATTTGACCAAGCGCAAGAAAGGCAATACTTACACCAATAAGAGGAAGAGCGATGTGCCAACACCAAGACGAGCTAGATGCAGAAGCACAACATCAAGAACAACAACGATGAGAAGATCAAGCTGTTGAGGCGCAACGCGCACTACGTGACTCACATCGTGTCATCGCTGCACGCAACCGACACACTCGTCAAGAGGAAGAAGCACTTCGAGGTAAAGTTTAAGAAAGGCACTATCAAGGAAGAATCCAACACCAAGCTCCCCCTCAAGCACGACAATAGAAACAACTGTGACAAGAACCACAAGTTTGGCAGGAGCAACCAAACAATGAGATTCCACAACGCCAAGAGCAACTTGAGGTCGACAATCCTCCATGTCAGGAACGCCCTCCCAATAGGCAAGCCAACAATGAAGAGCATCGCTATGGCAAGCTCAAGTTCACAATGCCAAAGTTCTCCGGAAGCATCGATCCCGAAGACTATCTCTCATCGGCATTGAAAGTTGACAAGATCTTTCATCTACACAACTATGATAAAGAGAAGAAGATCAAAATGGCATTCCTTGAGTTCCAAGAGTATATTCTTATTTGGTGGGAGAAAGTTATTGAAAGCGTGAAGGAAAAGGTGAACCACCCATCTCCACATGGAACCAAATGAAGGATTTCATGAGAGCGTGTTTTGTGCCAACACACTACAACCACGACTTGTTCAAAAAGTTGCAACTGCTAAAGCAAGGCACCAAGTCCATTGAAGAGTATTACAAGGAAATGGAGATTGCCATGACAAGAGCCATCATCGTGGAATATGAAGAGCAAACATTGGCAAGATACTTTAATGGACTCAACTATCCTATCAAGAAAACTGCGGACTTCCAACCATACCGAACATCCTAGAGCTATTGCACCAAGCAACAAAAGTGGAGCTACAAGTACAATAGGATTACAAGTACTCCAAGTTCACTTCCAAGAACTACAATTGCTACAACCAAGCTTCAACGACTTCGGTGCCTCCTACTTGAACCAAACCTTCTCCAAGCATAGGCGATAGGTCAAGCTACAGGACTTCGACAACATCAAGATGTCCTCCTACTATGACCAACTTCAAGCTGAGAGATTCATCATCTACAACTCCTACCGAGGATACCTCCAAGACGAGTACCATCAAATGCTTCAAATGTGAAGGACGAGGCCACAACTTATTTCAGTGCAAAAACGTATGCACCATGATCATCAGCGATGACGAAATGAAAGCCCTTGAGCACGTGGCCATGCATCGTTGAGTGGATTAGGATGAAGACAATCAAGTATTTTGTGACAATGATCTGAGCCCCGCTCTCGTTGTCTGCAAGGTCTTGACACTCCAACACCAACCAGACGAAGACCAACATTGCCACATCTTCCACACCAAGGCCATCATCAATGGACATTCCGTCAAGGTTATCATTGATGGATGAAGTTGTCACAACTTGGCAAGTGAAGAGCTATGCGACAAGCTTCAATTGATCAAGATGAAGCACCCTCACCCCTACAAGTTCCAATGGCTTAGCAACGCCGAAACTATTTGATTCGAGCACACCGTGCAAGTATCCTTCAAGATAGGCACCTATGAGGACACATTGGAGTGTGATGTGGTACCAATGTCTGTTTTCCACCTCCTCCTTGGATGGCCATGGCAATTCGACCGCGGAGTCATCCACAACGGACATACCAACCATTATAGCTTCAAAATGAAGGGCAGGGAGTTCGTGCTACGACCAATGTCACCCAGTCAAGTGGTTGTCGACAAGCAAGTATCTACCAACCATCATGGAGATAATGGTGAGAGAGTGATCCACCATAAAGAGAGTGAGAGCCACAAGCCCAAATTGAGTGCCTCCACGATGAACGACAAGAAACAACTAGTGCTATTCGCCGCCAAAAGTGAGATGAGAGAAGTGTGTGTGAACCCATCAAGTGTCCTTCACTTTGTGCTCTTATAGAAAGGAGAAGCGGAAAAACATAACACTTCACCACCTTGTTGTCTCAATTGTTGCAAGAATTCGAAGATATCTTTCTCGATGAGCTACCTCCGGGTCTACCCCCTCTTCGCGGCATCGAGCACCGCATCAACCTCATCCCTTGACCGCCTCTTCCTAACAAAGCACCTTACCGCGTGAACCCCGAAGAAACCGAAGAGATCGAATGGCAACTTCAACAACTCATCGACAACTGTCACATACGAGAAAGCTTGAGCCATTGTGTCATTTCGGTAATCCTTGTCCCGAAGAAAGATGGTACTTACTGGATGTGTTTCGATTGTCTTCCTGTCAATGCTATCACAATTAGATACCGTCACCCCATACCGCGCTTAGATGATATGATATATGAGCTTAGTGGAGCCATATTCTTCTCTAAGATTGATCTTAAGAGCGGCTACTACCAAATCCGCATACAAGAGGGTGATGAGTGGAAAACCGCATTTAAGACTAAATTTGGCTTATATGAATGGCTTATTATGCCAATGGTATTATCTGAAGCACCTGGTACTTTTATGAGAGTCGTGCACTATGTTCTTAAACCTTATATTGGCATCTTTGCCGTGGTCTACTTTGATGACATCCTTGTGTTTAGCAAGTCTCTAAAAGATCATGTGACTCATCTTAGCACCATTTTGCAAACCATTGGCAAATAGAAACTCTATGCCAACTTGGAGAAATGCAAATTTGGTGTAGTCAAACTTCTTTTTGTCAGATTTGTTGTTTCTTCCAAGGGTGTGCATGTAGACGGAATCAACATCAAAGCTATTAAAACTTGGCCCAAACCAATGAACCTACAACAAGTGCGTAGCTTCCTAGGCCTAGCCATATTCTATCGACGATTTGTCAAGGATTTTAGCATGATTTCTATGCCTTTACATGAATTGAGCAAGAAGAACACACCCTTTGTTTGGGGTCCATCTCAAGATACTGTGTTTAATGAGCTGAAGAACTTGCTTACACATGCACCTTTGCTTGCGTTACACAACTTTAATAAACCTTTTGAGATACATTGTGCGATGCTAGTGGTACCGAAATAGGAGGCATGTTAATGTAAGAGAAGCGTCCAATCGCTTACTTTAGTGAAAAACTATCCAGAGCGCAACTTAACTATCCCATCTATGACAAAGAGCTTTATGATTTAGTGAGATTCTTGCATGTTTGAGAGGATTATTTATGGCCTCATGAGTTCATTCTTCACAGAGACCATGAAACACTTAAGTATCTTAAGGGTCAAACTAAGTTGAACAAGCGTCATGCTAAGTGGAGTGTATTCATTGAGTCATTTCCTTACATTATCAAGTATATCAAAGGCAAGGAGAGTGTAGTTGCCGATGCTTTATCCCGCAAATGCATGCTTCTTACCCAACTTGAGTTGAATGTTATTGGCTTTGAGCACATAAAATACTTGTATGAACATGATGTTTTCTTTACAAATACTTATGCTAAGTGTTGGACGCATACATCTTGGGAACGATATTCCATCAAGGATGGTTATCTTATGAGAGCTAAAAAACTTTGCATTCCCGAGTCTTCTCTTCGTTTGCTACTTTTGCAAGAATCTCATGGAGGACTTATGGGACACTTTGGATGCGACAAGACATTTGCGACGCTCTCCAAGAACTACTATTGGCCAAAGACGTTTCACGACGTCTCACGCTTCACAAACCACTGCTCAACATGTCACAAATCTATATCTAAAGCCTAATCCCATGGTCTTTACATGCCATTTCCTATTCCTTATCAACCATGGAAAGACATTAGTATGGACTTTGTCCTTGGTTTGCCTAGAACTCAAAATGGAAAGGATCATGTCTTTGTTATTGTGGATCATTTTTCCAAAATGGCTCATTTCATTCCATGCAACAAGATAGACGATGGTTCACATGTTGCAAATATCTGTCTTAGGGAAATCTTGCGCTTTCATGGAGTGCCCAAGACGATCGTCTCGGACCGTGATGTCAAGTTTCTTAGCTACTTTTGGAAGACGCTTTGCGCCAAGCTCGGAATCAAGCTACTATTCTCTTTGGCATACCACCCACAAGCTGACGACCAAACGAAGTGATGAACCGCACACTATCGATGCTTCTTCTCCTGTTGATCAATAAGAACCTCAAGGAATGGGAGCAATGTTTGCCCATCACCGAGTATGCCTACAACTGTGCAAGACACTCCACAACTGGCAAGTTCCCTTTCAAAGTCATCTACGGTTTCAACCCGTTGTTGCCATTGGACATCCTTCCTCTACCTCTACAAGAGCGCATCAATATGAATGCAAGTGTACGAGCAAGCTATCTCAAGAAGATGCACGAAGATACAAGGCAAACCATCAAGCGTCAAGTTCAAAGAATTGCTTCCAAGATCAACATCAACAAGCGATCCATGATATTCAACATTGGGGATCTTGTGTGGCTACATCTTCGCAAGGAACGCTACCCCAACCAGCACAAGTCAAAGTTACTACCTCAAGCCGACGGACCCATCAAGGTGCTCGTGCGCTACAACAACTACGTATACAAGATCAACATCCCTCGCGACAAGTACTCCATGAGCAACATCTTCTACATCAAGGATCTCTCTCCCAACCATGGTGATGAGGCTTTTCATCCGAGGTTGGATCTTTCCCAATGGGGGGGAGAGATGATGCAGAGCATCCTATGGTCGTCCCCATTGACCTTCCTACGTCTCCCACGGCATCAAGTGGACCAATGTCTCGAGCCCGTGCAAGAGCTCTTGAGACTGAGGTGACATCCCTCCTTAACCAACTTCCATATGAATCATGTGAGACATGGCTACTACCTCAAACGGAAATGCTATGTGTACTTAAGTGTCAAGAAGACCCCCTCGGAGATGCTCGCGAGGACGGACAAGTCCGCAAGCGCACGAAGGATGAAGAACACCAAGAGGAACCGGAGAAGTCTCTAGGCCTCGGACAGCCGGCCCCTTGGAGCGTCAGCAGCCCCTACAGGGGCCGCACATCCGGCCAAGCCCCGGACATCCGGCCTAACGACTGCCCTGGACATCCGGCTCCTGCTCGGAAATCCGGCGCCCATTACAGAACACACCCAAGACTTGACCCCGCCAGCCCAGATATCTGGCACTTCGTGAAGGCCCGGACATCCGGCCCGACGCCCGGACGCCCAGCTCCGCCTGTCTGCGCACAGTGAAAGGGTCATGGCCCATGTATCCCTTCGCCCCTCTGGAATATAAATAGACCTCGCCCTCATCCTAGTTAGGGTTAGCATTGTGAGGGCTCATTTGTGAGATATAACATTGCTTATGCTCTTGGTTCTTCTCGTTCGAGAGACCGCGGCCTCTACGAAGAAGATACCCTAAGTGGATTCAAGACCTCCTTACGGAGAAGACCTCAAGACCTCCTCGTGGAGAAGAACTTGTTACCATGTATCGTCCTTTGTTGACTTTGGATCTTGTATCACTCTTTGTGTTCCCGGATCTAGCATATGTGTAACCAGCCACTAGTACGTGTCGGTTCTATACAAACGGTTTTTAACCCCTTTCCGCGATGGCATTCGGAACCGTCACCTAGTTAGAGTGGGCGATATGGGGGTCCTTCCCTCACGACCCAGAAATCGTTGGGGATAGGCCCTCCTGGGATACCAAATGAGCTCGTGTGCGATCCGGTGAGGCATCGAAACCTAATCATTTCCGTAGGTATGTACATCCCACACGGTGAATCCCAGAAAAACATTTCCTTAGGTATGTATATCACACACAGTCAATCCAAGGAATACGTTTCCGTTCTTATGTACATCCCACACAGTCAATCCAAGGAAAACGTTTCCGTTCATATGTATATCACACAGAGTCAATCAAGGAATATGTTTTTGTTCTTATGTACAACCCACACAGTCAATCCAGGGAAAACGTTTCCGTTCGTATGTACATCCCACATAGTTTTATGTGTAGGCTCGTGTGTAAAAGGTGTAACTATCACACACGCTCTGCCTTGGTTAACTATTTGCTTTTATCAACTACGTCACACACGATTTGATGAAGAAAACTGTGCGGTATTGGGCTATCCATCACAAGTGCTTTTACTGCTAGAACCGTTTGCAAAATTCCATGACACATTTAGCAGGTTTATTAGTTTATAAATAATAATTCCAGTATTACACAAATTGACATTTCATATCGAACAGCTGTTTGCCAATTTCATATCAGGCACATAAATATATTATAACATCGTAGTACGATAGCTACATGAAAACAACACAGTACAACATATAGCTAGTTCAACTTCATAAGAACAATATTGGAACAATATATTCATTTCCCTAATTGAGATCATCCAGGCTCGTCTTATCCTCCTCGACTTTCAGTTCAGTAAGAACCTATTTTGCATGGGCCAACTGGAAAAGTGCCTCCTCCTTCGCCAACACCATCTTAGCAAAGTCTGATTTAAAAAATCCGAGCTCATTCTCCACCTTCCACTTTTTATCCCGCATCTTCAAATATTCTTCAGCGTTGACAATAGTTTCTGTAAGCCTAAGTCTGTTCTCTTCCTCATACATGCTCCAGAGCTTCGCTAGGCACATCTTCAAAGACTGTGGCCACTCTTCATCAACCCGCTCCAAGTAAGAACACTTCCATTCATCCTATAATATTTCAAACTAGATCAGTAAGAATTATAGGAGAAATGGGTTTATAGCAACATAGAAAACCACCGATGCTTATTTTGAAAAACTGAAGAAACATTTTAATTATGACATATCTTCCCAAAAAGATCAATGTGCAAATGAATTAATTGCTACTGAGACAACAACCAAATTTTTTATGATCAGAAGCTATAATTAACTACAACAACGCTACAAGTTCTTACTCATGTACAATAAATAACAAATTGAACATTTTATGAGGAAGGTAAATATAACTGCACCAACATAGCGACAGTGTTTAGATGACATGAAATTGATACTAACAGGTGTGTACATGCACAAATTTAGTAACATAGACCTAATAGCACTAAGGCCGTCCACTATGTATGCCAAAACTGGTGTAAAGACAACTGCTGCTACATCTCACACCAGTGCCCTGCACTGGCGAGCCGATGTAGTGGACAAAATCAGGGACCCGGACTCCGGAGCACATACTTGCTCCGATGCCCAGTTCCTTCGTTCCATAAAGATTTAGTATTTTACTGCTTGGCTGCTAGGATGTGTGCACCAAAGTGGGCTGCACAAACTGCTAAAGCGGTGCCAAATAATTTTCTAATGGCACCGCTGATGAGATGGCAACAATTTGAGATACTAGGTACAAACTGTGACACTATCTTAGGATGCGTTTGGTTGAAGGGTGGTATGAATGGGTTGGGACCGTGATAGTGTCTAAATCACATCTAACAAATGATTTGTAACAACGAAAGAGGGTCTAACCTTCTCTGCACATGCCAGAAACTTCCTCCCACTGTCCACAGATTCAAACAAAACTAGAATCACACATGAAGATTGATGGTGACAGCAAGCAGATAAATCTTCAGTGACCCCGCTCCATTTGTTGCCATTGATGGTCCTAGGGAGCTACAAGAGGAAGAAATGACTCAAATTGACGGCCGGGTAAAAATCCTACATTGCAAGTCTTAGCCCGAGAGAGAGAAGAGAGGCATACCCGGGTGGTGAAGGAGTCATCGCCGGAGGAGGAACCGCTGGAGAGGTGCTTGAAGAAGACCATGGCGACCCTGACGGTAGGATGCGAGACGGCGAGAGCGAGGAAGCGGCTATAGCTTAGGAAGGAAGGAAGGAGGAAACAGGGGAAATATGACTTGTGGTCGTGGAGAAAAGGGGGTGGGGAAGGGGGAGGGCGGGGTAGATATTTGTGTGGTAGGCCAAAATTTTGGAAATGTGGAGGGAAACTTTGCACGCGGTGCCATCGGACCATTCACTTTGAGCGATTGTGTGCATCGCAAACAATTCTTCTGCTTTACGCGCATGGAATGAGTTTGATAATTCAAATTTTGGTGGAAATTTCCCCGGGTACATCATTGCAAAATTTAACATCGCTTGCTAATTTGTCACACAAAAGAGTGTACAACAAACAGACCACACCTACTGAATCGAGCAATTTTAGTAATTAAACAAAGCCAGTTGACCTAAACATTGCTCTAACAAAAGACTAGCATTCAAAACAAAGCCTAAGTACGCATAATTGTAACAAATCCACCACCGCGCTGACCTACGCATTGCCGGTGTGAGATGAGACATCGATGACTTGTCCTGGCGACATGCCGCCGTAGGTGGACTCCGTGTCCCCCCTACTGAAGTCGACCGCGTCCTCGTCCTCGGCGCCGCCCTCAAGGTTGTAGTACTCGTAGTAGTGGCTGGGCCAGAGCCCGCGTTGGTACGCCACCGCCGATTCCTCGAAGGACAGACTATTCTCTACCTCGACCTCGGCCACGCGCAACTCCTCCTCTTGACGCTCCTCGATCTTCGCCGCCTCCTCCATCCCGAGCTCCCACTCAACGACCTCATGAGGAAGCAGGTGCTCCATGGCCACCGCCGCCTTTTCGGACGTCGGTTGCATGCTGGAGTCTGAGGTGACCTGGAATATCTTGGTGTGTGCATCCTCGATCTTGGCGTGGATGGCTTCGACCCGGGCCAGGGCGACATGGGCGGCACGGATGGCAGCTCGAGCGCTCTCGACGCTTCTAGCTGCTGTCACAGCAGCAGCTGTAACTGCCATGTCGGCTGCTGCAGACACCCTCTCGGCCGAAGCAGCCACGCTTAATGCGGATGCAGCGGCACTCTCGGCGTAGGCGGCCGCGCTGTCGGCGCAGGCGGCGGTGCTTGGGGGGACGCGGCCATCGTACATGCATTCATGAAGCATTTTCACGTCGTCATCTTGGCAAGAAGGGGGTGCGGGAATGGGGATCGAGATTCGTGGATTTGGGGGTTGCCGGCACTGGAGCAGACGAGCAGGCGAAGCTTAAGGAGGGAGACTTAAATAGACCCAGATATTTTCATCGCAAACGGTTCCTAGAAAACAAATGTGTGTGATGTTGTGGATATCTTTTATTAAAATCTGACCTTTTTCGATGCATCCGTCATCGCACGTTTTGCACCTTTTTTACAGTTCTTTTACACCACCGTTTGCGATTATGGCATCGCACACAGTTTCGCCGAAGGGTCTCTGATCGTAGTGTCGCGTTTGGACCATCCTGTAGTAGCATTTCGTGTACCAAATGGACAATCTCTTTCGAAGTATCAGGGTTTCATACCAAAAGTCATCTTTTACAAAGGTATTTCATATTTTTTTTGAACTTATTTGAACTCTAGACTTTTTGTGTGTTCAAAATGCACCATTCAAAGCCACATCACCAATTTTCAACACTTTCTGACTTCATTTGGTATTCTTCATGCATTTACTAATTTTTAAAGCTAAATGACCCTAAAATTTAAAAGCACTACAAATGAACTCTTATAAGGTTGAAAGTTGGCATGGTATCATCATTTCACCAACATAGCATGTGCTAAAAGGTTGAGAGGGTTACGGCAAAAACTGGACGCACTTCGTGTATAAAATGGACAATCTCTTTTGAAGTATCAGGGTTTCGGACGAAAACTCATCTGTTACAAAGGGATTTCATTTTTAACTTGTTTGAACTCCAGACATTTTGTGTGTTCAAAATGCACCATTAAAAGCCACATCATCAATTTTCAACCCTGTCTGACTTCATTTGGTATTTTTCATGCATTTACTGATTTTTTAGCTAAATGACCCTGAAATTGAAAAGCATGACAAATGAACTATGAAAAGGTTGAAAGTTGGCATGGTATCATCATTTCACCCACATAGCATGTGCTAAAAAGATGACAGGTGTGACGCCCCGAGACCGATGCGCCAGGTGTCAGCTAGTTATTTGTCGTTGTTGCCATGTCATCTGCTTGCATGTTGCATCTTTGCCTTGTCATCATGTGCATCGCATCATCATGTTTTCAAAACATGCATCCGTCCGAGTCTGCCCGTCCTTTCCGTTGTTCGTTCTGAGCCCAGACACACTTGCACGCGCCCGCGGCACCTCCGAATATTTATTTTATGAGTGTCCGGAAAATGTTATCGGAATGGGATGAAACTTGACGTGTGGTCTTATTATAGCATAGGTAGACCGCCTGTCACATTTCGTCGCATTCGACGTCCGTTTGATGCGCCAATGGTTCACCGCGTTAACCATCGGGAGCCCCTTTCTCTTTTGTTCCAGCACCCCTCTCCAATAGCCCACTAGCCCATCCAAACCCCCTCCATGCTCTCGGTCGTCGGATCATGATCGCATGGCCGAAAACCGCACCTCATCTGGACACTCCTAGCTCCTGTACCTATATATATATGTCTCCGCCCGTAATTTTCGTAGATGAAACCCTAAAAATTCTCGTGCCTGAGCAGACGGACATGTCCGCCCGCCGCCGGACGCGTCCACCACCGCCGGCCACGTCGCACCAGCCATTAGCATGCCGCCACCTCAGCTCCAGCGCGCCCGCAGCCAACCCCAGGCCGCCATGTGCGCGCCTCCACATCCAACCTCCCGCTCGGCCCTGGGAGCCCATCCAGGCCCTGCCGGGCCCGGATCCCGCCGCCGTCACGGCCCGTGCGCGCCCACACGAACCCGCGCGTGCATCGCCGCCCGGCTGCCGCGACCCCGCACCATCGCCTCCTTGCGCCGACGCGAAGAGCTCGTCGGTCCCGCTCCTCCCTCGCCGCCGGCCGCGTGGGCCTCCTCCCCGCGGCCTAGTTCCTCCGCCCCGCCCTAGGCCCAAGGCAGCCCAGCCACCAGCCTTCTCTAGTTCTGCACCGAATGGGCCAGGGCCCATGGTGAGCCCCCAGCGCCTCTTTTTTTTCCATAGTTGGGCCTGATCCAGTTTCAGTTTAGGCCCCTGTAGTTTTTTCCCCTTTTTCGCTATCTGTGAATTTGACTAAGTCCTGAAAACTCATATCATGTTGCCATGTTGTGTGGGGCCTAACTTGGTGCTCGGTGCTCCGTTCTGCATACATGATATATCAAAATGTTCGTTGTGATATGCTCCACATGTTAGTTGCATTTGCACGCATGTTAATATTCATATTCATGTCTTAATCTTCATTGCAAAACTGCTATGTCATGTTGTTGTTAAGTCATTGTTGTCTGTCAACAATATGTTAGCATGTTTGTGAGGTTGTAACTTTGTGCATGTTGGTCCAAATGGAGTGTATGATATGTCAAAATGTTCATTGTGAAGTGCTCTACTTGATCTAGCATTCATGTTTGGTGCCATATTTCCATGTTTATCTCTGTTGCAAAAGTGCATGTGGCTGTTAAGTGCTGAAACTTGTTATGAGATGCTTATTTGTCTTTTTCATATCTTTATGTGTGATTTTTGTTTGAGCTACATTTCAATATGTTTTAGAAGCACAATCATGTCATCTTTGCTGTGGTGCAATCCAATTTTCATGATATGCCTTGTGGTGTTGGCAACAAGCTTGTAAAGTGGCCTACTCGTTGTTGCTGATTTCTATGACTTGTTGAAAACTGCTAAGTCTGAAACTGTTATATCCTGATGCCATGTTTGCTTGATGCCCCACTCAAATCCATTTTTGTTTTGAGATTCCCAATAATCATGTCTTGTTGTCCATGTTATGCTCTATCCATCCATGTCCTTATTTTCAATTATAGGTTGTTGTAGCTTGTTGTTTTCATGCTCCCAAGTTGCTATAAAATGTTTCTGTCAGCGTGTTATCAACAAGTTCAGTTTTGCATCCTATGACCATGTTCTTGCCATGAGTAGCTTCATAAACATGTCTTCTTGCTGTTGGTTACATTCACCTGCCATGATATGCTTTGAGATGAGTTGCACAAGCTTTTAAACATGCCTACTTGTCGTTGTTGCTGCCATGTCTAGTTTATTACTCCCTCCGTCCGAAAATACTTGTCATCCAAATGGAGAAATGGTGATGTATCTAGAACTAAAATACATCTAGATACATCCCCCTTTATTCATTTTGATGACAAGTATTTCCGGACGGAGGGAGTATTACTAAGTCTGTGAAACTGTTATCTTTTGCAATCTTGCTATGATGTTTTGAGCATGTTCTAGTGGTGTTTTGTAGTAGCTCAGTGATCATGCTTGTAGTGCTTGACAAGTACATGCTTGCCATACCCTTTGTTTCCATGAAATGTTCTTGTATCATGTTGTTTTGATGGCAACTAAGTGTCATGTTGCTGTTTTGGACATCTTGTTGTTATATCTTGTTTCGTGTGTAGGTGTTGAACCGTTGCTACGTTTGGAGCGTGTCCTATATGAAACTTGCGTGTTTTTGCATGTAGATGCATAATAACCTGTTGTATACCTGTTTGGAATGTGTTTGCTTCATGTTTGGATGCGTTTTGCATCAATTACTTTCTTGACTTGTTTTGCTCATATCTTCTAGGCCGTAGCTCCGAATTAAATAAACTTTATATGAAACTTGACTAGAATTTCAAGTAGATAATGATGGTGCATGTTAACTTGCTGTTTAACAACTTTAACATAAGGTTTGTTCAGATCTGGACCAATTTCGAAATGTGCATATGAGGACTTACCAGAATTGTTATATGTTGTTTCCGGCCTCATTTGAACTTGTTGTGTTGTGTTGTTCTTATATGCATCATCCCTTGCCATGTTTTGCATCATATAGACTTGTCTTGCATCATACTTGGTTGAGCATCTTGTCATGTTCTTGAGTGGTGTGTTTACCATGTTGTGTGCTTCTTCTCGCTAGTTCATTATCTGTTGCGTTCGTGAGGTTTCGTTAGACTACACTTGGTTTGTCTTCGCTGCTTCTTCTTCGTCTTCTTCATGGACTCGATCTTCTTCCTAGCGGGATCTTAGGCAAGATGACCGTCACCTTGGATACCTTCACTATCATTGCCATGCTAGTTGTCTCGATGCTATCGTTATATGTCGCGCTACCCATCTTTTATTGTCAGCCTCTCTCCTTGTTGCCATGAAACCTCTTACCTTTCACACCATCCCAGCAAACCGTTGTCTGGCTATGTTACCCGCTTGCTCAGCCCCTCTTATAGCGTTGTTCGTTGCAGGTGAAGATGAAGTTTGCTCCATGTTGGAACTTGGCTTGTTGGAATATCACAATATCTTTTAATTAAATTAACACATCTATATACTTGGCAATGGGTGGAAGGCTCGGCCTTTTGCTCCGTGTTTTGTTCCACTCATGCCGCCTTAAGAACTGATAAACCGGCGTTATGTTCCTTGATTTTGCGTTCCTAACGCGGTCGGGTATATGGGGACCCCTTGAAAGTTCGTCTTTGAATAAAACTCCTCCAGCAATGTCAGGACCCCGATCTTAAGTCACACAAGTCTAGCCTGTAACACATCATATCACTTTGCGGCCTCACGCACGGTATCCCCACGGGTGCCACCTTACCTGGCCCCGGACCGTTTGCGTATTTTGGCACACGTATATGATAGTGTCGCTAGCATCCATATGACAGAGAACCCGGGCTGACATGATTAGTTATAAACCAAAAGTGGCACTAAATTACAGAGACAGGCATACATGACCCAGCAACGATTGTGTCACCACTTATCGCCGTTTACACGACATGTACTCGGCAACCTTCAAGCGGAAGCCCAGCGAGGGTGTCGGCCACGACCTGACTAACCACACAAGTCCCTAGTCCAGGTTTATCGCCTATTTGGGTTCCATCCGTGGGGAGATCCGGCCGGGGTGTCGCTCACTGCCCCAAACGATGTGTATAGGGTTCCCGAGTCACCAAACGGGTGATCGGTACACCCGGCCACGTTCCTGCCATGTCACAGCCCACCCCGAGGGTCACCGCTGCGCACGACCTCCAGTAAACTACAAACACCAGAAACTAGTTGCAACTCCTGGACAGAGGACAAGGGCAGTTAATAAGTTGAGATGGTCCACTGGTTTCGGGCCCAATGCATGGTAGTAACTGGTCATGGATCAACCAACACAGAAGTCAGTTCCTGAGGACGGCTGCAATGAGACAACCCACCATGTACTCCTACATGGCCTCTCATCGCTACCTTTACCAAATCGTGTTCACACACTTAGCTCTCAACAGTAGGACATGTTCACCACATTCCAATTCATCCCCGATGAATTAGACCTGACACAACTCTAAGCAATAGCAGGCATAACCAGAAAACATGAATGAGTAGGCACAACATGGCTCAAACAACTCCTACTCATACTAGTGGGTTTCAACTATTTACTGTGGCAATGACAGGTCATGCAGAGGAAAGGGGTTCAACTACCGCAGTAGATAACAGTTGAAGCGTTGTTGACCTAATGTAGTAAAGAGAGCAAGAGCGAGAGAGTGGGATTGTATCGGAATGCTCAATGGGGGTTTGCTTGCCTGGCACTTCTGAAGATAGCAATGTGTCTTCATCAGTGTCATCGAACACATCGCCGGAACAACGTCTACTGAGAGGGAACAAACATCGGCAAACAAGAGAAAACACAATCAATGCAATACGACAATATGATGCATGATCATGTCATGGAAATATGCTGTTGATTGACCTAATGCAACTAGCAACCATATTAAATGAAGTTGGTTTGAACCAAAGGTTCAAATTCAAACTCCACATGTGGTTATTTAAATGCCATTTAATTGGTTTGACCTGATCAACGGGCATAAGTTGTTCAAACATGCAAGAAAATGGCATAAACAGATTCTTCATATTTTTTTGATCATTTTTCATATATAATTATTTTCATCTGAGCTACGGTTTGTTTTATATTATTTTTAGAAGTTTTGGCTATTTTCTGAAATTCATAAATCATTTTCTGATTTATTTTAATTCCAGAAAATACTTACTGCATCAGCATGACCTCATGCCGACGTCAGCAGGTCAACAGGGGCTGGTCCAGGTCAAACCTGACCGTTGGGCCCCACTGGTCAGTCTCTCAGTGCTGCTCGAGTCATAGACAGGTGGCGTCGGGTCAACGGACACATTAGCATAGTCAAAGCTGACACGTGGGCCCACTGCAATTAGATTTAAACTTAATCTAATTAATTAGCCGGTTAGATAGGCGGTGGGACCCGGCTGTCATTGACTCCAGGGGGTAGTTAGTAGGGTGCTTGGGCCCTAATGGCCGGTTACGTCGGGGGTTAGCCGCCGGCGACCATAGCCGACGGCGGAGGTACTCTGGCGGCCGATTCCGGCGGCTGTTCGAAGCACGGCTAGGCTCTTTCGAAAGCCCGCAGAGAGGAACGTCGGGTGGTGCAAGTGGTAGTTGCAGGGGAGGGCTGTAGCATCGGTGGCGTCAAGCCAGGCGGTGGCCGGAGCTCGGCTTAGCACGGGCGAGGCGCTGCGCTTGGCTGTCGAGCGAGATGAGCGGCGGGGAGGACTCCTAGAAGCTCCAGGAGCAAGCTGGTGCCACTAGACCGAGCGGAGGTGCTTAGGATCATGGAGCTCGGTGGCCATGGCGGCTGCCGGAGCCCGGGGCTCGCGGGGACGGCGGCTAACGGACGGGAATGGAGGGGGAGCAAGCGGAAAGGAGCAGGAGCTCACAGCGGTCACGTAGAGATGGTCAGCGAGCTTGGGGAAGCGACGACGGTGGCGAATCGACGATGGAGGTCCTTGGTTGCCGGCGATGAAGAAGGCGATATTGGCGACGATGGAGGACGTCCGGGCTCGGTTCCTTCGGCTTGGAGATGGAGAGCGTCGCGGCGGACCTCGGGACAGCTCGGGGAGGCGGGGTGGTGGCCCTAACAACGACAACGGCGAACGGCGGCGACTGCGAGTGCTCGGCCGTGGGAGAGGAGGATCCAGCGGTGGGGACGATCACGGGAGGGAGAGTAAGAGGGTCAGGGGGTTGCGTGGCAATGCCTAGGGAGGCCCAGCGCGTCGAGGAGGCAACCAGGCAGGTAGGACGTGGCCGACACGCGGCGACCACGCGACCGGCGTCCTTTTGTCCAAGGAAGGGGACGACTGGCACTGTGGGCTACACAGTGTTGGGCCGCCCAGGTGGGCTGGCCAGGTGGGCTCAGGTAAGGTTTCTGCCCTGTTTTATTTTTGTTCTGTTTTTTCTTTCTTTCTTTCTACCACTGTTTGAATTCAGAGAAAAATACTAACAAGTGCCAAATCATCTCTGAATATTTTTAGGTTGCTCACTGGACTTTTCTAGGAGCACATAATTAATTCAAAGTTATTTGGAATTATATTCCATATATATTGTGAATATAACCCCAAATTCAAATACAATAATGATTTAAATTCAATGCCCAAAATATTCCTAAAAATGTTCATTATTTTTGGTTTGGTGCAAATGCCTTGCCAAAAATATCAAACAATTACTAAGAATACTTTTGAAACATTGAATGCAATTTTCTTTTAACTGGACCTATTTGAAATTGAAGTGCTAGGGTTTGAACTTTCAAAGGAATTAGACATGATGCAACAACCAAGACTGGTCCACAAGCAAAGCTAAAGCTAGGGCTGTGACAAGCAAGGTCCAACTTTGGTTTTAATTTGCAACATAATAAAAACTTAATTAATTAATTAAATTGCATAGGGAGTTAGCGCTACCCGAGGATTTCTTCTACATACAGGGGGGCCAGTGCTGATGGTGTTGGTCCCAAACGGGGGTTTTGCGGGGCCGCCACGGGGAAACTCGAGGTATCTGGCTCCCGTAGGATCACCCATCCGGACGTGGCCTGAGACGAGATACGCGTGGCTACTATCAGGGTGTCAGCACGCCGGGAGGTCTTGATGGAGTTGTTTTACCATTGTCGAGATGTCTTGTGCACCGGGATTCCGAGTCTGATCGGGTTGTCCCTAAGATAAGGGGTATTATTATTTTTACCTCTACTGATCGTGGAGCTTGTGATGGGCTAAGTTGGGACACCCCTACAGGATTATGATCTTTCGAAAGCCATGTCTGCGGTTATGTGGCAGATTGGAATTGTTAATGTCAAGTTGTAGATAACTTGACAGAGGATCCATAATAAAACACACGAACCGCGTGAGTAACCATGACCGTCTCTTTTCACTTTGAGAAGAGAACACGGTGGGGTTATGTTTGACTCGTATGTAGTTCAGGATCTTTAGCGATCATTACTAGTTTGCGATCGTTTGCGTAGATGCTCATCTTATTCTTGTACTCATAAGTTAGCCACCATATTATGCTTAGCCGCTGCTGCAACCTCACCACTTAACCTCTCCATACCCATTAAGCTTTGCTAGTTTGATACCCATGGTTATGGGATTGCTGAGTCCTCGTGGCTCACAGATGCAGGTGCAGGTTTCTGACGACTTGACGTAGTAGCGATGTTCTTTGTGTTGGAGTTCTTTCTTCTTCTTCCTCGTCAGTCTTGGGTTAGGTTCCTGGTCGGCAGCCTGGGATAGCAGATGGATGTCGGTGTGCTTTTCATGTTTGCATCCGTTGTGGGATGCCTTGTATGTGATGTTTTTGTATTCAAGTATTTCTTGTATGAATTGTTGTATCCCCATGTCTTTATGTAATGGTACGATGTAATGATATCCGTCTTGCTAAGCGCCCGAAATGCGGTTGTGCCCCAATCACGAATGTGTCACGTGATCGGGATAGAATCGCATCTTGGCCATGACAAGTTGCTATCAGAGCCTCGACTCAACATAGGAGCCCCCTTGATTGATCGTAGTCTGGCCATTGTCAAGTCTATGAAAAAACTATTTTCGGAGTCTAGTTATATCGGAGAGTAGGAATTCTTTTTACTCCTCAACCCCTTCATGCTCTGGTAAGGAATCTTGACGTAGGTGCTTTGAATTACTCCTCTTCCCCTTCAAATTTTTATAGGATCATGCGGTTACTTTTCTGATCGTTCCGATGTCTGCTCTTTTCATCTGGTTCATCTCTCGTCAAGTCGATTTGACCCTCCTCGTCTTTTGCTTCAATCCTCGGTTCTTTCCAACCGATGTTGTTTCCCTTTCGAAGTTGTCCTTTTTTTCCCACCCCCAACCCCGTTTCTTCTTGGAGCCGTAGTCCTTAATCGAGTATCCATCCTACTCGTGCAAAGTCTTTGCTTTCTTTCATCAATTGTTTCAACTGGTGAATTCTCGGCTAGTTCGTCATCCTTCATCTCTTTTCTTCTCCGATGAATTCTCCTCTCGTCCGACATTCTTCATCTTGTCTCCTTTTTCAGTGGTTCCAATTCAATTTGTTTTCGGTGTTGTTCATATTCTTTTTCCTCGGCACAATTGCTTCACCTTGCTCGTTCATCTCTCCCCATTTAATTGTTCTGGAGTTCTACATAAACCTCAGGAGATTTCTCTGTGTTCCAATTAATTTGAGGTTGTCACCTCATTCAAGTTTTTTTCAATGGTTCCAGTGCATCATCTCCTTTTCAATCCTTTTCAACGGTGTTTCTATTTGGTGGGCTCATAACCCACATGTCTTTTCCCAGGATCTTACCTGACTCTTCAAATTTCCCGGAGTGTCCCGAAATTGTTTTCAAGTGTGACGTAAGTATGGATTCCATTCGTCATGTGCCTTCTCCAAGATCGTTTGCAAATTCTTTTCATCGTTGGTTCAACCTTTCTTCTTTTCATTATTCTAGAGTATTTAATGAATTTTCTTCTTTGTGTTCCTCCGAAGGCCATCATTTCAGAAGATTTCTTCGTCCGCGGTTTTCATCTTCGCCCTCCAAATATTCTTCATTGAGGCCTCTTTGTTCGTCTCCATATTCTTCTGGTGCATCATTCAAGCATTCTTCAATCCGTCCACGATCTCTTCATTCGCTTGCATCTAAATTCCGTAAGTTCTTTATTCGTTTATGAATTTTATCTGGCGATTCGTTCTCTTGTATTCACTCACTTTCAATTCCTTATGGTGGTTTGTCCTCTTTCATCACTCGGTTTTCAATTCTTACGGTGGTTCGTTCAATGTTCCTTTTTCCTTGTTATCATATCAATTCATTAGTTTTTTCCAATCCTACCGGTGGTTCAGGAAGACTTTCTCAAGTTTTGTGCTATATCCCACTTTATTCTATTTCAACGCGAATAAGTGTTATGCAGATCCATAGCTTTCATCAATTTAATTGGTGGAGGATAAGCATAAAATAATTCTTATTCTTTTCATCAAGTTGATTTAATCCCTTCCTTCAGAGTTTATTCTTAATGATTAAATTCCAATTCCAAGTGTTTTATTCTTTGCTTTCCGGAGTTCATAATTTCTCAGCCTTCTTGTAGGAATTATTCTTATTCTTCTCATCCTTCATCATCCTTTCGTTATCAAAGTTTTTCATGGTGGTTCATCACGATTCAAATCATTTTTCGAGTGTTCATCAAATTCTTTTGGATCAAGCGCAAGCATTATTCTTTTGTGTAATGCAAATAATTCTCCGTATTCTTTTGAAGTGGAGTTTTGCATTCTTCGCTCTTCTCAGCTCATGAATACTTTGGTTGCAGTATAATATCACCTCAAGTTTTGGGATGATTTCCTTAAGTCCACAACAAGCTTATTATTTTCTTGTTGATTATCTCAACAACTCCATTCAACCATTCCTTCTAAGGATACTTTCAATTCATTCATGATGAAAGTTGTTGTTCTCTTCTCTGTTCTTTTCAATGCACTCTTTCATTTCTTCCGGAGGCAGTGTTGTTCCTCTTGTCAAGTATCGTCCCATCTTCTCAAGTTCATGGTCTATTCCTTCCATATTGAATCAGAGTGCTGCCTAAATTCATTCGTTCGAAGTTCTTTTCTATCTCTTTCAACCGGAGTGGTTTCAATGTCTCTATTGTCACTTATCCTCCTGGTTCTCGTCTTATGCCTTGTTACTTATTTTACCAGAGCTCCTCAATAATGTTCTTCTCCGTCGTGTTCATTCTTTCAAGTTTTTCAACCCCTCAAGTTTCTTTGGTTTCACCTTCTTCCTTTTTTTCCTTCCGTATCGTTCCTAAGATCTCGGGACAAGATCTCTTGTTAGTAGGGGAGTGTTGTGACGCCCCGAGACCGATGCGCCAGGTGTCAGCCAGTTATTTGTCGTTGTTGCCTCATCTGCTCGCGTGTTGCATCTTTGCCTTGTCATCATGTGCATTGCATCATCATGTTTTCAAAACTTGCATCCGTCCGAGTCCGCCCGTCCTTTCCGTTGTCCGTTCTGAGCCGAGACACACTTGCACGCGCCCGCGGCACCTCCGAATATTTATTTTATTAGTGGCCGCAAAATGCTCTCGGAATGGGATGAAACTTGGCGTGTGATCTTATTATAGCATAGGTAGATAGCCTGTCAAATTTCGTCGCATTCGGAGTCCATTTGATGCCCCAACGGTTAACCTCGTTAACCGTCGGGAGCCCCTTTCTCTTTTGGCCCATCACCCCTCTCCAACAGCCCACTAGCCCATCCTAACCCCCTCCATGCTCTCGATCGTCGGATCGTGATCGTGTGGCCGAAAACCGCACCTCATTTGGACACTCCTAGCTCCTTCTACCTATATATATGTGTCTTCCGCCCATAATTTTCGCACATGAAACCCTAAAAATTCTCCTCGCCGCGCAGCCGGACATGTCCGCCCGCCACCGAACGCGTCCACCACCGCCACGCACGTCGCGCCAGCCATTAGCACGCCGCCACCTCAACTCCAGCGCGCTCGCAGCCAACCCCAGGCCGCCATGTGCGCGCCTCCACCTCCCACCTCCCGCGCGGCCCTGGGAGCCCATCCACGCCCCGCCGGGCCCGGATCCCGCCGCCGCCGCAGCCCGCACGTGCCCGCACGAGCCCGCGCGTGCACCGCCGCCTGACTCCCGCAACCTCGCACCACCGCCAGGAGCTCACAGGTCCCGCTCCTCCCTCGCGGCCCAGTTCCTCCGCCCCGCCCTAGGCCCAAGGCGGCCCAGCCACCGACCTTCTTCAGTTCTGCATCGAATGGGCCAGGGCCCATGGTGAGCCCCCAGCACCTCCTTTTTTCCACAGTTGGGCCTGATCCAGTTTCAGTTTAGGCCCCTGTAGTTTTTTTTCCTTTTTCACTATCTGCGAATTTGACTAAGACCTGAAAACTCATATCATGTTGCCATGTTGTGTGGGGCCTAACTTGGTGCTCGGTGCTCCGTTTTGCATGCACGATATATCAAAATGTTCATTGTGATATGATCTACATGTTAGTTGCATTGCATGCATGTTAATGTTCATATTCATGTCTTAATCTTCGTTGCAAAACTGTTATGTGATGTTGTTGTTAAGTCATTGTTGTCTGTCAACAATATGTTAGCATGTTTGTGAGGTTCTAACTTTGTGCATGTTGGTCCAAATGGAGTGTATGATATGTCAAAATGTTCATTGTGAAGTGCTCTACATGATGGTTGTTGTAGCATTCATGTTTGGTGCCATAATGACATGTTTATCTCTGTTGCAAAAGTGCATGTGGCTGTTAAGTGCTGAAACTTGTTATGAGATGTTGATTTGTCTTTTTCATATCTTTATGTGTGATTTTTGTTTGAGCTACATGTCAATATGTTTTAGAAGCACAATCATGTCATCTTTGCTGTGGTGCAATCCACTTTTCATGATATGCTTTTTGGTGTTTGCAACAAGCTTGTAAAGTGGCCTACTCGCTGTTGCTGATTTCTACGACTTGTTGAAAACTGCTAAGTCTGAAACTGTTATATCCTGATGCCATGTTTGCTTGATGACCCACTCAAATCCATCCATGTTATGATCTATCGATCCATGTCCTTGTTTTGAATTATAGGTTGATGTAGCTTGTTGTTTTCATGCTCCCAAGTTCCTATAAAATGTTTCTGTTAGCCTGTTATCAGCAAGTTCAGTTTTGCCATGTGAATTGCTAGTGATCTATGCATCCTATGACCATGTTTTTGCCATGAGTAGCTTCATAAACATGTCTTCTTGCTGTTGGTTACATTGACCTGCCATGATATGCTTTGAGATGAGTTGTGCAAGCTTGCAAACATGCCTACTTGTCGTTGTTGTTGCCATGTCTAGTTTATTTTCACTAAGTCTGTGAAACTGTTATCTTTTGCAATCTTGCCATGATGTTTTGAGCATGTTCTAGTGGTGTTTTGTAGTAGCTCAGTGATCATGCTTGTAGTGCTTGACATGTACATGCTTGCCATGCCCTTTGTTGCCATGAAATGTTCTTGTTTCATGTTGTTTTGATGTTAACTAAGTGCCATGTTGCTGTTTTTGGATAGCTTGTTGTTATATCTTGTTTCGTGTGTATGTGTTGAACCGTTGCTCCGTTTGGAGCATGTCCTATATGAAACTTGTGAGTTTTTGCATGTAGATGCATAATAACATGTTGTATACCTATTTGGAATGTGTTTGCTTCATATTTGGATGCGTTTTGCATCAAGGACATGCTTGACTTGTTTTGCTCATATCTTCTAGGCCGTAGTTCCGAATTAAATAAACTTTATATGAAACTTGACTAGAATTTCGAGTATATCATCATGGTGCATGTTAACTTGCTGTTTAACAACTTTAACATAAGATTTGTTCAGATCTGGACCAATTTAGAAATGTGCATATGAGGACTTACCGAAATTGTTATATGTTGTTTCCGGCCTCATTTAAACTTGTTGGCTTGTGTTGTTCTTGTATGCATCATCCCTTACCATGTTTTGCATCATATAGACTGGTCTTGCATCATACTTAGTTGAGCATCTTGTCATGTTCTTGAGTTGTGTGTTTACCATGTTGTGTGCTTCTTCTTGCTAGTTTATTATATGTTGCGTTCGTGAGGATTCGTTCGACTACACTTGGTTCGTCTTCGTGGTTTCTTCTTTGTCTTCTTCATGGACTCAATCTCCTTCCTAGCAGGACCTCAGGCAAGATGACCGTCACCTTGGATACCTTTACTATCATTACCATGCTAGTTGTCTCGATGCTATCGTTATATGTCGTGCTACCCATCTTTTATTGTTAGCCTCTCTCCTTGTTGCCATGAAACCTCTAACCTTTGGCACCATCCCAGCAATCCGTTGTCTGGCTATGTTACCCGCTTGCTCAGCCCCTCTTATAGCATTGTTAGTTGCAAGTGAAGATGAAGTTTGCTCCATGTTGGAACTTGGCTTGTTGGAATATCACAATATCTTTTAATTAAATTAACACACCTATATACTTGGCAATGGGTGGAAGGCTTGGCCTTTTGCTCGGTGTTTTGTTCCACTCATGCCGCCTTCCGAACTGATAAACCGGCATTATGTTCCTTTATTTTGCGTTCCTAACGCGGTTGGGTATATGGGGCCCCTTGACAGTTCGTCTTTGAATAAAACTCCTCCAGCAAGGCCCAACTTTGGTTTTAATTTGCAACATAATAAAAACTTAATTAATTAATTAAATTGCATAGGGAGTTAGCGCTACCTGAGGATTTCTTCTACATGCAGGGGGCCAGTGCTGATGGTGTTGGTCCCAAACGGGGGTGTTGCGGGGCCGCCACTGGGAAACTCAAGGTATGTGGCTACCGTAGGATCACCCATCCAGATGTGGCCTGAGATGAGATACGCGCGGGTACTATCAAGGTGTCGGCATGCCGGGAGCTCTTATTGGACTTGTTTGACCATTGTCGAAATGTCTTGTGCACCGGGATTCTGAGTCTAGTCGGGTTGTCCCTAAGATAAGGTGTATTATTACTTTTACCTCTGCTGATCATGAGAGCTTGTGATGGGCTAAGTTGGGACACCCCTGCAGGGTTATGATCTTTCCAAAGTCGTGCCTGTGGTTATGTGGCAGATTGGAATTTGTTAATGTCCGATTGTAGATAACTTGACAGAGGATCTGTAATAAAACACATGAACAACGTGAGTAACCATGACCGTCTATTTTCACTTTGAGAAGAGAAGACGATGGGGTTATGTTTGACTCGTAGGTAGTTCAGGATCTTTAGCGATCATTACTAGTTTGCGACCGTTTGTGTAGATGCTCATCTTGTTCTTGTACTCGTAAGTTAGCCACCATATTATGCTTAGCCGCTGCTGCAACCTCACCACTTAACCTCTCCATACCCATTGAGCTTTGCTAGTATTGATACCCATGGTTATGGGATTGTTGGGTCCTCGTGGCTCACAGATACTACAACAATAGTTGCAGGTGCAGGTTTCCGACGACTTGACGTGAGAGCGATGTTCTTTGTGTTGGAGTTCTTTCTTCTTCTTCCTCGTCAGCCTTGGGTTAGGTTCCTGGTCGATAGCCTGGGATAGGAGATGGATGTCGTTGTGCTTTTCATGTTTGCATCTGTAGTGGGATGCCTTGTATGTGATGTTGTTGTATTCTAGTGGATCTTGGATGAATTGTTGTATCCCCGTGTATTTATGTAATGGTACGATGTAATGATATCCATCTTTCTAAGCGACCGATATGCGATTGTGCCCCAATCACGAATGTGTCACGTGATCGGGATAGAATCGCATCTTGGGCGTGACAACAGCGTTACGGCAAAAATTATATGAAATTTTTGTACAATATGGACAATCTCTTTCGAAGTATCGGTGTTTCAGACGAAAACTCATCTGTTACAAAGGAATTTCAATTTTTTGAACTGATTTGAACACTAGACTTTTTTGTGTTCAAAATGCACCATTCAGAGCCACATCGTTAGTTTTCAACCCTTTCCGACTTCATTTTGTATTTTTCATGCATTTACTATTTTTCGAGCTAAATGACCCCGAAATTGAATAGCATTACAAATGAACTCCGAAAAGGTTGAAAGTTGGCATTGTATCATCATTTTTCCCACATAGCATGTGCTAAAAAGATGAGAGGGTTACGGCAAAAACAAGATGCAATTCATGTACAAAATGGACAATCTCTTTCGAAGTATCAGGGTTTCATATGAAAAGTCATCTGTTACAAAGGTATTTCATTTTTTGAACTTATTTGAACTCAGACTTCTTGTGGGTTTAAAATGCACCATTCAGAGCCACATCATCAATTTTCAACCCTTTCTCACTTCATTTGGTGTTTTTCATGCATTTGCTGATTTTTAAAGCTAAATGACCCTGAAATTGAAAAGCACTACAAATGAACTCTGAAAAGGTTGAAAGTTGGCATGGTATCATAATTTCGCCCACATAGCACATGCTAAAAAGTTGAGAGGGTTATGGCAAAAACTGGATGCACTTCGTGTACAAAATGGACAATCTCTTTCGAAGTATGAGGGTTTAGGACGAAAACTCATCTGTTACAAAGGGATTTCATTTATTTGAACTTATTTCAACTCTAGACTTTTTGTGTGTTCAAAATGCACCATTCAAAGCAACATCATCAATTTTCAACCCTTTGTGACTTCATTTGGTATTTTTCATGCATTTGTTTATTTTTAAGCTAAATGACCCTAAAATTTAAAAGCATTACAAATGAACTTCGAAAAGGTTGAAAGTTGGCATGGTATCATCATTTCACCCACATAGCATATGCTAAAAAGTTGAGAGGGTTACGACAAAAACTGGACACACTTCGTGTACAAAATGGACAATCTGTTTCGAAGTATCAGGATTTCATACGAAAACTCATCTGTTACAAAGGTATTTAATTTTCTGAACTTATTTGAACTCAGACTTGTTGTGTGTTCAAGATGCACCATTCAGAGCCACATCATCAATTTTCAACCCTTTCTCACTTCATTTCATTTTTTTCATGCATTTGCTGATTTTTAAGCTAAATGATCCTAAAATTGAAAAGCACTACAAATGAACTCTAAAAAGGTTGAAAGTTGGCATGGTATCATCATTTCACCCACATAGCATATGCTAAAAAGTTGAGAGGGTTACGACAAAAGCTGGATGCACTTCGTGTACAAAATGGACAATCTCTTTCGAAGTATGAGGGTTTCGGACGAAAACTCATGTGTTACAAAGGGATTTCATTTATTTGAACTTATTTGAACTCCAGACATTTTGTGTGTTCAAAATGCACCATTCAAAGCCACATCATCAATTTTCAACCCTTTCTGACTTCATTTGGTATTTTTCATGCATTTACTGATTTTTTCCCGCTAAATGACCCTGAAATTGAAAAGCATGACAAATGAACTCTGAAAAGGTTGAAAGTTATCATCGTATCATCATTTCACCCACATAGTATGTGCTAAAAAGATGACAGGGTTACGACAAAAACTAGATGCACTTCGTGTACAAAATGGACAATCTATTTCGAAGTATCGGGGTTTCAGATGAAAACTCATCTCTTACAAAGGGATTTCAATTTTTGAACTGATTTGAACTCTAGACGTTTTTGTGTTCAAAATGCATCATTCAGAGCCACATCATCAATTTTCAACCCTTTCTGACTTCATTTTGTATTTTTCATGCATTTACTATTTCTTTGAGTTATATGTCCCCGAAATTGAATAGCATTACAAATGAAATCCGGGAAGGTTGAAAGTTGGCATGGTATCATCATTTCGCACACATAGTGCAAAAAAGATGAGAGGGTTACGGAAAAAACTGGATGCACTTCGTGTACAAAATGGACAATCTCTTTCGAAGTATCAGGGTTTCATACGAAAACTCATCTGTTACAAAGGTATTTCATTTTCTGAACTTATTTGAACTCAAACTTGTTTTGTGTTCAAAATGCAGCATTCAGAGCCACATCATCAATTTTCAACCCTTTCTCACTTCATTTGGTATTTTTCATGCATTTGCTGATTTTTAAGCTAAATGACCCTGAAATTGAAAAGCACTACAAATGAACTTTGTAAAGATTGAAAATTGGCATGGTATCCTAATTTAAACAACAGAGCAGGGTTACGGCAAAAACTGGACGCACTTCGTGTACAAAATGGACAATCTCTTTCGAAGTATAATGGTTTAGGACAAAAACTCATCTGTTACAAATGGATTTCATTTATTTGAACTTATTTGAAATCTAGACTTCTTGTGTGTTCAAAATGCACCACTTAAAGCCACATCATCAGTTTTCAACCCTTTGTGTGACTTCATTTGGTATTTTTCATGCATTTATTGATTTTTAAGCTAAATGACCCTGAAATTGTAAAGCATTACAAATGAACTCTGAAAAGGTTGAAAGTTGGCATGGTATCATCATGTCACCCACATATCATATGCTAAAAAGTTGAGAGGGTTACGACAAAAACTGGACGCACTTCATGTACAAAATGGGCAATCTCCTTCGTAGTATCCGGGTTTCGGACGGAAACTCATCTGTTACAAAGGGATTTCATTTATTTGAACTTATTTCAACTCCAGACTTTGTGTGTGTTCAAAATGCACCATTTAAAGACACATCATCAATTTTCAACCCTTTCTAACTTCATTTGGTATTTTTCATGCATTTACTAATTTTTTAAGCTAAATAACCCTGAAATTGAAAAGCACTACAAATGAACTCTTAAAAGGTTTAAAGTAGGCATGGTATCATCATTTCACCCACGTAGCATCTGCTAAAAAGATGAGAGGGTTATTGCCAAAACTACATGCACTTTGTGTACAAAATGGACAATCTCTTTCGAAGTATTAGGGTTTCATACGAAAACTCATCTCTTACAAAAATATTTCATTTATTTGAACTTATTTGAACTCCAGACTTTTTGTGTGTTCAAAATGCACCATTCAGAGCCACATCATCAATTCTCAACCCTTTCTGACTTCGTTTGGTATTTTTCATGCATTAACTGATTTTTTAAGCTAAATGACCCTGAAATTGAAAAGCACTACAAATGAACTTTGAAAAGGTTGAAAGTTGGCATGGTATCATCATTTCACCCACATAGCATATGCTAAAAAGTTGAGGGGGTTATGGCAAAAACTGGATGCACTTCGTGTACAAAATGGACAATCTCTTTCGAAGTATCGGGGTTTTGGACGAAAACTCATCTGTTACGAAGGGATTTCATTTATTGAACTTATTTGAACTCTAGACTTTTTGTGTGTTCAAAATGCACCATTCAAAGCCACATCATCAATTTTCAACCCTTTCTGACTTCATTTGGCCATATAAAGATACTTAAGTGATTTTTGAGCCATTTAATGACCATAATTCAAATTTGAACTACATCTACATGCAACGGCTAACCATAACAGTTTGAAAAATCATATTTTTGTGTACTTGTGCGCAAGTTAAAAAATCTTCAAACCATGTAAATATCTGGTATTCAAAAAAGAAAATGTAAAGATTTGGCAAGAAAACGGGCCCCCACACGTTTGGCACTCTATTTCGCGCCTCGAGGTTTGGAAGGTGTATGGCGGGGGTTATAATCAGACATGGTTCTGTATTGGAAACCGTCAGCTATTATGTTCACACACGAATTCTAATGCGGCAATCGTGTGTAATTTAAACTATAGTACTCGTACATTCTGGCGACATGCGTGTGTACTGTTCCTGTCGATCTAGATTCCGACCGCCAAAAAATACTACCTTGCTCACGTCGTCCGCCTGCATTCTCATCTACATCCTCCCCTCGCTCGCCCCCCTCTCTCTCAAAGCTCTGCCATGGCGATGCCGATCTGCCCACGCGCCGACGAGGAGTCGCCGCCCCCCAAGGACGCTCATCCAATAAGTAGCGACAAGGAGGACCCCTACGCGCTGCCAGACGAGGTTGTGTCGGACCCCCCGACTTGGGATTAGTTTCGGGGCCAGTACGATCTTTGTTTGCGGAAGTCACTGTCGCCGGCTGAGTAATCCAGGCAACTGGCATTCAAGAAGGAGATGGGCGAGGAGAAAGCCAGGTACAAGGCGACATGTGAAGCCCGTGATGCCGCCTAGAAAAAGGAGAAGGTGGAGCTTTGGGGGTGAGAGTCTCGTTGTGCGGAGGAGGTGTACGAAGACGGGTACTTCGCGTGGAAGGCCGAAGGCGCTAGGCACCTCATCACTGCGTGGAGGTGGGCCGATAAGCTCTAGCATACCATCGACGAGGAGCTCCGGTGGGTGCCCAACAAAATGGCAAGATTGTCCGCGCTCGTGCGCTAGCAAGAAGCAGATCGGTATGTCAAGCGCTACGAGGCGGAGGAGGCGGAAACTGCCACCACACTGGGATGACACCGTGCATCAGGAGTGATTATTAGTTTTAGTATTGTTCGTTTTTAGTTTTATGCGTTGTACCTAGAAGTTAAGTATCATCACGTATATGTGATGATATTATATATATTGTATGATGAACTAATGGACAATTAATATATATATTATGAATTCCGTTTTCTATCTGTTTTTGTATACTAATTTGAATCTAGATGTTATCGTCCACATATACAGAATGGAAAGCCTATATACACACATTGAAACAAAACATATAAAAACAGAAAACAGAGTACACACATTGAAACAGAGCAATTAATACAGCAATACTATGATTGTTAATACATAGTTATCCACACCGAAATGAGTCAACAATATAAAAAGCGTCCATGAGACCATGACCAGCAGCCCTTGCCTATGGTAGCTCTTGGCTCTGCCTGAACTCGTGCAGGCATTCATCCAAGAAGTTGACACGCTTGCGGTACATCTGGAGCGTGACCCCGAGCTCCAAATTGGCTATTTCATCAGAGATCACCAGCTTGAGGATGCGACAACCATGTTCCTCTACTGCGCCTAGGTGGACACCTGGGCCAAGGAGGTTGTCGAGCCTATGGACCAGCGCGTTGGCATCTAGCGGGCTGCGGACAAGGCGAACAGCACCACCCATGTGAACGGCACAGCGGGCATCCGGTGCAAGTACGGCGCGGCCGGCCTCTGGTGCAAGTACGGTGCTGAGGGCCTCTGCCCACTCCTGGTGAGGAATGGGGCTACTGACATGATGTGTACCTAGCTACGACGCCGTGACGACAGCAAGCAAGCGTTGATGGATCCACTCTTGCTGTGCGGCGGGCCGCGCCTCTCACTCTGCGGCGCTCCAACGGTCTCGCTGTGCAGCGAGCCGCAGCCTATCGGCGCGGACGCGCCTAGCTTGCTCTGCGGCGCACCATCAATCATGTTGTGCGGCGAACTACAGCCTGTCAGTGCTGACATGCCTATCCTTATCTGTGGCGCTCAATCGCCATGTGCCAAAGGTCTGCTCAACCCTGGCGATGACGCGCATCACAGCATCATCAATCGCGTTGCCGGGGAGCTCCTCGGCCTCGACAGGCCATGGTGCCTGCTCGTTTTCCTCGTCGGCGAGGTTGATGGCAGAGGCGGCGCTTTGGTGGGTTGTCATGCTTGGAAAAGGTGGATGTGATACAGGCTGCGCTTGTCACCTCCGTGCGTCGCGCGCCACCTAGGTTTATGCGCAATATCGCTGGGTGGCGGGAAACAAGTGAGGATACGGCGGGAAACGGTGGCGTGTTCATAAAACGCTATCAATTAATGGAAACTTAGCATAGAAGGGACATCGAGCTTGCACAAGAAGTTGATGATGATCAGATGAACACGGACCACACTAGGGAACCCGTCGGTGTTGAATTCCTCAATCGCAAATGGTTGAATACTTGCAAGCATTTGCCCACAACACACACGGCTTATTCCATCACAAATAGGTCGGATGGATCAACTGTATGCCATGTATCACACATTGTCAAAAAGTAATGCGGTAGACCTTCTTTAACATGTGTTAAAAAAACAAAACAAGGACCTTGAGGTTAATTCCACCCAACAACACACACGGCTTATTCCATCACAAACAAGTCAGATGGATCTACTGTATGCCACGTATCGCACATCGTCAAAAAGTAATGCGGTAGACCTTCTTTAACATGTGTTAAGAACAAAAAAATTCAAAACCCACTCATGGGATGTATCATGAAGGTCCTTAATGGACATTTATGATCTAAGGACCTTCATGATCCATCCCATCAGTGGGTTTTGAAATTTTGACAACTTCCCATCCGGTCACCCATCTCATGGCTGCTCCACCCTGAGCACAGTTAACTTGAGAGTTCTCTTAGATGAGCTATTGGTGGAACAGCTAGTCCTTGCTGATAAAGGATGCCCTATTCGCATCCTTACGGTGTACCCGGATGACCGCTCGTCGTCCAATGACCAATAGATGTTGTGTAGACATAGCATATCACATACGTCTTATTATAAGCAATCGTTTGTGTTATTTTCGGTCTTTGCACACATTTCTGATTAAAAACCTGTTTGCCGCGTATCACACACATCTTGCTATATTGAACCATTTCTATTCTCTTGTCTCAACGCAAATAGTTCATCCGAGTGAACCGCATGCCGTATATCGCACACACCTTGATCTGGCTGACCGTTTTTTTGTGTTGCCTAATCACAAACAGAATTCTAGAGCGAATCGTATGCTGTATATTACAAACACCTTCATATGGCTGCCCGTTTCTTTTGTTCCTCCTCATCCCAAACAGTTAATTAAACTGAACTGTATGCCCTGCATCGCACATGCAACTAAAATCTGAACTGTGTTTGATGCATCCGTCATCACAAACATTTTGCACCTTTTTTGACCGGTTTTTTACACCACCGTTTGTGATTATTGCATCGCACACAGTTTCGTCGAAGGGTCTCTGATCATAGTGTCACGTTAGCAGCATCCTGCATTAGTGATCTCTAGTTGATTTGAGTGTTTTCCTCTCGTTTCTCTTGCGTTTTCCCCTCGTGTTCTTCGTGTTCATCCTTGGGGATCCCTCCAATCGTGAAAGATTGTCCTAGATCGGGTTAGCTCCGCATGAAAACATCTTAATGATCTTTGGGTTTCTTTTTCAAAATTTAAACGTCCTTCCTTTGGTCACATATGTTCACCGCATAAATTTTTAACATGCCTCGTAGTTCCGGTGGATGAGCGGTGTGTGTGTATGTGCATCTGGGGGGTTTTTCTACCAGTACACTATGAGTCATGAGCCATCGTGTGGGATTAGGCATTTTGAGAGGCAGGTGCCAAATCAAAGTTGTGAACTTCGTTAGTTAAAACATCACACAACCCTTTCATATATACATGATTGGGCCACATGCAGTCGGTGGTTGACCTACATGACACTCACTCGCGTGTGACGCTTTCTAGGGCCCCACAGGGTCATCGGCCATCACTTTGACCTACTGCCGGCAGAGAGGTTAATTGTACCAGCAAGGTTGATTCTTTTTTGTTCGTGTTACGGTAGGAGTATATAGTACGCGTCGAAGAGGTGGGAGGGGACCAGCATATATACTACGTACACGTCCATGAACACGTACAACTCACTCATTGTGGGTACTTTTTGGTTTCTGAGGCATGTACCACATAAAAGTTGGGCATTGGCTATTCAAACATCACAGAACACCTCTTTGGTCCACACGCATGCAGACGGTGGTTATCCTAGGATACTCACGTGTGACGCTTCCATCTATGGCCCCGCGAGGTCGTCGTCATGCATGCATCACTTTGACCTACACCAGGATAGGTTAATTAATTTGACCATCAAGGAGGATTATTTTGGTTTGTTTTACGATTGGAGTATATAGTACACATCGAAGATGGCGAAAGGGACCAGCATAAACTACGGTTCATGAACCTGGCTTTGTTTAGGGGCTTAATGGTTTTCGAGGCATGTGCACATCAAAGTTGTGCATTTTGGGTATTCAAACATGCACACATCACCTAATATATACACATACCTAAATATGTTTGGGACACATGCATGGAGTGGTTGTCTTCGAACGGTACTCTCCCTCTCGCGGTTATCGACGCCAAGCCTATATATTCGTGAGCGCGCTTGGACGTCCATGATCACTTTGACCTACAACGAGATTGGTTACCATGGTGGATTCTTCTTCTTTAATTTGGTTCGTGCTATCGTAGTATCATAGTGAGATTCCAGACCTAATTTTGAGCGCATATGTATATACGCATGCATGAATCTGCGTCACTGCCTCAAAGTGCAGTGTGACATACATATATACAACACGTTGTCAACTACCGCTCGCTCTGTGTGGGGTTTTCTGGTTCGAAAGCACCATACCAAAGTTGTGATTTTGGGTATTCAAACATCAACACTCCATACATATGTTTGGGCTGCATGTATGAATTGGTTGTCTCCAAGCACTACTTGCGTGATTATTATTGGTGAGCTAGCAAATCTCTGGGGTCGCGTTGATGTTCATCACTTTGACCAACAACAAGAGAGAGGTTGTATGACTGATGTGGATTATTCTTGGTCCATTTTACGATACATCTTGGTGAGATGCCCTCTCCCATCGACTCAATGTGTGTTGGAGGGGGGCTACTTCACACTTTGCTAGGTGAAGCTCCGTGGGGTCGGGGATGACCGGTTTATTTGTGAGGCACATGTGCCACATCAAAGTTATAAATTGGGTATTTAAATATCACACCACTCTTTTCATACATATAGTTGGGATACCCCGCATGTGTTTTTCATGTGGTCTCACCCCATCTCCCGCTAGAAGCACATATTTGTGGGCCCTAACACGGTCCACCTTTCACTAGAAGCGAACGGGGGGTGGGGGTTTGACCATGCTAGACTCCCATAGGTTTAGTGTTACGGTAGGGTGATATGTTAGACCTAGCTATTTGGGGCCATGCGTTCATAGCTAGGGTTCACCTCCTGCCGTCAGGAAGGGGGGCAATCAATATTGTGCGCTTTGTGAGACAAGTGCCACATCGAAGTTGTGCACATGGTATCTGAACATCAAACCACAATTTTCATACATATTTTTGGTCCACATGAAAGTGTGTTCGTGTTTTGACCCTTTCCCGTATTTTGGATGACACAACAGACACAGTTCGCTCACACTACCCGTGTGCCACACATTTTCCCTTATCACTCACATCAGCACATTACATTGGGCTCCAGGAGGCTTCCCTCACAATCTCAAAAATATCTACCCACCTGCAGGGTTTTCCTATTTGATAACACACGGTTATTATGTTTCGACCGTGTGTGATGTTTGTTGTTCCCGCTCCCGCCTGCATCTCTCGAAAATATATGCTTGGCTTGAGGGTTATTCTATTTGATAACACACGGTTTTTATATCAGGACCGTGTGTGACGCATCATCCAAATTTTTAATACCCCCAGCATTTTACTCCCGCGTAGTAAAATTTTCATTACCAGCGTCATTCCTTCTAACACCCCCCTCAAGACACACATACACCCAAAAACTCAGCGCGCGTGCGTGCACACACCCCCACCACCACAACCCCGCTCTCACTCAAAACCCTAGCAAGGTCGTTGCCGCCACCGCCGCAAGGCCTTCGTTGTCAACATTTGCTAGTTTGCGCGTGCGGCTTACCCACCGATCTCCATACCCTAGCCGCCCTGAGTTTCTTAGATGACACTTGCCAAACGCCCAATTTCCCAAAGATCCCGATGCCCATCCCCATCCCCCACTCCAGAGCGTCGCAGCCTAAGCCCGGCTATGCTTCCCGTGGAGCTCGAGGAGTGACTGGCCGAGGCGGCTGCCGAGGAAGCTGACGACCATTACTGTCCGCATGCTCTCAATCAGCGGGCTAGAGTATGATGGTATGTCACGGACGCCGGCTATGGCATTGAGGTTGTCGACGGCGATGGCCTGGCGCGGGCTATGTCACAAGTTAAGTGTCCCACCCCCAACCCCTTGGGTTCAACCATCGTCGATCTCATCCATGCCCCCACTGCTGACCTCATGTAAAATAATAGTTGTATTTTATTGTAAAGCACATAATAAAACCAGGTTCCAAACATATGACCATGTACCATCGCTAATGTATTGTCTATTTCTTCACATTGTATTGAGGGCTAAGGATAAAGAGACGAAGTTTATAATACGGTAATCATAGTATGACATCCTTCATATCACAAAACAACTCAGAACAGACAAACAGGCAATTGTAACATTGTGTGGGCAAGTCGAGCACGGAGCTAGATTACAGGTCAAGATCAAAGGAACATAACTCCTCTCTTTTAAACCTTGTAAGGTGCAATGATACGCTAAGACAATTGTGTATGAAATTGAAAAGAGTAATAGACATTGGCTGCAAACCATGCAGTTCAAGGCACAAGTCAGAGTAAGTAGTACTTAAAAGGCATGAGGATTAAGGACTTACAACAGCGGCTTTGACTAGTGTAGTCATGCCCTTCTTCTTGCTGGTGTGACAATCCTTGAAGATTTCCACATCATTTGGTTCAGGAACTTTTTGGTCCTTGTAGGCTTTCCTCTGCATTTGGAACAAGTCAATATAGATCTGATAATATGGTACAGCGAAAAGAGTGAAACAACAGCTAATTATAAGAGCCTCGCAGTGTGCAATATAGCTACGAGATCCTGTCGTCTATTGGAATTTCACTTTCGTACGGTTGGCCTTGTTCTTTGAACAGTTCACTTAGAAGAAGATAGATTTGTGTAGCACATGCGTAAATAGGACTTCAACATGTGATCTAATCACACACACACACACACACACATATATATATATATATAGGGTGGGTCTATTCTCATAACACCCCTTAAGACCTTATTCTCATAACAAATGCCTTATTCTCATAACACCACCCGCTTACACGCAGGTTCCTAGCGCGGCAGCGCCCCGAGCACAGCAACCCACTTCCTAAGCACATCCCCACTCCCCACGCCCTCGCCTCACCTTCCTCCCGCGACCACCTCCTACCTTTCCCACCGCGCCGACCCGCCCAGCCCCGCCGGCATCCCCCCCGAAGCGCTACCCGCCCTGCCCCGGCCACCACCCGTGCCGCCCTGTCGGGATCCCGGGGCACTGGATCCGATCTCCCTCACTTCCCCCAGCCTCCTTCCTCCCCAGGTGTCGCCGCCCTCCACCCCTCCGTCCTGATTGTCCTAGATTCAGTGCCTCCCAGGCGCCCAGAGTGGCTGCTGGCGTGGATCCGGGCGTGCTGCCCTGCCGTGGCCTTCCCCATCTTCTCCCCCATCGACGCCCCTCACTTCCCACGCCGACCTCCTGCATCGCCATCCCGATCCGGGTCGCCGGCCCCTCCCTAAGACGCCGTTGTACCGACCATCCCCAGCCCCCGCCGCGAGGAGCCACAGCGGTGCAGGATCCGCCGGCCACAGGCACCCAGGGAGGCCGCAGGCAGTGGATCCGGCCACTGCGGGCGACGTTGCTACCAACATGCATCGACTCCTACGGCCAGAAGTTTTCTTCACCTCCTCTGCCGATCTGTTCTCCTCGACGACCACGGAGGCTCACCTGCCATGCCTCGTCAGCCACATGTGGAACGTCAGCACCGGCGTCGTCGGGTCGTCTCCCACCGGCACCGTCAGCGCCACCTGCTCCACCGGCGAGTTCTCCGCCTCCCACCATTCTTCTCTTTCCTCCGGCGAACTTGATGGCTGCACTGCACGGGAAGTTAAGCAACGTGAATTAGTCGTCGTCTTCCAGTGTGTTGACGCCCAGAAAACAATTGAGCCGACAATTTTGGTGGCTCGGCTTACAAAGTGGAGCGGTGGTTTGGTCCCCTTCCTGGTCTTCCTGGCCTACTTGTTCATGGAGTTCTTCTTGGTGGGAGGAGGCCATGGTTAGAAGAAGATGTTGGGATTTGTAAGTAAGTATTATGCTCTCTGTAAGCTTGTCGCTTTTGTTCCTCTTGGCTGGGAATCTTTTTTTTTTTGAATCTTGGCTGGGAATCTTTGGAAAAAGAAAGTGATGTTGCTGATATACACTGACGCTGACAAATTGCGGGCTCCGCCGGACACCAGCAGAAGTCAGCATATATCTTTCGTGTTTGGCCGCTGGTGCTCACTTATGGTGTGTTTAGCTGGGCGGTCAGTGCGGACTCGGGGACAGCCCTGATGCATGATCCCTTCCTGCAGCATTGCCATGTTTCGGTCGTTTATGGTCCAGCTAGCTTTTTTTGTCTGTTGGATTTTTTTTCTTAGGCCTTCTGTTTTCTCAAGCTTATGACCTCGATTTGCTTTGAGCAGGAGCTCTATGCTGGCTTTGATTTTGTATGTAGAGCTAGCTATCCATGCCCAAGATGACATTGCTCAATTAATCGAGGCACCTCCGCTCCTCTCCTCTTCTCACCTTGATGATTGATTGCTCGGCTGTAACTAAAAGAAAACCTTTTTGCAGGGACTTGTTGACTACATTGATCAACCTGGAGCTTCTCTCTACACCTCCAGGTGATTAATCGCTCCATGAGCTCGTAGAAATTTGCCCTGTGCTTTTGTCCCAAGACAGATTCGTTACTTACTTATGCCTCGCCTTGGTGCTCTGCAATTTCTTTAAACTAGGCAAACCTGCAGAGGCAGCGCTTTTGGAACTGCTCGTGCGTGCGTTCCCACCCCAGAGAGGTCAAATCTCATTAATGGTGATGGATAACAAAATGTTCATATCTGACCATCATTTCTTTTGTGCAGATAATTCTGACATGGCTCACATGCTCCGTGCTTGCTGATAGCTCCAACACAAGAAGTTGAGATGCTCCTTCAGTGGCTGCCTCACAGCATACGCAAGCATAAGCTTCTCTATCTGATTTAGTTTCTTCTCGTGAAACAGCGTCACAAGCTAGTGGTGTTCTATTTGGCTTCATGACGGGCCCCAAATTGGCTTCCGGTGTTGCTTCTGAGATTTGTATGTGTTTTTCCCCTTAATAGTAGCATTAGTAGTATTCATAATTGCCACATGTTCATTTCCGAGGTCTTTAGTCTGGCTGTAGAGTAGGGTTGTCATTGCTGTAATTCCAAAGTCCCCATTTTCCTTTATACAGTATAGTTCTATGTTATAATTGGCCATGGCAGCCAAAAAACTCCATAGTACTAGTTCCTTTTTGTAGAGACAAATTCAGGCGGAATACAGTTTGCAGAAAAGATCCAGTTTCTTTATGATGTATACTATGTGCAGAAGGCTGACGACGGCTCTTCAGCCTGGCGTGTGAAGTATGCAGGGGGGTGAGCGTGCAGCTCGGCGTTTGTTTGTGTACACAGTGGGGAGGGTTGGTCGTGCAAAAATTTCTTATTTGTTTGTGTATGAGTAAAAAAATGTATGCTTGGAAGTCCACATATGTTGTCCTCTGTGGTGTGGTTCATTTCTAAATAAAAAAATGTTTGATCAAAGAACAGTGTAGAGCTTTTGAAGTTTAGTTTTTTTTAGAAAACTTAACTGCATTGTTTACTCTTTTTTGAAGGACAAGACGAACCAAAAAAGAGAAAAAGAAGTGTGATGCACTCCTTGTCGTGCTGCACTGCAAAAGCCTAGTTTGTTATAAAAATGATAGTAGGATGCTTCAGGGTAAAATAAACTTTGGTTCACTTGGTTCACTTCTTTGTCTAATGCACTTTCTAATGAGAGGTTCACTTCTTTGTCTAATGCACTTTCTGAGACTAAGGAGGTGTGGGCGTTTGCAATTTGTGTAGCAGCTCCTTATCCCTATGCTCCATCTGCAGTGCACTTGGTCATTGTGTGATGAAGAAAAATGTGTATACTGAATTTGGTGTGTTCTTTTGGGTACTGAATTAGGTGTGTTCTCGTGTGTACTATTTGTGTCCCTTTTTAAGTGATGCCGTTCACTTGCCCCCAACATGAAAAATGCAAAAAAAAATAGCGTAATCTCAAAAAAAAAATGTTACCAAAACAACACAAAAAAGTAATGCGGTTCACTTGGTGATCCAAAAACAAAAACACATCGGAAAAGCAGCTCACTTCTCAACACTTCTCAAAGTAAAAACGAATTTTGTGGTGTCTATGAAAGGTGTCTGGTTCATTTTGTGGTGGTTTGTTAGGTAAGTGAACGTGCAGTGCACTTGGGTAAAAAAAAAGTCTGCTACGAAGGACTCCTCAGTATAGTTCATTTCGAACAAAATGCATTTAAAAACAAGTAAAAATGCAGTGCACTTTCGTCTAAAAAAAGTCCATTGCAAAGGACTCTTTGAATCTCACTTTGTTTCTCTCCCACGAAGTTGGCCATAAAAAAACCGTTGTGGTTCACTTGGTGATCCAAAAACAAAAACACATCGGAAAGCTGCTCACTTCTCAACACTTCTCAAACGCGTGTAAAAAATTAATTAGTACGAGAAAAGACAACAACAAATCGCCCGTGTAAAAAATATTGTTACCAAAACAACACAAAAAGGTAATGCGGTTCACTTGGTGATCAAAAAACAAAACACACATCGGAAAGCAGCTCACTTCTCAAACACTTCTCAACGCGCGCAAAAAATTAATGAGGTTCACTTTTGGTAGTGTTCCGCTTCACTTTCGGGAGTATTGCGGTCCACTGTCCTTCGAAAAAAAAAGTTGGAAAAAAGACAACAAAACTCCTCTGAGAAAAATCTATGTCCAACAAATAAATCATGAGGTTCGGTTAACTGTCTGATGCAGTGCGTTCTTCAGTTTGAAGCAGTGCGCTTTTCACGTTTTAGTAATTTCAAAACTGCTCTTAAACCGTAATGAATTAGATGGCGTGTTCTGCATGAGAAAGTAGCGTCTCGACGATATCTTTCCAACGGGGTATCATTTGGATCATTTCGGCCAATGTTTTGTAAAAATTTCACGAAAAAACGGCTGCTGCCATTCGTAGTCAGCCGCACGATTTTCAAATTTAACTAAAAACCGTAAGGAATGTCGAAAACATTTCAATATATGAAAGTTGCGCCTCGTTCGTAGCTTTCCAACGGTATATTACACGCCTTGTTTCGACAAACGGTTAAAAAACTGGAGTGAAAATAGTACCGAAAATTTGAAAAAATTCGAAAAACACAGTTCCGCGATTTAGTAAATTCAAAACTGCTCTTAAACCGTAGGGAATTAGAAAAAATAATAGATATGAAAAAGATGCGTGGCGACGATACCTTTCCAACGGTGTATCATATGTTTCGTTCCGACAAGCGGTTTAGAAAAAAAAACGCCAAAAAACGCTCGCTGCCATTCGTTGTGAGCCGCACGATTTTCGAAACTGCTCTTAAACCGTGCGGAATCTTGAAAAGTGTTCAACATGGCGAAGATGCGTCTACTCTATAGCTTTTCAACGGTATATTACACGCATAATTCCGATAAACGGTTAAAAAACTAGAGCAAAAAAGGTACCGAAAAAACAACACGTACAGTTTTTTCAACATGAAGTTCGCTGGTCTCTGTGGTGCGGTGCGTTTAGCTCTCCAATGCAATTTTGCAATGCAGTTCGGAAGTGTTATGAGAATATTATTCTCATAATGTTATGAGAATAGACCGGCTGTATATATATATATATATATATATATATATATATATATATATATATATATATATATATATATATATACAATGTACCTGATACTTTAGATCGGGCCGGTGTCTAACGAGGCCTCTCCAGTCTTCATCAGATACATTTTCCACTGGAGATGTTTGGGCAAGTTCACTATTAGCCTTGCCTTCAAAGTGAGTTTTCCTCAAGTTATACCGATACTATCGCAGAGCATACTTGAAAACATGGGTGCAAGCTTGTCTGGTTGCATCATCTTGGCTATCCAACTTGAACCTCATCTGTTGAAAATTATGGGAGTCTCATTATCAGCAACCTAGAAAGTATTGGACAGAGCAAGACGATATTACTAGTTTCCATACATAACCATACTTACAGATAAATGGTCGAGGAAGGTGTTGAACTGGGTTTCGTGTTTGTCATTCCTGTACTGAATCCATGTTGGGAGGATACGTACATGACACCTAACAGCAACCGCTGCCTCTGATACTAACTTGGCTGACTTTTTATCATCACGTGGCCTTTTTTAAACCTGCCGCCAAACGGATCTCCATTTTCCTCCTCTAGATTTAGTTAACCTATCAAGCATTATCCCTGATGTTTGTTTCCTCTTGCGCCTAGGTGCTAGTCCAACAACGAACATAGGAAGTGTTAGTGTACATCAGACTGTGAGACTACATATAAAGAAGCATGCAAATGTAACTTTACTCCAACAACTACCTTCTTGCTGTTGAAGCTCACAAAATTCATCTAATCTTGCCAACTCATCTTGTGTCAAGAGTGCTTCGGAAGTAATGTCAGGTGGCAAGGGAGCTTGGGAACGTGCTGCTAGCTGAATTGACCAACAAGTAAATCGTGTAGCTGGTGGTACTGTGGAAGGTGTTGCAACAACTAGGGTTGTCTCTGCTTGTTTGGTGGCAGCTATTTTTTTTTCTGTTTGGCATGTTCTGCAGCTCGTGTAGCACGGGATACCCTGTCAGTACAATTTTCCGCTGGACTTTGACCTTCTTTTGCACCATCAGTACCAGCAGAATCTGCAGGATTGTTCCGCTTCCCTTTCCCCGTCGTTCTATCTTGCTTCCTCTTTCTCTGTTCCATGTTAAGTCAAGCCGACAAGAAAAATGAATAACAATTTAGTTCTTGAGAACATATGTACTTTGATGTAAGAACATTGTGTGATAGACAGATATTGTATGTTCTGGAAATAAGTACACGTGTCTTAGTCACAAGTATACTGTGTAAAGTAAATAGATGAAATTCAATAAAATTAGAAGCAATACAAGCTAGACATCATACATAACATGCAACCACATAGAACAGTGCCAAGTTAGAGGGAGCGCTTGTGATGTTGTACTAGGGAAGACGTGCCCATCACCAACACAACTATGTTGAGTGTCTATGCATGTGTTGTCTTGGAAATCATCTTGGGGGGGTGGAGGAGTAGAATCTGTAGAGGCCCTCCATTTGGAAGGAGCACCTTCATCCGCTGCCTTGCTAACTTCCTTCCACTTTATTGATTTTGAATTTTCAAGTAAAACCAACAAGAAAAAGCAATAAAATTCACTCTTCAGAACTCATTCGTGCATGATACTGACAATCACTACTTTGATGTAAGGCAAACACATGATTCTAGGAAGGAATAATACGAAAACAGGATTGCATGGCATATTCACAATTGTTTGTGTAAACTAAGCAGAAACCATTTCACCAAATAAGAATCAATGCAAGCTAGACACCACGTGAAAGATGCAACCAATATGACTCTGCCAAGTTAAAAGTGTCCCATCATAAATTGCATTTCAACAAATTAGAAGCAGCGCATGCTATAAATCATATCAAAGATGCAACTAATATCAGACTACATATGCTGAAGGTGTTTCGTCATATTGATTTATGCGGTATACAAAAAAACAGTAGTTTTATGTGAGTACATGCTTAATAGACAGATGTACTATGTACTAAATACAGGAAGGCATGTCACATTAACAGGTATAATGTATAAGCTAAGCAGAATAGCACATGAAGTTTAACCAGATTGGAAAAATTACAATCTAGATACCATATGCAACATGCAACCACATATCACACTGCCAAGTTAGAGCAAGCACCTGTGATGCTAGTGTAGGGGAAATGCGGTAATTAACGACAAAGCTACGTTCACTATCTTCATCTAGCCTTGCTGTTTCTTGAGAATCATGTCGGGAGGCTGACGTTGCATTCTTTAAATGAGGAGTAATCCACTTACCTGACTGCCTCATCATAAGTGATTGATGAGGGATACACAAGAGCATTAGTTTGATGTAAGAACATGGTTAATACACAGATGTACTAGTATGTACCAAAAACAAAAAGGCATGTCATATTCAAAGGTATAATGTGTAAGCTAAGGAGATGCAATTTAACCAAATTGGAAGCATTACAAGCTAGACATCCGGCTGGAGTGCTGAGCATGATCATCTAGGACCTGAGAGCCTGGTGGGAGATGGGCTGCTTCGCCACCATCGTGGCTTTTTAGTTGGCTTCCAGGTGATGCCTCTCTTTGCTCGGCTTGTCACTAGCTCGGCCAGTGCCCTGACTAGCTATTTGTCTTCTGGTGCTCACGGGATGGTGGTTCATGTAAAAAATATAGTTCCTTATCTTAATAAAGACCGACTTCGGCCTTTCGAATACAAGCTAGACACCATATGGAACATGCAACCACATATGACACCGCGAAGTTAAAGCAAGCACCTGGGATGGTGGTTCATTGCGAGCGAGGTCATCAACTTTAGAGCTACGTTTATCGTCTCCATCTGCTGACATTGCACCTATTATAAGGCTGAAACGTGTCTGGCCTATCCGCGTACGACGTTGGAACGAATTCTCTCTTTTCTTTTTTGCTTCTCTCATACCAGCAGAGTCTGAATTACCCTTGCATAAAAACACAATATGAGAGTATGGGTGAAGTGTGTGCAAAACTAGTGCACTGTAAAAGTAGCAGATAGCAGGTGGCTGAAAAATAAATGATAGGGGACATATGATAGCTCTACAACATTGCATGGCAGACAAAATTAGATTCTACTCCGTATGATTTTGTAATATATGAGCATAGGAAATGCAGATACTCCTCCAGCACACCACCACATGTGGTCATATCAAGATAACAGTCGACTGAAAATAAATAGGCCAGTCAATTTTTTTAATGAACCGTCCAATCTATAAGGAATGGGCAGATGGCCTTTGTCTACCTCCCGCCAGTCACTGTTGACGATCTTTCTCGAACCGCCAACGACCACCGGCCCAGACCCCTGCCTCCGCCGCCCCGCTCTCCCCTCGACCTCACACCACCGCCATGCTTGGCAGCGCCCCCAGGCCATCCCTTTAATCCCGGCCGACCTCCAAATCGGGCGCCAGTAGCTCTAGGCCCCACACGCCCTAAGATAAACACCGAGGCGCTGCTTCCCCGGTGTAATAGGCGGACTAGCGCCTGTTACGCCGGGGAATGCTTCCGTTAATTGGGAATTAACTGACCAGGAATTGAAATTCAGGGAGGGCGACAGACCTCTAGCTAAGGTGAAATAGTATATGAGGATAAACCTTGTGCATCGTGAGTTACTAGGAACATCTAGTATCAAGAAGAAGCGGTCAACTAGTGTCTTCTGTGGGATGAATAACGTGCAAGCAGACACGTAAGATTTGCACGAATAAGGGAAGAGGAGTACCATTTTCGGTTGCCGGTGTGGTCGCCTCCACATGTCGTGCCGATATTCTTCCTTTTTCCCGGGAAACCGATGTTCTGGAGGAGGGTGCAGGCTTGGACGAACCCCTGGCAAAATTGTTGACTATGTTGCCGTGGCCGTATGTCGGCGAAGGGGAAGCAGATCCGAGGCGGCGAAGGACGGCATAGCAGGAACAACTCCTGTGCGATAGAGGGTGGCGAAGTTGGAGCGGCAGCAATGAGGCGTAGGACGGCATGGTTGAATTGGCTATGGTATAGATGGCTCGGCCTCGGCTTCAACTACTAGCCGTGGAGAGCATTGCGGTTGAGGTTGCAGCGGACAACGACGTCGGGGTATCGGCTCCGGCGTGATGGAGGAGGGCGGCGGTTGATGGGTGGAATGGGGTGGCGGACGGAGGACGCCGGGGTTTCGCGTCTAGTGGAGAGGTAGTTTTCGCGCCCACGGAGTACGAATGGGGAATCGGACGGGGTGGGCGGGGGGAGGGGGAGAACCATGTTTCGGTCTGGGACGCGCTTGTTTTTGGCTTTCTTGAAGAGAAGATGGGACTCGCTTGTTTGAAATTTGAGGAAAGTACACACTTTGCCCCCCTCTTAAATTTCGGACCTACTGCGGGTCGGTGGTACGATGGTAAACCCAGGTGTCCCAAATAGTGGGCGGGAGCGATTTCGGCCGCGCACATGTGTGCTTAGGCGGCCATTGTGCATGAATGTTTTTCGGAGGCGGTTGCATGGCGTCTAGATGAAGCTACAAATCTACCCCGGTTTAGACCTTTGGACATCGGGCCGGTAGATTTGACGGGTCCGAGTTATTAGAAAAGTAATTTCCTTGTACTACCAAACATTGATCTCTCGCGGTTTCCGGCGAGTAGAGGCTCTTTTGGCGCTTTGTTCAAAATTTTGAAACACAAGCATTCACGTTTAGAGTACTCTTAACCTTTGAGGATTGACCTAAATAGACAACGTTAAATTTGACCTTGTATGTTTGAAAACCTCATTAAATTATCCGCTTCTTTTTTAAATTTTGACACTTGAAAATCCTATAACTACGATTATTTTGGAATGGAGGAGCTAAATTAGAATCTATTTTGTACACGACTACATATGCTATTATGTACAAAATCAGAGCAAAGATTTGTGCCCCCATAATTTAGGTATGATTTACAAATGCCATGATATCAAATTCAAATAATTGAATGGACTTCATGTTGAATTCGATTTTTTAAACGACCTTAAGTTGAATTCAAATGTATGCTAGTTCATAGGTAGCTATTTATAATGTTCATTGTGTAACTTTCGTATGTATAATGTGCTTTACAAACACAACATGAACTATACTCACGTTTATATTCGGTTGCTAAAGCGATGTATTATATCGAGTTCAAAATACTAACTATGTGGATCAATTGTGTTGAATAATAACATAGACATGCTCAAATTCGATAGAATCTAGAAGTCTAATGGATCAATGACCGTTCCTTACGCGAATTGCAAATATCATGATCCCATCCTAATATTTCGACATAATTTATATCTTTAATCAATGTGTATAGCAGTCTTGTACGTGTAGTTTCACTCTCCATCAGTGGTCTCTCACACATGCTCACACACTCTCTCCCGAGGTGTCTTTCTCGCACACATGCTCTCGATATAACCCTCCCTCCCTCTCGTAACCATTTACGACTATTTTCACTAACCTTTATCACAAGCACTCACCCTCTCGCAAGCATACACACACACAATCCCCATCGACCCTTTCTATATACATAGACCTGCCTACGTGTCTCCTGTACGCACATTATCTTTAGGCATGTCTCTCACTCATTGTCTCACACCTCTCTTCCTAATCGACGAGTATGATTCTAGCAGAGCATTCTATAGGATGCCCCTTAAATTTAGGTTGGATGAATAGTAATATCAGAGATAAAGGGGTTACCTTAGTCCGAGAACCTAGGGTTACAAATCCTAGCCGGCTTTGTCAGTGGACATAGAGTCCTTCACAATTATGATATCTTTGTCTTGTACGACTAGTCATCCATGGGTCTCCCTAAATGCGTCACGGGCCGACCAATGTGGCGCGGGATGGAAACCAAACGAAGGGCCTAACCTTGACACACCGGACCTCACGCGGTGACACACCCTCTGCCCCCATGTCTCGTTATCTTGTCACACCCACACATACCAACATAGACACCACACACACAAAAATATTCTCCTGGTGCCTCTATCCACTCCCCCCTTGCATATGCACATTCAAGGGAATCTCTCGCCGTGACGTCATATTCGTCTCTCCCTCTAGACCACTCTCATTTCTCGTGCTATCTCTCCCATGCCCCCCTGCCGGCCCCTCTATACATGCCTCTCTCGAATACGTAATACACACGCATACCTCTCTAGGCGCTGCCAAATGCATTAACTACACATTCACACATGTTACATCACGTACCCCATTGATCTAAAAAGCCCTGTCTTCACGTTTATTTCGCATACAACATTGTTTTTTAATAAAGTGGGGCCAAAAAAATATTTTAGAATTTCTACATATATACAACATTACAAAGTTATATGGAGGAGTATGAACGCTTGCATTGCATGCTGCCCACAATGATATTTATTCTGCACTGTGAATTTGTATATTTTTATACTATATGTAAAGTTAGTCATAATAAAGAGAAACGAAGAGTACCTCTCTCTCCATCGCATACCCCCCTCTACGCCCCTTTCACGTACACACACAAACTATCTCCAAGTCCTCTAAAAGTAAGCCCCTAGCACATTCACGCATGTTTTATCTTTCTCTCACGATATATAAAGTGACGATCATTGTATTTGAAGCAAAAGCATGATACGTACATTGGACTTCAGAATCCATTCATTACGGTCACCATTTACGCTTTATGGTTATTATACAGTCATGGGCTCACCGTACAACTCTGTATTTGCTCAAGACATGACTAGTTGACTAGTTAAATGCTCCACATGGCACCTCTAGTGTTGCATCACATTATCTCACTACCATCGGGCCCACCTGTCGGCTTGTATCTACTCTACATCTACACTCTTATAAAATACTAGCAAGATGCCCATGCATTGCACGGAACATCAAGATGCATTTGGTTCAGTAGTTTATATTGTGGGAGACATGAACAAGGGAAGGCCTTATTTGCAAGTCTGGATAGGGGTGTGGGTATCTTTTTGCAAAATTGCCATAGTTTCCTTCCTATCTGTCAGATATTGATCGGACGGCCTATATTGCAAGACGGTATGCACACGATCATCACCGACTATGCTTTTTATAAGAGTAGGGATAAAATACACTCCTATAAATAATAGAGTTGGTGATGATGGTGTGCCTGCCATCCTACAATATAGGCCGTCCGATTTATATCTCACGGATAGGAAAGAAACTATGACAATTTTGCAAGAAGGTACCCACACACCTCTCCATATTTGCAAATAAGGCCTTCCCTCGTTCATCCTTTTTTCTCACAAGATAAACTAGTCATACAAATGCATCTGGATGTTATGTGCAACGCACAGGCATCTTGCTAGTAAGAATGAAAACAAACGACAAAAATATATTGGACGGTGGTTCGAAGTCATGACCGCGGGCAAAGTGGGCAAGGTGGCCTTGTATTGGTATGCTGAGCCGTCTGTTTTAACACACATGAGCTGGTGTGGTGATTATACACACACGCATGCATGCACGCAACAATTACATGAACACATGCACCCATGCACACACGCAACACTCACGCGTACACACGCAGCCACGGACACACGCAACACTCACATGCACGCATGCATGCACACACTAGTACACCACATGACCAACACACACTCTCACGCTCAAGTGCTCAACCTACATGTGCATGCGCACACATCAGGCCCTGATAAACACATACACAACCAGGTGATTCCCGCGCACGGGGTGGAGTCTTGTCGCGCCTGCGTAAATTTGTGTTTATCTGACCTTTTCCCTATGCGAACTGATAGGTGGGACCCACCAGGAACGTGGTCAATTTAACTAGTCAACATGGTGCCACGCAGACTATTTGGCCGGTCAACAGAGTGCAATCCGATGCTGAACCGTGAACAAGTGACCGTATAATCACCGCAAAACGTATATAGTGACCGTAATCAGCTTATTCTGAAGTTCGGTGAACGTATTACGCTTTTCTCTCTGTAGGCCCTCCAAAACTACATCTCTACACGTTCTCACATGTTACATCTAACAACTATGCAATACAGCACTACTACTACTACACTCTAACACAATAAATCATACATTAAAACTGCCTTTGAAATGTATGGCCAGTATCATATACCACGCGGGAAAAACCCCGCCCTTTCCTGTTTAATCGGGTTTGTATCGATGGATCGTTTGAAATAGCAAAACTATAGTACTATATATAGTACAAGTGACAGTTCACTCGGTCGTCGTGTCGTGTACTCCTCCATCGTAAGAGTGGAGCGCTTGCTTTCATAAATCTTCTAGTCCCTTTCGCCGACATGTGGGGCATCAAGCTACCGGGTCCACGTGCCATACCGGAATACAGTGCAGAGTAGCCGGGGTGAAGCACCCAGTCATGGCGCCGGCGTAGTAATGAGAAATGAGGCGTCAAATCACAAAGCTGCACCTTTCCCACAGTTAAGTTGGAGGGGCGAAGTAATAATGCTAAAAAAAGAAGTTGGAGGGATGAAGCAGCCATCATTTCACTCGTTGCTGAATCCGCTTCTCCCTCATCTTCTTCAAGTTAACCACGTGTTGCTTCTACCGTTGTTCTGCCTCATGTGGGAAGTGGGTCGGCTTGGTGAAGCACTGACACGTGGGACCGCATGTTAGCAAACCGCCAGGACAACGTCCTCTAAAAATGAGAAACCTCCCCTGCCATCCGCAAGGAAAAATCACCTCCTTTTTACTAATCTTGATTCTATAATTTTTTAGATCAATATAATTGAGATTTGTATAGATAGCACACAGTAGCAAAACCAAGTGGTATGGTTAAGGGCATCCACAATGTCTAGCCAAATGTGAAAATAGCTTTTGGCATCGTGGGAACCATTGTGGACGGTGTTGCCAAAGCCAAAAGGATGAAACCGAAGCTCCCTGATTGATTGATTGAAGGAATAGAAAAATGCAACGTCTCTCCTCTTTCTTCCATGCTTGGACGCATGTACAGTATAGAGGACAAAGTCTACTCCCCTGTCCCTTCTATCACAAATCACAAAGCAGTGAGGCGTCAAAACACAAAGCACGGACAAAGCAACCATCGTTTCACTCTTCGCTGACTCTGCTTCTCCATCGTATTCTTCGAGAAACCATCTCACCGCACTAAGCTGGACGGACGACGCTATTGTGTACGAGTAGTACTAGTACATTTATGCGTCCTTAGGTTCAACGGACTTCATTGATGCAAATAAGGCAGTTGTCTCGGCTTGCAGGCGGCACTTGCGAACGACTTACCGTGGTCTCCCTCAATGGTGTTCTCCGTCGAACGCACTTCGCCAAACCACAATGTTCGAGATATCGTCGATGTCACTACAATGGGGAAGGAAGTCAAATATAGTTACTACCTCCATTTTTATTGTACACAAGGCCAGTATATCAAAATTACAATTTGCAAAAGGCCACTAACACTGATCGAGCCAAAATTGATGGGGGTTGCCTCGTACTAGCAACCAAGGACATTAATATCCCCTACATGCATGCAAAAGTGAGAAGGTTGGTTTGCATGGCGCTGCATTAATCAAGCGATGAGGAGTGAGATGCTTAGCTATTTGGGCTTTGGAGAAAAAAATACGCATTAATTGACACGTGAAACGAGGATTTGTATCGATTAATCCCGTGAAGGAAAACCCCGCCTTTCTTTTTTAACACTAGTACTCCTAGTATGTAGTACTACGTACTTATCCTGTTTGGGTCTAGGCCTTGTATTGCTATACTTTGCCACACATTTTGCCAAGCTTGCCTAAAGTTTTCAAAATGAAAAGGAGGTACACTTGCGCACGGCTGTTGCGGTTGCACCGCACCCTCACACAGTTGCTCCAACACGCCGCGGTTGCACCGCACCCTCACATGCACAGTCGCTACTGCACGCCGCAAACCCAACAAAGGGATCGCACCCTCACTGACACGTGATGTCGCATGTGAGCAAACCAAACTCAGCCATCCTACCGCTGACACATAATTTTCGTTCATAGAGTATGTTTATCCAATCGCATGTTGGGGAGTATCCATACGGCCCGTGCGGTGGACTATTGGGGAAGAAGAAGAGGTGAGGAAGAAGGGTTAGGAGACGTAGGATATTCATCCAACCGCCTGAAATTGTAGACTGACCCAAGTCAGGCGACTTGCATAACAATATATGTTTTTGCACAACAAAAGATCCATAAAAACAACAACATAAAGAAAAACTATCACTGCTCGCGGAACGAGACGGCCTCGTCGTCTTTGGCTGCCGACGCGAACCAGCCGTAGCTGCCGACGTGTGTCTCCACACCGTGGTTGTCCTCGGCCTCCAGCTACTCGTTCACGCGGAGCATGCGGGCGCTATGCATGGACGAGAGCACCGCCCGGTTCAAGTCGAGGACGTCCGGTTCCGCCTGCAGGAGGGCCTCAATGGCAGCGACATCCGCGCGCTCCGCGTCGAGTCGAGCCTCCACCGCCCGGTTCTAGTTCAGGATGTCCGGTTCCGCCTGCAGGAGGGCCTCGATGAGAGCAGCATCCGTGTGCTCCGCATCGAGTTGAGCATCTACCGCCTGGTTAAGTCCATGACATCCGGTTCCGCCTACAGGAGGGCCTCGATGGCAGCGGCATCCGCGCGCTCCGCCTCAAGTTGAGCCTCCGCAGCCCGATTCACATCCACGACAACCGGTTCCGCCTGCAGGAGAGGCTCGATGGCAGCGGCATGCGCGCGCTCCGCGTCGAGTTGAGCCTCTGCCTCCTGGTCCTCCTTTAGTATCGCCAGGTTGAACCGCTGGTCCACATGCACCATAGGGGACTCGGACGCCGGCACAAAGTCGACGTCCATCATCTCATACCCATCGGGGGCCTTCTGCGCCGCGACCTCTGCCATGAACATTGGATCGGCTTCCTCCTCCTCGTAGCTTGGCTCCAGAGAATTCGGGGATTGGCCCGCTGCAAAGCGAGCTTGGGAACGGAGGTCTCTGGCGTCGACCGCCACCGCGATTTCTGCGTGGTGCTCCTGCGTCAGCATCTTGTAGAACGTGATCTTGCGGCGCACAATGGCTTTCCGGCAAACTAGGGTACGCTTGATGTGGGCTAGGGGATCGAAAGGTGGGAGAAGGGGCTGGAGATTAGGTGTGGTTTTAGGGTAGTGGCCGACGTAGGCCTTGCGGCGAAGGTTCTGGTGTGAATAGTGGTTCCGGTGACGACTGGTCAATCGGTTTGGACTGTACATCGCTCTTGTCGCATTCGCGTTGCAGCCCAGCACGCTGGACCCTCCACGTCGCTCATCGAATGGAACACGCTTCGTCTTGCGTTTTCGCTCGCTTGTGGGACCGCAGTTGAGAGCAAACTGACGTCCCTCCCCCTCCCTCGCCCTCGTCATTTATGCGGAATAAATAAAAACAGAGGGAGTATACTACGGATGAGCATCCCCTGACGTGGCCGAACCCATTGAGTAACTGACAGGCGGGGCCTAGCAAGCATGGGGTCCGCCAGTAAGTGACCGAAAGGGAGGGTAAGGCAGGGATACTTATGTGAAAGGAGCTTCCAATGATATAATTTTCACATTATACATCTCATGTACTATTAATCTTGTCAATAGTCAAATCTGGTTTTGGAAAACGCATTAGAGCATGGTTAATAATATAGCCAGTCGATGGCTATAAGGAACTGCCATGTCATCTATAGCCATCATCTATTATATGCACTCATACAGTAGTGTGGGCTATAAGGTTGGCTATTTCCCGCAAAATTTTTATAAGGTTGGCTATTGTATTAGTACTTTTTTCCAACTCCTCTCCATCTCTTTATTCATATTTATTGTACGTATTTAACTATGAATGCGTATATAGCTAGGCTCTTGCATGAGAGCTCACTCCCCTTACTTTTTCACATATCTCTCCTCCACATAGGCCCTATATAAATGGAAGGAGGGAATACAAAACTATGAGCACTACATACTCTAGTACAGATGTTGTCAGTACTCCACTAGTACTATTGGACACGAAGCTTAAAAAAGTTACTAATGGACTAGCTATACGGGGCGAAATCCTAGTAGGAAGAGCATGCGCAAGAACAAGCACATTCACGTGGTTGAAAACAAATTGGAAACCATCTCAAGTACAAATCTAGGAGTACGTACGAATCTAACAATATTGATTGGGCGTTGTTGAATGTTGATACTTTTTTAATCAAAGTAGAGATACTTTGACTACACATAAAACTTATATGTAAACTAGAAAGGATAGGAGAGAGTATACTATATGTTCAAAAATGAAACGAACATTGAATACCCTTTATATATGATTTGCAGATTCTATGATCATCGGTTCAAAATTTTGAATCTGCCTTAGGTATCACACATGCCCCCACTCATTCTCTCTTGATTTCATCTCGGGGTCCGGAGATCGATTGAAAGAGGACTAGTGTGGGTACAATATGTTAGTTTCGCTTATGAACGTACAATATACTCCCTCTGATCCCCACAGACCCCCCC
>LR738712.1:487511155-487534668 GCA_902687465.1 Secale cereale
GGTCATTTCTATCATAGAAAATGACCAAACTTTTATCTCCTTTCATGACACGCATTTGATCTCTGAACATTAATCGATCTCGTCAACATGTGTCGGGGCATGAAATGAATGGGATGTCAAAACTAAGACGCGAAGCGACACGTAGTGGAGGCAAAGTGAAACTTCAAACGAACCGTTTGTTTGTATGCATGTGGGACAAACTATAAATAAACATTGGAAATACAAGCATGGTCTATGCCCACATGCGAATGATACTCGGTGGAATGTTCAAATGAGGCATGCGGGAGGATGGACACAACCGGAGGGCGACATGATCGATGGAGAAGAGGGTTGGAGAGGAATGAGAAATAAGAAAACGCCACATGATTATACTTGAACGGCTCAAATAAACAATAAGTTGTCTCGCTTGGCCTACATAGTGTAAGGCCTAATGCGCAACACAGAGCACTGACGCTCGAATATGGCCGGGAAAACAGGGAAACCAACATGTGGGGCACACCTGTCGGGACGACGTAGCACGGGGCAACCATCCAAACAAAGACCAATCTTTGGGTCATGACCAAAAATTTGGTAAGGTGCACTTTGGCCACAATCCAAACACACCCCAACACCCGGCTCGTCGAGGATGCACGGGGCGCCGGGACGGGTCCGCAGAGTGGTGTAGCGCGGCCAACCACATCCTCAGGACCTGAGACCATGCTGGGTCGTCTTGCTTTTTCAATGACATGCTTCGATCGCATGTGAGCAAAGGGCATCTCCAACGTTGCCACGACCGCAGCTGACTACCCTGGCACACCAAAAACCCTCTTCCCTCGTGCCATCGCGCGGTGCGTTCCCAGCCGGCGCCAGCTGCCCGCATTCATGCCATCATTAAGAGGCTCGGTGCCCGAGGAACCAACTCCGGTGACTTAATGATGCACCAGGACTCTTGGCCTCATCGGAATGCACTACTTAAAGTGGCAACGCCCGGCTAACCTCCACACCATAGCGCATCGTCCTCCTACGTGGCACCACATCCACCATGACCGCAAGCGCGAACGCTTTGCGGGAGAGCTTGTCATCGGGGATGGAGCTCGAGGTCGCCGCCCTCGCTCAAGTCGCCACACAAGTGGTGGCCACGCTGGCGGCCAACGACGGGAGCACCATCAGCCACACGACCTACTTGCGGATGTCCAATGTCTGGCACCGCCGAGGTCGGGGACTCCTCTGAGGATGAGTAGGGCATGGGAGGCGACAGGGCATGGTGTGCCAACTGGCCGATCCGTCTCCCGTGTTCTACTTTTCCTTGCCAGAGACAACACCTTCACTTCACGAGTCTTGAACCCTGCCCCCGTACATGCAGATCGCAAATGGAGGACGTCGGTCGCCGCCGTAGAATAGGTTTAGGGTCGGGTTTCTTTTATTTTTCTGTCCTATAAAAGTTTGAAATGTTATGAAAATCTGCCGTGTTTGCATTATTCTCGGCCGGTGTATATGAACTTTGACAATAATATAGTATATTGTAGGAGTACTAGCAAGATGCCCGTGCGTTGCACGGAAGATCAAGATCTTGTGAGAGAAAAGGATGAACGAGGGAAGGCCTTATCTGCAAATGCACATTCACGCATTTCACATCTACGGGAACCTACGAAAGGGTTAACATAAATTGCCTCTCTCTCTCCTCCCCTGATTTTCATGGTGGTGGGCCCCTCCCCCCCCCCAATCTACAATCAACAGCTCACATGTTTCACATTATGTTATTTACGTAACTGGGACTACGTAGGTGTAGAATTACTCATCCTAAAAAACCTAACTAAGCCAACCTCCCAGCATATCGCGCGGGAAAAGACCCTGCCGCGCCATTTTAGTCGGGATTACCGGACTACCAATAGTAGTGTCGATGAATCGCCTGAAGCAACACGTTTTTTGAGGGGGGCGAAGCACCTAGTTTAAAAGGAAAAAAGGCGGTACACTCACAACACCCTTGTCGCGGTCGCATTGCACCACACACACGTTCGGTCTTGCACACGGCTAACGCAAATGGAACCGTCTTCGGCTTGCCTCTTCACTAACACGTGGGAATGCACTTGGAGAAACCGACCACGCGCCAAACTCCCCCCGCCCACCGCACGGAAATCTTCCTCCCCACCCAAAAATCCCCCCAAATCCTAGATTCAACCGCCCTTCAGCCAACCAGCCAATAATATTTCCCAAACCCCCCTCCCCTCGTCCCCCTCCACTCCATTCGCTCCGCCAAAACCGCCCTCCCCGTCACACTGATACGCCGGCGCCGCGGTTCGTCGAGGGGACGCATGGCGATCCTCTCGCTCCCACAGTACGCTCTTGTAGACTGTCGTCCTCTAGCCGTGCCGCCACCGCTGGCGACGTTCTTGTGGAGGCGCACGGTGGTCAGCGCCGCCACCGCTGGTGATGTTCGTGTGGAGACGCACGGCGATCAGCTTCTCCCACGGTACGCGCATTCTAGACTGAGGCCCCGTGCATGTCAGTGGAGCGCTGAATGTTAGCTGATAGACACAGTTAATCTCATTGTTTGCCGAAGTAGTTTACAGTCAATATGCTCTACTTAAGAAGTTTCCTTGCCCTGTTCTGCACTCAATCTGCTTAGTTGAGATGGCATGCCAAGGCCGATTAGTTGCTAAAATATCCTGCCATATATTTATTGTGACAAAGATTGCCATGGTCTAGTAGCCAATCTATTAGGTGAAATAGCTCTACACCGTTTTATACTCAATCTTTGTTGCTGCGATGGCCTTCGATAGTTCGATGGCTGTGTGCTCGGACTCATTGACTGCTGAAACAGCCTGCCATAATTTAGCACTCAAATCTATTTGCTGGATTAGCTTTACATATATTTCGTTACTTAGATCTGCTCGTCCAAATATCTTGCCATAGCTTTATACATCGACCTAGGTATTTTCTTCTGGACTTCATAAAAAACATATATGTTTTTCCTGTAATATCTAGTAGAAGAACTAATTTGTATGTCTAACAGATGGATAGGACTTGGATAACTTCTGATCGAAGATTCTCCGCAGCATATGTCGAGGGGGTTGAAAACTTCATGAATTTTATCAGAGCTGAGTACGGTGGTCCGAAATCAGATGTGCTCTGCCCGTGTAGCAGTTGTATGAATTCAGTTACAAGACCCCAGTCAACTGTGCAAAATCATCTACACTTGTATGGGATGTCGGTCACATATATTAGGTGGGTTCATCATGGTGAAGCTGTGAACGTCAATGTTATTGACTGCGTGAAAGCAGCAGATCACCATCTTGATCTGCCTGATGCTCAGGTGGAAGAGGAGGAGGAGGAGGAGGAGGTGGTGGCGGTGCCAATGAGTTTGACCAAAATTGAAACAATGCTACAAAATTCTCGTGTATTCCATGAACTTTCACCTGCATAAGAAAAACGGTGGGCCCGCATTTTGGAACAATGCAATGTGGCTGTCACCCCAGGAAATAAGCTGTCAGTATTCTCAACTATGGTCACCTTTCTTCAGGTGAAGACATCTGAGCGGATGACCAACAAATCATTCGATGCGATGTTGGCCGCTTTTCGCAAAGCTTTTCCAGATGCGTCTGAGCTGCCACACACCTATAGTAAAATGAAGAACTTCCTTCGTGCAGTTGGAATTGGATATGATATGATCCATGCTTGTAAGAATAATTGTGTTCTGTTTCGGAAGGATTATACCAACTTAAGTGAATGCCCGAAATGCAAATCATCAAGATGGAAAGATGGCGATGCTATGAAGAGGATTCCTCATAATGTTTTGAGACATTTTCTAGTTACACTAAGATTGCAGAGGTTGTTTCATGATGCTGAAACAAGAGAGGATGTACTATGGCATTCTAGGAACTAGGAGTACAGAGATCAAAATGTAATGAGCAATCCATCACATGGTAGTGAGTGGAAAAGCTTCAATCAGAAGCACGAAAAGTTTGCTGCTGACCCAAGAAACATTAGACTTGGCTTAGCTTCAGATGTATTTAACCCATTTGGCCAGCAGAGCGCCACATATAGCATGTGGCCAGTGCTTATTATCCCTTACAACATGCCTCCAAATGTCTGCACCAAAGAATCAAACTACATGATGGCCTTGCTCATCCTAGGTCCAAAAAGTCCTGGAAAGGATTTTGATTTGTTCATGGAGCCTCTTATGGAGGACCTTCAACAGCTATGGAGGGGTGTTCTCACTCGAGACCTATATAGCAGCCCACCCGCTGATTTCTTTTTGCGTGCTGTTATAATTTGGTGCATCCATGATTATCCGGCTTTGGGCACTATGTCAGGGCGAACGACACATGGTTACAATGCATGTGTTCGCTGTGACAGGAATCCGTTGTCATACGCAATACTTAGCAAGATCTGTCACATTGGACACCGCCGTTTCCTTACCAAGGACAAGCCGCATCCTAGAAAATACCGAAGACATGTGTTTAATGCAAAGCATGAAAACCGTGATGCGCCAAAGAGGCTCACCGTCGATGAGTTGCAAGTGGAATTAGAGAAGGTCAGCCATATTACAGCAGGAAACCATCCTGATAATGGTAGCAGGAAAAGGAAGTGTGGTAGGACAGAAGAGAGATTATTGTTTACCCACAGGTCGGGACTTGGAGTATTGGAAAGATTCGGATCTGCGGCATAATCTTGATCTGATGCACACCGAGAAAAATATATGTGATAGTATTATCGGCACACTTCTTAATACTGAAGGCAAGATGAAAGATACCTTAAAATCTAGGATTGATTTGACACACCTAGGTATCAGACAGGATTTGCAGGTGCAAGATGAAGGTAAACCACTGTATAAGGCACCAACTGTGTACATCTTGGACAAGGTAAAAAGAAAACAATTCTGCGAGGTCCTGTCACATGTGAGATTCCCACATGGATTTGCTTCCAACCCTGAAAGGAGAGTCAGTGCAGATGGAAACAAGGTACAAGGGTTGAAAACTCATGATTGTCACGTCCTACTTCAAAGGGTTTTACCTATTATCCTTAGAGGATTGGGCCGCCCTGACTTATACAGAGCAGTTGCAGAGTTGGACAATTCTTCAGGGAAATCTGTAGTAGAAATATCAGGATAGATGCTTTGGAGCGTCATAGAGACAAGATACCAACTATCCTATGCGACCTTGAGAAGATATATCCTCCAGCCTTCTTTGATGTGATGGTGCATTTGGCTGTTCATCTACCTGATGAGGCACTACTTAGAGGTCCAGTACAGTATGGCTGGATGTACCCTATTGAAAGGCAGCTAGGCACTTTCAAGGGCTATGTTAGGAACAGAGCTAGACCCGAGGATTCCATTACAGAGTCCTACATTGCTACAGAAGCGTTGACATTCTACTCAAAATACATTGAAATAGCTGATCAGCTTAGCAAAGAGGTGGATGAAGACAATCCCGGGCTCAATGTTTTCGATTATTCTGTTCGAGTTACAGGGAAGAGTCGATAAGAGGACAAACCTAAAGATTTGGACAAAATGGTTTGGTATGTGTTGAATAACTATCCTGAGATACTACCTTATATCAAGTAAGTGCTAAGTACTGCAGCTTATACATCATAATCTACTAAACTTCCAGCACATTCTTATATATTTAGATGTTTGACGCGATCACTATGTTGTGCAGCATCTACAAAAAGGAGTTAGTGCCGCAAAATCCAAGAAACATTGACAAACTGGTTATGGCAGGATTTGCAAAACTGTTCAAGAGCCATGTAAGCTTTTGAATTGCACTGTCAGTTGTTTTTAATATATTGAGTACATAAGATGATCAGCTTGTCTATTTTCTAACCAATGGTTAAGAAGATGCGGGAGGATGGGCAGGTAGTTGATGACGCCCTTTACTCACTAGCAATGGGTCCTGATACTCGGGTAAGACATTATGAATCTTGCGTTGTTGGAGATGTGTGCTACAACACCCTTGCACGAGACAAAGGAAGGAAGACACAAAAAAGTGCAATCATGAGCACGGATACGTATGATGAAGAGACAACTGTAATGTATGCTAACATAATAGACATTGTTCAGTTGCAGTATATCTCCAGTTTCGAGGATCATTGGTGTGTGGTTCTGTTGTGCTGTCGTTGGTATAACCCGTTTTCCAGGATCGCAAAACCCAGAGCTGATGATTATTTCAAATCCATCAATGTAAGGCGACGTACCAGACCAACGAGCCTTTTATTTTGGAAAATCAAGCAACACAGATATTTTTCTTGGAAGACACATTTGCACGTAGCGATGACTGGAGAGTATTGGAAAGGTTTGAGCAGAGGAATTCGTTTAATCAAGTTGCACAACAAGATGATGCTTACACTGATCCCGATGTACAAGATAACACAGATGTTCCTAATATCTTTTAGAACCATCACGTCAATGACGCCGGCGAAAAGATTGCCTGTCGTGTTGTGGACATACAAGAGTTGATCAAGAAGAAGCGAACGTTCGAGGACGTTGAGGACGAAGAAGAAGATGACACCGTGGGGAATTATGATTCAGACTAATACACATGGCGAAGATGTTGACGCTGCTGCTACGGATGATGATTACATTGCTTTTGTCGTATTTGCCTGTCAGAAGATGTCTTTTTATCTACTATGTAAAATTGTGTTTGCTATGACAACTGAAACTTGATGAACATGTTGTTTAGTATTTTCCTGTGAGAACATCACTTGTTATGTATGCTAATTTGTGTTTGGTGATGACGACTAAAACATGATGACATTGTTGTTTAGTTGTACTCATATTTGGTTGTGAAACTTGAATTTGATGACATAGTTTGATGTTGGACTGCAATTTGCTCGACGTCTTCGAATGAGAACAAAGCTGACCCCACATGGCCTCTGCGAATTTATTTATTTATTACCAAAAGGGCCTCTGCTATTTATTTATTTATGAGCAAAAGGGGATACCCCCTGATTTCCACTAATAGAAATCATTAGAAGTTCACAACACTACGCCCAGCCTGCTACACAGGTTTCATTCATTACTAGTTTCAGCAAAGTGCTCATGTCATAGCCACTGAATACTTCATGAGTACTACATACACTGCAAATAAAGAGACAATCATCCTACAGAGCACATCGATTTTGCCCATTATCTTCACAAGCTCTTTCATCTCCTCATTGTTGTCAAGGCCATTCAGCAGCTGTTGCTTGGCCATGATCAGAGGAACTGGATCTTTAACCTTCTCCTCTGCATCTTCCTCTTCTGATGTTCCTTCAGTTACTTGTCCAACACCCCAACCTGCTGGTATTGGGATTCCTCGGCTAACCAAATAATTAGCTTAGTTGCACTCCCCCACATCAGCAACTTCCCAGAACTACAAACCACACGAATCTTCCCTTTTCTGCACGAATCAAATTGGAAGATCATCAACCAAACTATTAAAAAAATATGCAACTGAAAGCAGCAGAACAACACTTAAACATATTATTATCCCATGATTCGGGCATTTGTAGAAGACTCGGCCATGGTTGAGGATTGTGGTTGAGACTCGATGGATGACTCTGCGTGATTTGCAGCAGTGGCACCACATCAACAGCAGCGGGTTGCGATGAGCAACCGACTGCGGTGCGCGTGCCAGCAAGGGTGTGATGAGACCCATAGGCGATGGTACGGGTGGCGACTTGGCGCATATTTGGTTGTTGCCTGCTGAAGAGTAGGTGGACGAGCAGCCAGCGGATATGTTTTCTACGGCCAGAGCTTCTGATGCTAGGCAGAGTAAGTAGAGAAGAGGAGAAGCGAACGTTGGATATGTCAGTTTCATTAATTGCAGAGTAGCATAGCACCATATATAGTCATAGTCTAGGTTTGGATTCGAACCAGCTAGAGGAGCACGTCTCTATTTTTTCTAAAACTCAGCAGTGTCTCTTTACTGGTACACTAGCTTGTTCTGTACGCCTTCTCAAATCTTTGATTCCTCCACCTGACATCTGAGACCCACCAGAAGGGCCTTTGTATTTCGCGAAAAAGACGTGCCCCCCGCTGACAGGTCGGACCCACCAGCTATCTTCGCTCGCAAGGAAGTGCCTCCTTATTACGCCCAAAAAAAATGAATACTCCCCCTGCCAGCTGGAACCTAGCATCGTGGGAGGCTGACTTTTGGGCCTACCAAGTTGACGGGGCTGGAGGGCTTAGTCAACTTAGTCAATATGAATGTTTCTAGCTCCAGTAACCGTACGATGTTCATCCAACGGCAGTAGTGCTTCTTCAACCTATGGTCTTCTTGCTTCAGCCACCCTAACCAGCGCCGGTCATGACGCGTGCTCCTGCTTCCCATGGCCGGCTGTGATGCCGCAGAGACCTCACCACCCCCTACTACTCAATCGCTGGCCAGGGCATCCCTTTACTCACCCACACCCCATGTTATTCTGCGGCGATGGCATCCTCACACCACAGCCGAACCAGTGAACCCTCGTACTCCTCTCCACGTGGGCATCCACTGCGTGTCTTCCCCGGCTTCGCGTCATCCCCTTCCTAGGCCTCGCCATCATCCACTGCCTTGGTCCTCTCGGCGCGGCGTGGTCAATGTGGTGAACGACCGACTTCCATCGGAAGAGTACTATACGTGGAGAGGCTGACTGCTGGGTCCACGGCCGCAACTGGGTCCACGGCCACAACCCAGTTCTTTCGTGATTTGCCAAGTAAGTCGCTTTGTCAGGCCTGTTGGGCTGCAAATCTTTCATGACGAGGAGAGCTTCTTTGGGCTGGCCGAGAAAATGGCCTATCAGTAATGAGAAATGGGTTGTACATTTTTAAAACACATCAAATCGGCAATTAGTTTCAAATTTCTTTTTTCATTTCGAGATTTTAAATTGCATTGATTTTTATGCATGGACAATTTGTTGGATTTTATATTGATATACATTTATTTTTAAAATTTGTTTGAATGAAACTCGAAATTTTGAGATTAAAAACAGTTCAGACCGCATCAAAATATGCAAAATTTCGTACAATTTTTTAACCATGGCCACAATATGGGCTGTAATGCTAACAAAAAGAGTATGGGCTCCAAAAAACCTTAAGAATTAGCAAATGGGTTGTAAATTATTAGGAATAATGGAGATGGGATGTATGATGTTTTCCACAGGTTTGAGGCTTTCTTAAAAAAAAGGTTGAGGCACAGGCAGTGACTGTTGGATGTCCATCCAACGGTCGTCGTGCTTCTTCAATCTCTGCTCTTCTTGCTCCAGCCGCTCAAACAAGCGCCGGTGGGACTGCCTGCTCCCTCCTCCTCGCGGCCAGCAGTGCTGCCGCGTAGGCCTCACTGCCCCACCGTACTCCCATCGCTGGCCTAGCTATCCCTCTACTCACCCACATATGCTATTATTCTCCGGCGACGGCAGACGAAGCAGTAAACCCTCGTATAGTCGTACTCCCCTCCGCGTGGGAAACAACTGCCGAGTCTTCCCTGCCTCCGTGTCTTCCCTTCCTAGGCCTCACCGTCATCCACCGCCCTGGTGCTCTCGGCGCGGCGTGGTAAACATGGTCAAGGAATGACTTCCATCAGAAGTGTACTGTACGTGGAGAGGCTGACAGCTCGGTCCACGGCAGCCGCAAGGAAGTGCCTCCTTATTACGCGGAAAATAATTATTCCTCCACCTGAAAGCAGGGACCCACCGGACGGGCCACCGTATTTGGCAAAAAATAGTTCCCCCCTAACTGTTGGGAACCACCGGACGGGCCACCGTATTTCGCAAAAAAAAGTTCCCCCCGCTGTCAGCTCGGACCCACCGGAAGTGCCTCCTTATTACGCAGAAAAAATTTATACTGCCCCTGCTAGTTGGGACCCACCTTGGTGGGTGGTTGACTTGTGGGCCTACTAAGTTGACGGGGACGGAGTGCTTTGTCAAGTTAGTCAATATGAACGATTCTAGCTCTAGTGACCGTACGATGTCCATCCAGCGGCTGTAGTGCTTCTTCAACCTCTGGTCTTCTTGCTCCAGCCGCCCAAAGCACCGCCGGTCGTGCCGCATGCTCCTGCCTCCCGTGGCCGGCCGTGCTGCCGCGGAGGCCTCACCACCCCTACTATTCCCCAGCTGGCTTGGCCCTGCGACGACGGTAGCCTCACACCGCAGCCAAACCACTGAACCCTCGTACTCCTTTCCACGGGCTTCCACTGCCGCGTCTTTCCGGCTCCGCATCGTCCCCTTCCTAGGCCTCGCCATCGTCCACCGCCCTAGTGCTCTTGGCGTGGCGTGGTCAAGGTGATCAAGGAACGACTTCCATCGAAAGAGTACTATACGTGGAGAGGCTGACAGTTGGGTCCACGGCCGCAGCAAGGAAGTGCCTCCTTATTACGCGCAAAATAATTATTCATCTACCTAACATCGGGGACCCACCGGATGGGCCACCGTATTTCGCAAAAAAAAACGTCTCCACCTGACTGCTGGGACCCACCAGCTACATCTTCACACGCAAGGAAGTTCGTCCGAAAAAAACGATTCGCCCCCTGACCGTTGGGACCCACCAGCTACATCTTCGCACGCAAGGAAGTGCCTGACAGTCGGGACCCACCTGGTCGAAGCGTACGTAGCGTTGTCATTGTGGTCGCGAACGTGTACGTACATACTGGTTGATGTAGAGGCGCGCACGTGTCGTAGCAGAGGCGCGCACGTACCATGTACACGTACGCACAATGGCCAGGGTGCAAGAAAGTAAATATGGCCACGTACATACATACGGGCGGGGTCTCGAACGCCTACTCGTGCATACGTACGGCCAGGGCTCGTGTACATGGCTGGGCCGGAACAAAGAAACATCATCGTCGTCGTGTTCATGGGGAGCCAACCGGCTGGGTCGGAACGGAATGCATCGTCGTGTTCATCGGGAGGGCTTGGGCGGAACAGCCGATAGAAACAAGGCCTGGCATACTGCAGAACGGAGGAAACGGCCTTGTGTTCGCCGGCCCCACTCGAAACGGGATCCTGTTCATCGGGAGGGGTCCGGCGTACCACAAAACGGATGAAACGGACCTCCTACGATCGAAACGGGGGTCCTATTGATTGAGAGGGGTGTGGCGTACCGCAAAACGGATGAAACGGACTTGTGTTGGAGCGCTACGGTCGAAACGGGGGTCCTGTTCATCGGGAGGGGTGTGGCGTACCGCAAAATGGGACTCCACAGGATAATGTTCATCTCCACCATCGACCCCATCCAACCTCCACGGGCTACTGTTCATCCACCGCCGACCTCCTCCAGCCTGCACCTGCGACTGTTCAAGCACGGGCTCCTGTTCATCCAGCCTCCACCGCATGCTACTCCACCGGCTACTGTTCAACCAGCCCTCTCCACGGGCTCCTGTTCAATCACCCCTCCACGGGCTATTGTTCATCCAGCCCTCCACCGTCTATTGTTCATCCAGCCCTCCACGGGGTGGTCCTGTTCATCCCGCCCTCCACGGGGTCCTATTCATCCAGCCCCAACCGGCTCGATCGATCGGGGTCCTGTTCATCTAGAGGCAACACCATGGGGTCCTGTTCATCCACCCCCATCGGGAACTGTTCATCCAAACCCCCCAACAACGCTCACTGTTCATCCAGAGGCAGCATCGATCGGCTTCAGTTAGTAGCAGTAGCGAAGCAATCACTCGATCGGGTACAGTTAACAGCCATCGATCGATCGCTCGGGTTCAGTAACGCGTAGCCTGCAGTGCAATCACTCGGGTTCAGCTAGAGCCCAACGCCTCGCTCGGGTTCAGTTAAAGCCCAACGCCTCGCACCCACTCGCGTGCGTGTATGAGAGAAACGCGCATCGCTCGGCCCCGACCACCCACCGTCACCGGGAACACCTTGATAATTTCCTCGCCCTCGCTTCTACCACGGTTTTTTCCGTCATGGACGGCCCAAAGAATGTCATGCAGCTGCATCTCCGGCCCGCCCAGGACGAAAAGCCCAGTTTCTGTCATGATTTTTTGTAATAGAAGTAGGACCCCACCACATCTATGATGATACCGGGTTTTGTCACAATTATCGTCACAAAAGTGTCGTAAGTATGACAGAAAAAATTTCGTTTGGCCCAAAATGTCACGGATGTGTCATTTTTTTGTAGTCCATGTCTATGGCTAGGAAACCTTAACCATCTATGATGAATGAGCTAGTCTAGTAGAGGCGCACTAGGGACACGATATTTGTTTATGTATGCACAAATGTATTTAATTTTCTGGTCAATACAATTCTAGCATGAATAATAAAGGGACAATTGCATTTTTGCCCCTTATTGGTTCTTACCTCTGGGGTTTTGCCCTTACTTTTCAAGCTTGCTCAGTTTTTCCCTTACTTTTTTCTCTGAAGTCGCTCGAATGTCCTTCCGTAAAGATTCCGTCCGGTCAATGATGTTTGACCGTTATTTTGGAAAACATATGCCCCTGATCACTGGCAGAGGCTTTATCTCCCTTACATGAAGGTCTCACTGGAAAAATTAAAATTAAATAATTATGACCCTCTCTCTCCCTTACAAATTGGACCCACCTGAAGAAATAAAAAAGAAATAAAACAGGCCCCCTCTCTCTCCCTTGCATGTGGGTCCCATACCACAAAAGAAAAAGAAAAAACCTAAATCTCTCACCACCCTGTCTCTCTCATTCCCGGCCCGGCATGGACGACCCCGATGGCACGGAGCTCCGGCGTGCTCCTCTTGCAAGCCCCTTCGATGGCTACGGGAGCCACCTCGGGCAACCTCTGTTACCTACCCTCCTCCACCTCCGTCAACCTCGTCCAAAGTCGTGTAAAATCATCATCGAGAACCCCCGGAACCATGCATCGCCGCCACAATTTGACCATTGCATCCAGCCTCATCTATGATGCAAATGACCATGCTCGATATGCTCCCTTGTTGTCTAGAGCCTCTGCGTGGAATGAATTCACTTGGGAAGCTCGGAATCGACAACATTGACTTCGTCTTCTCTTCCTCCAGTAAAGGCCGCCGCCGCCTCGATCTCGTTCTTCGGTGACCCGTACGCCTCCTCTGCAGTTTCATCGCATCCATGAGCCCTACAAAAAAAGACACTTCTGTGATGATACGTGTTTGTCACAGTAGGTCATGTTTTCTGTCATGCATGTACATCCATGACAAATTTATGACAGAATGAAGATAGTCATACTTGTGCTGTCGTAGAAGTGTTCCATGACATTACCAAAATTATCATCACGGAAGTGTCCACTTCCATGATGATAAATCGCGCGTCACAGATGTGCTTTCGTCAAGGGTGACCGACATGTGGCATCCACCATAACGGAACACCGTTAAGCTATCGGGTCCGGTTTTGGATCCGATAACCCGTTAACAGCCCCGACCAATGGGGATTTTCCACGTGTAAATTCATGATTTGCCGGAGGAAACACGTGTTGTGTCACCGTTGTGACAGATGTCGTCCACTCATTGGACATGTGGCGCCTATAATAGGTCGACACGTGGCACGGCCCAACAGTGGGCCATTTCGGTGAAAAAGGTCGGCCCAGTAAAAAAAAGCAGCCGACCCATATAAGGCCTATTTGTGTTAGGTCCATTTAAGCCCACGGCCCATACGAGATGTGCCAATTCGGCCCGTCAACGGCCCGTTAAAGATTTGACACCATTGCAGCCCATCGTCAGTTCAAGCATGTTAACAACCCGCTATATATTTGGGCTCAATATCGTCCCAATGAGATTTCGGCCTGTTAACGACACATTAAGTGGATGGGCCAATTATCACGATGTACATCTTTCAGCCTTTTTGCGACCCATTTAAATATGGGGCTAATTCCCGGCCCGGTGTGTCTTTCAGCCAGTTGACGGCCCATAAATCAGTTGGGCCATTTGTAGTCGGACCTGAGTTTCGGCCTTTTAGCGACCCATTTAAGTGTTGGGCCAATTGTCACAGCCCTAGCTTCCCATGTTGTCTTTGTTTGATCTTCCTGTCATCATGTTTATTTTCAAAGGAAACCTGAAATGGGGATGACTAGACCCTAGCACCAAATTAAAGCAATTAGGTTTAACCTAAAAATATTTTCAATAAAACCAAAAATTGCCTTCATTAATGTTTGATAAGTTTGGCAAGGGTTTTGGTCCAACCCAAAAATATTGAACATTTTTGGGGAATTGTTTGGGCATTGATTTAATTCACTAATGTGTTTGAGTTGGAGCAAATAAATCTTATAAATATTTTTATTGCCCCAATAATTCTGAGACTTCTTGTGGAGCTTTGGAATTAATCATTTTACATCCACAAAAGTTTCCAGAAGCTGCAAAAACAATTTGGTTATTAAACCAAATTCAAAACAAAAGCAAAAATAGAAAACAGAAACAAAAATGAGAAAAGCAGAGAGAGAGTAACTTACCTGGGCCTTACCCAGCAGAAGCAGCCCAGCCCACCAGGGGCATACTTGTCTTCAACCTCTGCCTACTGGCAGAGGCGAGAGCGAGCACGGCGCCTGCGCGTGCCGGCACGCAGCTGCCTGCCTGGCTCCCCTCGACGTGCCTAGACGACGTCACGGAGACGCCAGAACCCCCTCAACCTCTCCCTCTCTCTCTCCCCTGAACGCTCTCCCCCTCCTCTGTTCTCCTCACCGAACGTGCCCGCCGCCGCCGGTGAGAACCACCGCGCTCCCCGTCCCTCTCTTGCCTCCCTGGTGTGTCCAGAAGGACCGCCGCGACGCCCTCTTCCTCCTCGCTGAGCCACGCTTCACCGGAAGCTCTGCGTCGCCTTCACGTCGTCGTCTTCATCCTCGGATCACCGGAGCTCCTCGCCGTCGATTAGGGAGCTACAGAGCGTCCCCAACTTCTCCCTCGAGCTCGCTAGCCCCGCTGTGAGCCCCTGCACTGAACCCCTCCCTCCCCTGCCTTGTTTGCGCTGCGTAGTTGCCGTGTTCACCGGAGCCGAGAGCTCCCCACCGCCGGCCATGTCGCCACCATGCACACTGCCATCTAGGGTCGTAACCGAGCACACCACCAAGCTCAGTACAACGCCAGGATCCCAAAACCGTCACCTGTTGCACCTGTCGTGCGCTGTAGCGTCATTTTTGCCGACGCCCGATCTCCGGCCACCGCCCAAGTGTTCGCCGTCGTCGACTCCGGGCACCCCGCGACCTGCTGCTGCCCCCGCTGGATGCGCGGGAGCGCATGCTCCCTCCTGGTGCCCTCGGCGCCTCGATCCGTCGCCTCTGGCGCAACTCCGGCGGACCTCCGCCGTTGACTGTGGTCGTCGCCGGCTATCTCCCGACCAGCCGTCGTGTCCTCTTTAGTTTAGGCACTAACGACCCCCGCCCAGTCACTGACAAGTGGCCCTGACCCCTGCTAATTTAAGTTAAGTTTTTGTTTAAGCTTAATTAACCCTTCTGACACTGACATGTGGGCCCCCGCGCCTAATTAGGTTAGTCTAATCTTCCTGTTTAGATTAGTACTAATCCTGTGGACCCCACTTCCTAGTTTTGACTTTGGTCAAGTCAACGTTGACTGGTCCCACCTGTCATCCACACAAACCAGCCCTGAGTCACTGACTAGTGGGCCCCACTGGTCAGGTTTGACCTGGACCAGCCCCTGTTGACTGCTGACGTCACAGTGACGTCATGCTGACGCAGTAAAGCTTTTCTAGAATTTATATAAATCTAAATGATTTATTTATTTCAGAAAATAGCTAAAACTTCTAAAAATAACAAATAATAATCTATAACTCCAATGGAAATAATTTATATATGAAAAATGATCAGAAAAATTAAAGGAATCTGTTTATGGTATTTTCATGCATGTTTGAACAAGTTAAACCTGCTGAACGGGTCAAATCAATTAAATGACAATTAAATAATCACATATGGAGTTTGAATTTGAACCTTTGGTTCAAACCAACTTCATTTAATATAGTTGCTAATTGCATTAGCTCAATCAACAGCATATTGCCATGTCATGATCATGCATCATATTGTCGCATTACATTGATTGTGTTCTCTCTTGTTTGCCGGTGTTGTCCCCTCTCAGTGGACGTTGTTCCGACGATGTGATCGATGACACCGATGAAGAACTATTACTATCTTCAGAAGTGCCAGGCAAGCAAAACCCCATTGAGCATTCCGATACAATCCCACTCTCTCGCTCCTGCTCTCTTTACTGTATTAGGACAACAATGCTTCAACTGTTACCTGCTGCGGTAGTTGAACCCCTTTCCACTGCATGACCTGTCCTTGCCACAGTAAATAGTTGAAACCCACTAGCATGAGTAGGAGTTGTTTGAGCCATGTTGTGCCTACTCATTCATGCTTTCTGGTTATGCCTGCTATTGCTTAGAGTTGTGTCAGGTCTGATTCATCGGGGATGAATTGGAATGTGGTGAACATGTCCTACTGTTGAGAGCTAAGTGTGTGAACACGATTTGGTAAAGGTAGCGATGAGAGGCCATGTAGGAGTACATGGTGGGTTGTCTCATTGCAACCGTCCTCAGGAACTGAGTCCTGTGTTTGTGATCCATGAAACAGCTACTACCACACATTGGGATCCTTAATTGACTCTCTCGACTTATTAATCAACGTGATCTCTGTCCAGGAGTTGCAATTAGTTTCTGGTGTTTGCAGTTACTGGAGGTCGTGCGCAGCGCTATCCCTCGGGGTGGGCTGTGACGCGGCAGGTACATGGCACGGTGTACCGGTCGCTCGTTTGGTGGCTCGGGAACCATGTACACATCGTTTGGGGCCGTGAGCGACACCCCGGCCGGATCTCCCCACGGATGGAATCCAAATAGGCGATAAACCTGGACTAGAGACTTGTGTGGTTAGTCAGGTCGTGGCCGACACCCTCGTCAGGCTTCCGCTTGAAGGTTGCCGAGATACATGACGTGTACATGGCGGTAAGTGGCGAGAGCGTGTGTGAAGAAGTACACCCCTGCAGGGTTATATAATGATCTATTGGAATAGCCGTGTCCGCGGAAATGGACTTCTGGGTTGCCTATAACAGTTCATAGACAAGTGAAAGTGGATACTCTAAAACACGCAAGATAAGCGTGAGTGCTATGGATGGCCTTCTCGTAGGGAGACGGGAGCGGATCCATAGTGGTGTATTGATTGGTGAATATGTGGACTCGTGTGCGCCACCTCAAAACAGTTACTTGCAGTCGTAGTTCAGGATAGCCACCGAGTCAAAGCTGGCCTGCTGTAGTCAAACTCCACCACCCCTTTGTTGATACTGATGCATATGTAGCTAGTTCTGATGTAAGTCTTGCTGAGTACCGTTGTACTCACGTTTTCTTAATTTATGTTTTTGCAGAGAGACTTCAGTCTTGCTAGTGGTTCTGTGTGGACTTCGACGTTTAGCTTGTTATCTCAGCTACGATCTTGTACCCTTTGGAGGGTCTTGTAGATAGTCAGGCTTCTCAGCCTTTTTCATTGGTAGTTGTCTGTACTCAGACATGTTATGCTTCCGTTGCCTGTATGCTCTGTATGTTGGGTCATGTGACCTCTGTTTGTAATAAATGCTATGATGGCTCTTCTGGGCCTTTATCTTTATTAGTTGTTGAGTTATGTTGTGATGCCATGTTGTACAGCACATACTTGCATGTTATGCATACGTGTAATGTGTATTGCTATGTGTGGGATCCGACACCTAGTTGTTTACCCTTGGTAGCCTATCTTACAGGGAAATGTCTCCTAGTGCTTCCACTGAGCCTTGGTAGCTTGCTACTGCTCCGGAACACTTAGGCTGGCCGGCATGTGTCCTTCCTCGTTCCTGTGTCTGTCCCTTAAGGGAAATGTCACGCGTTGTTCCTTTAAGTCCTTGTAGCTTGCTACGACTTGGGTTCATACGTTAATGATCGACACGTTCGTTGCTGGGTCATGTATGCCTGTCTCTGTAATTTAGCGCCACTTTAGGTTTATAACTAGTCATGTCGGCCCGGGTTCTCTGTCATATGGATGCTAGCGACACTATCTTATACGTGTGCCAAAATGCGCAAACGGTCCCGGTCCAGGTAAGGTGGCACCCGTGGGGATACCGTGCGTGACGCCGCAAAGTGATATGAGGTGTTACAGGCTAGACCTGTGTGACTTAGGTTCGGGGTCCTGACACCAATTTCCGGCACGGTGTGTCTTTCAGCTTGGGGACGACCCATATATCTGTTGGGCCATTTGTAGTCGGACCTGAGTTTTGGCCTTTTAGCGACCTATTTAAGTGTTGGGCCAATTCCTTGCCATGTGTGCCTTTCAGCCTGTTAACGGACGATAAATGAGTTGGGCCATTTGTAGTGAGACCTGAGTTTTGGCCTTTTAACAGCCCATGCCCTTCATGGTCCAATACCAGCCCGGTTTCTCTTTCGGCCTGCTAAAGGCCCACAACATAGTTGGGCCATTGACAATACGACCTGACTTTCGGCCTCTTAGCGGCACATGCTCTTCATGGTCCAGTACAAGCCCGCTGTCTCTTTCGGCCTGCTAAAGGCCCACAGTATAGTTGGGCCATATGTAGCCCGAACTTAGTAACGTCATGTTAACAGCCCGTGAAATCAATTGGGCCCACCTGTTGCCCGCTTTAATGTCAGCCTGTTAACGACCCGGAAGTTAAGATGGTCGACCATTAACTTTGGGCCTGGTAACGGCCCATTAACTTAATTGGCCCACTAAAGTTCGTACATGTCTTTAGGCCAAATTAGATAATTTGAGCCCATTATGACGAGCAATAATGCACAGGACCAAAACCGATCAAGAAAAGGTATGGCATACAGGGAAAAACATTGCACATCCAGCATATATTACCGGAAATTACATCCACTGGGCAATCAAAGATTGATGCCAGTGCAAATAAATGAACAGAACCTAACGATCTACAACGTCACAATCTGCATCCTCAGCACGGATGACGCCCATAAGCATGTGGGCAAGTTCTTGCTGCTTTGCTACACTGTCTCTGAAAACATTGATCAGTTGTTGTGTCGCACGACTCTGCACCTTTGATTCCTCCACCATTTCCATCATTCCTTCAGCCATTAATTGGTTCACTTTCCATTGCATTTGAGACAGAGGATACTGAACAGATTCAGATGGCGATTAGGCTTGTATTATTGATAGGGGAGAGTGTCTCGACCACTGCATCATAACATCAATTAGGAGAGGAACCAAATAGTTTAATTATGAGTTATTGGCATATTACCTATCCTAGATTTATTGGAAAGAAACAATGGGGTTGCCTTGCTGTTTTCAGAGTTTGTCTTCTTATCTTCAGCAGCCTGCACCAAATTAAGACACTAGCATTGCTATCATTGGCCAAGTTAGATAATAGGAAAGCAACATTGGCACAACGAACGTTTCGGCAACTAGCCAACACCAAATTAACACAATATGGCACAGCTATCATCAGCCAGGTAAGGTAATCCGAAAGCAACATTGACACAATGAATGAATGGGCAACCAGAGCAGCACTAGAATTCTGTAATGTGCATGACATGAGATAGTACACTCATGCAGCTCAGTATGCAAAACTACCAGGCAGTTTTCTTTACAAAAATCAACATTGGCGCCTTTAACATTTTGCTACAACTAATTTTAGATCAGACAAAGGTTGGATTCACGCCGATTAACAAAATACATGCTGATGTAAAATTATAGTGATATACAACAGGTACTTACGTCAACATTGGAGCACAAAGAATTCCCGCAAGATATTTTCCTCGAATACAATGCTAATGAAGGAAATCTTCTATAATTTATCCTTATTTTCTAAAAGAGAGATGGGTAAGAAACATGTAGAAAATATGATCAGAATGCTATACAATTTCATGATGCGAGGATACGCACACGCTTCTTAGAATGGAGTTGACATTCTTTTGCTGGACTGGAGCGGACTAGTTCTTTGGCCACTGGATTCTGCTTATTATCAGTGAGAGTTGGGTTTCTCTGTGCTGGAGCAGTATCTATGAAAAATGGAGTTGGTTTATTATCTACTGGCGATTGGATCTTTTGCAAAGACCTGGTTTGTAACCCTTCAGATTCTAACATAGCCGTCTTCCCCTTGCATGCCTTATATAGAAGAATGGTGCTTCAATGATAAAACATGCTACATCAGAGATGGAATAGGTACTGAAGAATAGAAAGGCATGACAAATTGACATGTATTCCCTCCATCCGGAAAAAATGGATGGGTCTAGGCGTATTTCAGTTCTAGATACATCCAGTTTTATCCATTTCTGCTACATGTAATCCGGACGGAGGAGTATGATGTAAGAGCTAGGGATACGACAGGACAACACAGTAAAAAAACACTAAAAACCCACTGCAGAACCAAAGTAAAAAAACCAACGGATATGAGATAGTACACTCATGTAGCTCAGGATGCAAAACTACCATGCAGTTTTCCTTAGAAAAATCAACATTGTGGCCTTTAATAATACATTTTTTTGACTATATACTGCAAGGCAAAAGCCTCACAGCCCACTTTATTGAAATATAATTAAAAAAAATACAACAAGGTTAGAAATACTTACATGAGCAAACTAAACAAAAGAACCTAAGGTAAGTTGGTTAGCCAATACATGAAACTATCCTTGTATTTACATTTTATCCTATGAGATAAAAGGGTCATGTCATGGATAAAATCATACATTTTGCTACAACTAAATTTTGATTAGATAAAGGTTGGATTCACACCGATTAACAAAATACATGCTGATGTAAAAACATAGTGATATACAAAAGGTACTTACATCTGCATTGTAGTACAGAGAATTCCTGCAAGAATCTTTCCTCACAGGCGATACCAGTGCAGAAATTCTTCTATCTGTTAAGCTTATTTTCAAAAAGAGAGATGGGTAAGAAACATGTAGAAAATATGATCAGCATGCTGTAAAATTTCATGATGCAAGGATACACACACGCTTCTTAGAACGGAGTTGACATATTTTTGCTGGACTGGAGCGGACTAGTTCTTTGGCCACTGGAATCTGCTTAATATCAGTAGGAGTTGGGTTTCTCTATGCTGGAGCAGTATCTATCAAAAATGGAGTTGGTTTATTATCTCCTGGCATTTGGATCTTTTGCAAAGACCTGGTTTGTAACCCTTCAGATTGTAACATAGTCGTCTTCCCCTTGCATGCATTGTATAGAAGAATGGTGCTTCAATTATAAATCATGCTACAACAGAGAGATGGAATAGGTACTGAAGAATAGAAAGGCATGACATATTGACATGTATTCCCTCCATCCGAAAAAAAATGGATGGGTCTAGGCATATTTCAGTTCTAGATACATCCTTTTTATCCATTTCAGCAACATGTAATCCGGACGGAGGGAGTATGGTGTAAGAGCTAGGGATACGACAGGACAGCACAGTAAAAAAACACTAGCAGTTGAATGTAAATTTGTATGCTAGCAGAATACGTACAGAAAAAACTAAGGCAACATACACGTGTATTTTTGGGAAACTAAGATGGCATTGCAGCATAGCACTAGAACAACACTTCAATGTAAAAAAACATGGTATGGTAGACTGATGAAGTACATACTGATGAATAACAATGCATTAGATATTCAGAAGCATGATGTCCAAATTAAGCAGATGGCATTGCGATAGAGTAGAATGACAGTACTTGAATTTGAAAACATGTTATCATGAATGGAATAGGTACTGAAAACAGGAAGGCATGACATATTTACATGCATGATCAGCATGCTAAGCACATGGCATTGCACCAGAGTAGATACACTCCAGGACATTATATGCATGTTGTACCCATATCACGGGCCAAGTTAGAGCAAGGAACTTGTGGGGTGAAGAGGATTCAACATCTTTCTGCAAGTCTTCTGAAGAAATGCCTTTACATGTTCCATCATATTGGGTATCATTGATATCAAGTTTATTGGCCTTTGCATTGCTCCGTGAGGTTCTTGTGGATATATCAATGTGTGCAATTATATCTGACATGCATGGAAGACAACTAGTAGTTAGATTTATGTAATGAGTGCCTGTAGGAGACGACATAAATAGTAGGACTGGGGTTAACTAGCAGCAACAGGTCTCAAAAACTAAAGGGAGAACACAAATGAAAGCTACAGAATATGTATCGTTTGTACTCGAGATTAATTAGAAGGCACACAAAAGTATTAAAGAACAACATAGGTAATACTAGAAGTGGTATAATACTATAATCACCAGACTGTGGCATAGCATTGGCTAATGGATGATAACTAGGGAACAACATTACCTAAAGAACAAGTATCTTGGCTGAACTATTGAACATCGTTAACTCCTGAACAAGACCCGTAAGAGATCAGCATGAATATATAGTGAAATGTGATAATCTATTTTCCATGCTTAGATGAATAACAAAACCATAAATGTTGCACACAAGTAAGATGAGGGTACAATCTATCTAGCCGCCATACATAGGACTGAGCATCATGTGCTGACTTGTCGATGGCCCTTCAGTTGTTGTGGCTGTCCATGTCGGGCACGCGCATTCGATGCAGGGAACTATTGAGTGGGGACTATAGCTCCCTTCTGGTGTATGCTTCCCTTGTTGGAGCAGCTGCGGTGAGTCGGAAGACGGTGTGGCTGAGGATGCAGATAACACATAATGTTAAGAATGACACATCTCTTTGATATGAAGAAATACACTAAGAGATGAAGAGCAAGGTACAAGAGTGGTCACACATCTGTTAACTGAGACTAAATTGGGGTCACGCAATTTTATTTTATTTTGGTACTGTCCGATCTATGCTGGATGGCTTGATGGCCGTCTTGTGCCTCCCAGCTGACATTGTTAGGAATCTTCCTCGAAGAGCCAGCGACCAACGGCAAAGCAGCTTGCCTCCGCCGTCCGTGGCCCCGGCCAAAACCCCGCTCCCCGCCCCACCGCACTGCCGTGGTTGCGCCGCCCCCGGGCCAGTCCACAACGACTCCCCGTCATCCAGATCCGGTGGCGGCAGTACCTTGAACCCACACAACTCTAAGATAGCCATCTAAGTGCTGCTTCCGTGGCGAACTTGCGGCCCCGCACCCTTACGTTAGACACCAGCCAACCGACAGCCTAGGAGCTCCACAACCTCGAGGGGTGCTGCTTCCCATTAGGAATCGATTGGCCCAGAATAAAAATTCAGACAACCGACACCTAAATAAAGTGATTTGAGATGAGGGTGTGACATGTCTAGCGGCATGGTGAAGTAGGCAGGTCCAGCTGCCGAGTCGGTGAGGCCGGCGCGGTTACGGTGGCCACCAGCGGCAGGGAAACAGCGATGTCACGATGGTCGACGGCTACAGGGAAGCAGCGTCGGGACTCTGGACAGATCCAAAGTTGGAGCCGCTCCGGCGCCATGAACAACTGCAGTGGTGAATCGGCTCCGGTACGGTTCATGCGGCCGTCGTCGAGGCAGCAACAGCAGCACCGAGTAAGAGGCACACGGCCCAGTGAACGACGGCCTATGGACAATGTCTCCGGCATTAGGGAGGAGGGCAGCTATGAAATTGGTGCGGTGGGGGCGCCATGGAGGAGGGGCTGAGGTTTCGCGGCTCAGGAGAAGGGAGCTTCCGGGGAGAAGGTGATTTGGCACCCATGAGGTAT
>LR738712.1:487534753-487572471 GCA_902687465.1 Secale cereale
GGGGGGGGGAATTGGGAGGGGAGTGGAACCATGTACGCATTTGTCTGAAATGTCAGGGGGAGTTACAGTTCTACCCCTGCCTTTAGGCTTCTCGGCTTGGGTCTGTGCACTAAGGGTCGGGGATAGTACAGTAACTTTGCTTCTCCAAAAATAGTGGGTGGGAACGATTTCGGGCGAGGAGGGCGTGTTTTCAAATATAGTGGGCGCGAGCGATTTTGGGCGAGGAGAGCGTGTTTTCAAATAGTGGGCGCAAGCTATTTCGGGCGAAGAGAGTGTGTTTTGCCGACCATGGTTCGTGAATTATTCGGCACATGTCATTTCGACCAAGGAGAAGGCGCGCTTGGATGAAGTTATGAACCTACCCTCGATGCACAACGGCCAATTAATGCGTCTCCCACATAGGACGGTAATTTCGCGTCTCCCATTTATTTGCTCGGGCGAATTCCACCGAGCAGAGGATGTTTAATGGTTCGTTCAAAATTTGGGAGAACGAGCATCCAAGTCTACCTTACCAAGTCAATTTGAATCAAATTTAGAAATATTAGCTTGCCACTTCTTTTTTAGATGGAGAGATGATGCTCGGGAGTAATGTGTTTTTACATGCTCGTTGGTAGCGATTTACTATATGACAAATAGTTGACCCACTCAAAAACGGGAATCAAACCCAAAATGAAATATCTCGATTCAATGAAATAGCGCATTTACCAGGTCGAAATGGTGAACTAAATCCAAAATTAAACGCCTCAATCGAATAGCTTGTTGTACAGTATTACAGTACTCCATGAACATGTTGAAAGTCAAATTAATAAACTTGTTTGATATACGCATATATCCGTTCATGTGTGGATTGCAGACAACATGTTCTCCAATTTTAATATTTGAATGCAAGTTTATATCGAAACATGGTTTATATCAGTCTGTGATGCATAAAACGCGACCTCCCCCTCTCCCGGACTCCCGCTCTCTCTCTCTCTCTCTCTCACGCCGACAATCTTCAATTCTGTCGCACGCATCCAACACACAAACATTGTTGGTCCTCTCTCTTTCTCTCCATCTCTCTCTCTCTCTTTGTGTGTGTGCGTGGGGGGGGGGTCTTTCTAGTTCGCATGCATATATACTCCATCTATAGGTCTCTCTCGCACACTATGCATGATTCTCTAGTCCAAGCTAGATATCTCGGGTGCACTCATCGTACGCACACAAATTCCTTGGATCGTTGCCCGTAACTCTCTCACGCACCACTCTGTCGTCTCGGAGCTCTTCCACGTCTCTCTCAAATTCTCCATCTACCTGGGTCACACATACACATGCATGTCTCACTCGCACTCGATAGGTCCATCTAAAATCTATCTCTCTCCCTCGTTCTCTCTCCATCTCACATGCACACACACACACAATCTCATGCCTAGCTAGCCAAATATGATGGTCTCTCACTCAATCGTAGGCACATGCAGTCCCCCTATATGTATATGACTAGCTAATCTTAGTCTCCATCACAAACATGTGCATGGTCTATCTCGATTTCTCTCTGGGCATCTTTCTATCGCGCACGCACCTCCCTCGATCTCCCACCCGTATAGCCCCCTCACGATCTCGAGGGGGTGTCTCTATCGTAAACACACCCTCCCGCCCTCCACATGCATCCATGTTCTCCATGTGTCCCTCTCGAACTTTGTACCTTGTTGCCCAGACCTCTATTGGACATGTGCTATAGGGGTGTCTCTCTCCGTTGCAAGCAATCACACACTAGCTATCTTCGTGTATCTCCTCACCTCACTTTTCTATCTCGGAGATGCAGGCGTGATATGTTCGCCTAAGAAATGAAAAAACACACACTCTCTCTAATTTATCATTTGTTGTCACTTTCTCTTTCACACACATAATCTGTTTGCACACTTACTCATTCTCCTTCACACACACTTGATCCCCCTCGACTTAGGCACTCTCCTCGGTCCATAGCATATTGATTTATTGAAAATTCAAACATCACAAAGTTTCACCATGTACGTGGAGAAAAACAATTACATCTGGAACGGCAAACATATACGATTAGATTCACCATGAGATGTAGTTGTGTATGATGTATCTTTGGTATTTAAGATATAAATAACATTTGTGTAAACCTGATCAAAGTTTCCAAAGTTTGACTTCTAAAAAAATTACATGCACTGCAATATCGAGCGGATGGAATATCTCTTTCCCCCTCTCAGCTATCTGACGCACCACTCAGCCTTATCGGGGCTCCTCAATCTCTCTCATATTTTATATCTCCTTGGTGCACACATACACATGCCTCGCTCACGCTATACATATAGACCAATCCAACACTCTCCGCCCTTGTTCTCTCTCTATGTGACACACACCCCCTAATAAGTACCATAATCCCTCACTCCATCATAGGTGCAAGCACCCCCCCTAAGTATGATTATCTCTCATTAGCCATCAGGAACACATGTATTTTCTCCTTCCATCCATACGTCTATCTCGATATCTCTCGGGGTATCTTCTATCGCGCACACACCATGTCACTCATATCCCACCCATGGAGTCCCATCACGATCTCCAGGGGATCTCTTTATGACAAACATACACTCTCTCCTCCCCATGTCTGCATTTTCTTCGTACGTCTCTCTCGACCTCTCTCCCTTGTTTGTCAGACCCCTCTTGGCCACGTGCTAGGGGTCTTGCTCTCTTGGTTGCAAACAGCCACACCCTATCTCCTCACCTTGCTTCTGTTGTTGAAGATGCATGTGTGATATGTTTGCATAAGACACACACATTTTTTCTTGACTTTTATCGAGTGTTGTCCATGTCTCTTTCACACACACACACACACACACACACACACACACACTTTTTTCACTCACTCTTTCTATTTCACTCTCTCTCTCTCTCTCTCTAGTTAGGGACTCTCTCACGTCCATAAGCATATGGATGTTTTGAAAAGTCAAACCTCAGAAAAGTTTGACCAGGTATATGTGGAGAAAAACATTTACATCTGGAAAGATCATTAGATTCTTCACAACATGTACTTACTTCATACTATCATTTATCTTTGGTATCGTAGATATAAGTAATTTTTTATAAACATGGTCAAAGTTTCAAAAGTTAGACTTTAAAAAAAAATTTGGAACTACATCATCGAACGGAGGGAGTAGCTCTTTCTCTCTCTCTCTGATATCTCTCACGGGCCTCCCCTCTCACACGAACACTCTATACCGACGGATTATACGCTCACCCTGTCAGTGTATAGCTCCGTATATTGTTTAGTTGACCGGTCAACCAGTCCACATGCTGCCTTGTCAGCTCGTGTTCTGTATCTTCATGTGCTGGCCCATGTGGCAGTGGGTGAAAATAAGTAAACTAGAGGCCCATCTGACATGCGGTGAAGTAAGCAAAGTTGAAACCACTTGGGGTAGCACCCCGCATGCTAGTAAATTGAGGAAGGACTGAGGCAATAAAAAAACACATGTTTGGGAGAGTGAGAGGCTGGTGTAGTTGGTTTAATTGGTTTGTTTATACATGTGGGTCTGTGTGCACAGCGGTGCCAACTCTCTCACATCGCGAGAGCGGTGCCAAAATCTCTTGATTTGACATAGATGCGTATTATGTAGCATACTTCTGCAAAATATGGCATCGGCCGCATAGTGGAGGGCAACAAATGCCCAAGCTCTTCACGTACTCCTAGGTAAATGAGAGGAGAGAGAGAGAGAGAGAGAAAATATCACTAGCCAGCCAACCCTATCGTATGAGCGAATGATATTGGTACCTCTTGATGACACGGCAATCTTATACATCCAGCTGCTCTAATATGTTCTCTTCTTTTGCAGATAAAAAAAGACCCGAAAGTGAAAAATGTGCTGCACTATAACAATCTCATCGAATGCCTTGATCTCCATCGTACGGAAATTGATTTGATCGACTATCGAGGCAGCACACCTGAGATTAAATTGGCCAGGTTCTTTGTTCTGGAGGCAAGTGTGCTCAAGGTTATGAGGTTTGGCGTTCTCTGGCGCAACAATGAATGGTGTGCTAATCACCGCAAGCGTCTAAGCCTAAATGACAAAGTCTCCGCAGAAGCTGAATTTGTTTTTGAAACATCAAGTGGCCAGAGACTCGAAAAGTTATTTGTCCATTAGTGACTTGTCAGGGCAGTGGATTTTAGTTTGTACGATAATGCTGCATCCACCTAAAGAAACGAAAGTTCTTACGTAAACTTCCTAGTAATTCCCTTTTCGTAGGTGCAGCATTACTCCTAACATTTGTAATATCAGTTTGAAACTTGTAATATTGTCGTATCCTATTCCTGTGTTTTCAAAATCCTACGAGCCAAATAGGTCCTGAGTTGGTGATGATGTTGTGCCTGCCATCTTTCACCAATAGCCGTCAGATCTAGATCTGACGCATACAAACCAAACTTCTCCAGTTTTGCAAAAAGATGCCCACACTTGTTCGCTATTTACAAACAACTCCTTGTCTCTCACAATCAGCCTTATCTCCTCCCCACCACATCAAGAAGGCCATGGAAAAATCTGGCGCGATGGCCGCTGCCGACGCCGTCCACCCCCCAATATTGGTGTTCTATGCAATGCACGAGCATCTACGCACGGGAAATTATGTCGAACATGGCTAGTTGTAAGCATGCTAGGTCAATATCCATGATGATAATGATTGCAGACGGTGAGGCTGACTATGGTATGCCAAACACGGCGCCTATACTCAGGTGTCATCTCCGGCGTACGGTCTTGTCACTTCACTGTGAGGAGCAGCACGTAATAATTTGACCAACGGGTAGTACAGTGCTACTACATTGGTAGTAGTAGTACTACTACTAGTACTAGCACCTGATACGTCCAAAACGTATCTATAATTTCTGCTTGCTCCATGCCTCTTTTGTGTGATATTGCTATGATATTTATACACTTCCATACACTTTTGATCATATTTGGACTAACCTATTAACTCAGTGCACCCCAGTGCCAGGTTCTGTTTTCTGCTGTTTTTGTATTTCAGGTTTTCCCGTCAAGAAAACTGCCAGAAAAATCCCGGAAAAATTATATAAAATATCAGCGTTCCGGAAGCTTCCACAAGGTCGAAGTAGGGTCGGAGGGGGCCACCAGGGCTCCAGGCGCCCTGGTGGCGCGGCCCCCCTCCTGGCCGCGCCGGGGGGCGCCTGGGCCCCCCAGGCCTCCGCTGATGCCCCCCTTTGGCATATATTTATATCGCGTCCCGAAACCCTCGAGGACGGAACCCTTTTTCGCGATCTCATCTCTGTTCCGCCGCCGCCGCGCATCCAAGATCGGGAGCACCAGGAGAACTCTTCCCGGCACCCTGCCGGAGGGGAGGATCACCACCGGGGGCCTCTCCACCACCATGGACGCCTCCCGGATGAGTTGTGAGTAGTCTCCCTTGGACCATGGGTCCATGACCAGTAGCTATGTGATGTTCTCCTCCCCTTCTTGTGCTTCACTAATTAGACCTCGTGAGCTGCCCTACATGATCGAGGCACATATGTAATCCTTATGCTGTTGCTATGTTGAGTTTGCTGGGATCCGATGGATTGTGAGATTATGTTCAGATTGTGTTTGAGTAATATATTTGATTTACCTCTTTTATATTTATGTTCTTAAGTAATTCTTGCATGTTCTCCGTTGCTATTTATTGCTTTGGCAAAGTAGTAGGTAGTGACTCCAAGAGGGAACGTTATGCTCGATTGTGGGTTCATGCCCCTCGATGACTAGCTTGAGTGACAGAAACATGAGTCTAGGGGATGTGCTGTTGCCACAAGGGGGAAAACAATGGTGCTTGTGCCCGCGGGTGCAAGGATTGTTTACTTTACGCAAAGTTCTTTTAATGCAGTTGTCTGTTGCTTTGAGTTTACACTATGGGTGGGACTCGCAACTTAATACCAGCGAGATGTTCTGGATAGATATCTCAAGGTGGATGATTAGTAGTAGATGCAGATGGATTTCGGTCTACTTGCCTTGGCGTACCGCCCATGCTTTGAACCTCTACCTTTCTTGTAACATAGTTAGCATTGGTTTGCGCACATAATTCTTTCAATTGCCCAGCTGTAATTCGTTTACCTCACATAGCTGTTTTATCGTCTTTTGGGAGAGAGACATCACTAGTGAACATCATGGGATCCCGGTCCATATTACCATCACTGATCACATCCGCTATTTACTTTCCGCTTTTACTTACTATTTGCAGCAATACCTATCACTATTATCACTTGCGTTAGATCCTTTGTAAACGACAAGGCCGGAGGGATTGACAACCTCTCTGTACTCGTTGGGAGCAAAGTTATTTGTATCTGTGTGCAGGTCCAAGTTGATTGCTAATATCTGGCGCCGTTAGCAGTTGACACCTTCTTGTTGAACCTTGGAGTCTCAGGGGAAATCGATCCTTGGTATCTTTGCCAAGGGAAAACTTCCGCTACACTGCATCTCAAACCTTCCACTTGGGGTAACCAACGAGGGGCGAGAAGCCATCAAGCAAAGTTTTCTGGCGCCGTTGCGGGGGACTCCACTCTTCAAGATAGGGGAGTTGCACGCTATCTTTTACCTTTGCTTTTTAGTCTTGTTAGTTTACCTTTCAGTTTTGCTTTAGTATCTTTTATCGAAAATCACAAAAATAGTTATCTTGCTTGCTTGCTGCTATGGATTCCACCAAAAACACTAAATGGGAGGAGTACACCCCTTCTTCCATTACGCCAATCACCACTGTCGGGATCTACAAAAGTAATAAACCTTGTGATTATGTTAGTCTTGATGGAGAGTTATGCCCGTGGCATGGTCTTCCAGGAAAAGAGTATGAGCCTCAGTTTAAAGTTGCTCCTATGCTTCCCCGAACTTGGGAAGACGTTCAAACTCTTATAATAGAGAGCAATTCAAACAAAGAAGATGACACTACAATTCTGCTCAATAATGATAAAATTGATTTTGATAATTGTAGTATCTCGGAAGTTGTCACCTTTCTACAAAGAATGGCTAAAGATCCCCACACTAGCACGCTTAATCTTGCCTTCACAGAGCATATCACTAATGCTCTTATCAAAGCTAGGGAGGAGAAACTTAGAGTAGAAGCCTCCATACCTAGAAAGCTAGAAGATGGTTGGGATCCTATGATTAAAATTAAGTTGAATAACTTCTCTTGCTATGCTTTATGTGATGTTGGTGCTAGTACCTCCGTTATGCCCAAAAGAATATATGATATGCTTAAATTGAAACCTTTTGATTCTTGTTCTTTTGGTGTTCGTCTTGTTGATTCTTCCATAAAGAAACCTTTGGGGAGGATCGACGATGTTCTTATCGTTGTCAATCACAATTACGTTCCCGTTGATTTTACTATTATGGATATTGAATGTGAACCTTCTTGTCCAATTATTTTGGGACGTCCTTTTCTACGCACCGTTGGTGCTATCATTGACATGAAAGAGGGGAATATAAAATTCCATTTTCCTCTCAAGAAAGGGATGGAACATTTCCCTCGAAAGAAGATTAAGTTACCTTTTGAGTCCGTTATACGGGCTAGCTATTCTTTTACTCTTGATAAAACTTGATCTCTTTGCATTATGCCTAGCTTAAAGGCATAAAAGAAAGCGCTTTTGGGAGGCAACCCACATGAATAAAATTTTATTTTGCTTTTGTTATGTCTTGATGATGTTACTACAGTAGCACCATCATTGTATCTTTACTTTTCAACTTTGTGCCAAGTGTAGCCTCTGATTGCAGGAAAGTTCAAAAGTTGTGACGTGCTGTCCAGGAAACAGATTCTCTCCTTGGATAGAAAAATTCGTATAAAATCACCAGATCATCTTTTTGGTCTGAATTTTTTCGACAGCGTGCTCTATACAATTTTCTTTCGTGCGTCTGTTCTGAGTTTTTTGATTAGAGTTGCAGAAGTGCCCCGAAAAAATCATTTACTACCTGGTGTTCTGTTTTTCACAGATTCTGTTCTATTTTGCCTTTCCTTCATTTTGCAAACCTTGAGCTTGCTTTTTCTTTGCAAAAACCTTTTGGCAATCTTGAGAAACAGTAGACCTACAAAAATATCCTTATTTCCAGCAAGGAACAATTATTTTATTATGGGTACTAACCTCGCTAATCAGATTATGATGAGTTATGTATGAAGGGAGTTTTCAAGTCTGCGAGGGAAGATGATAAAAAGATTCAGGAGTGTCAAACGCTCAAGCTTGGGGATGCCCCCATGCACCCCCAAGAAATATTCAAGAAGACTCAAGCGTCTAAGCTTGGGGATGCCCTCGTGCATCCCCTTCTCCATCAACATTATCAGTTTGTCTTTCGTTCCACTATATTTTTATCACTTCATGTGTTATGTGCTATGCTTGGAGCGTCTTGCTCTTAGTTTCCTTTTTAGTTTTCTTTAGCTTTTCATAACGAGTCGGAACTCAGCTTTCTTTGTGTGGGGGAGAAACACGCTCCACTTCAACCTAGAACATAACATAGAATTTTCATGTTTATCTTTGCTGTGTATGTTCTTTGTCTTTCAATAGCTACTATCATGTTCAGCTCTTAGTTTTCATGCTTATCTTTTTAAAGAGCTTTTGTTTAGATCGTTGCTTGAACTCTCTTCAGTTATCATGCTTATCTTATTAAGAGAGTTTGCTTCTGTTGCATTGGCTGATATGTCTATGATAAAAATGCTACGTGCATAATGGTGCTTAGTAGTTCATGTTTTCTTATGGTTAGTCTCAAATAGCTGGGGGGTTCCCAATGTGTTATTGGAGTACCAACATGATTTGTTTGCCTATGATGTGGTATGGTTTAGTAATATATTCCTTCAAGAATTTATTTTGATTGACTTGGCGTATGTTCACGCATATTAAAGACTGTAAAGAAAGTCTGTCAAGCCTTGACGATCTTTTATTTCTGAGTAGCGATATAACTACCATACCTGATTTAATGTTGCTTTGTCGCTCTGCATGATTATGACCGTCATTGCTCTTTTAGTTGGTCGTTCCCAGTCTTTTGCTAACCTCCACCTGTACTACGCGGACTGACTGCTTGTGCATCCAAATTCTTTTAAACTAGTTATGCCATATGAGTCCACCATACCTTCCTATACATGGTATTTACCTGCCATTCCTAACGGAGACTTTCATGTACCATCTCGAAATTATTCAAAAAAAAGCATTCCTATTTTGTGCCTCTGTTTTAGTTCATGAGGAAGTAGTAGTTAATTCATGATCTTTTTAAGTTGGACAAGCTTCACCTCGGGATTGCATGTCTAATGTGCAAACCCATAATACGAGAAGGAACTGGCAAAGAGTGCGCCCGGCTCAAAATTAATATAACAAACAAACCCTCCTTCACGCTTTGTTCATGAGAAATCAGAAAACTTTGGCAGTGATAAACAAAGGAGATTAAGAGGATGTGATCGTCCTCATTCGGGAGCCGTTCCTCGAAACTTGTCCATCTCAAGAAGTGATTGAGTTATCTGCTAGCATTCGTTGATGGAACATGCATAATCTAAAAATAATAATTATTACCTCTGTTTTTAAAACCAAGAGCTCTGGTACATGTTTTGTCTTTGTTTCCGACTACGGGTTTTCAAACTTGCCAACAAAAGCCACGGTTCGAGAGTCTCCACCTTCTTTTAAAGCACCAACTATTAAGAGCATGATTGCCATTCTGAGTGTAATGTGCATTGTCCCAAAGTAGCATTGTCTATTGCATGATTGTGATATCGTTTATTCTGAAATCATTGTATCTAGTCATCACTTAAACCTTGGAGGTGCCGCTGCATTTATGTTTTGCTTCACTAAAGGGGGCAAGCGAGATATCACTTTCTCATATCCGCACACCATGCTCATTACAAATCTTTTTGATGTTTCAGTATCATGTTGTAAAACTTTCAGTTCTTTGTGATTCTCTCATGAGGCAACTTAATTACTACAGATTCATTGTCTCAGTAAGCTTTTGTCATATGATTATGAAAAGTCCTTATATGGTTAATAGCATGTCGCCACAAAAATTATACTTGTTATCATTTACCTACTCGAGGACGAGTAGGAATTAAGCTTGGGGATGTTGATACGTCCAAAACGTATCTATAATTTTTGCTTGCTCCATGCCTCTTTTTTGTGATATTGCTATGATATTTATACACTTCCATATACTTTTGATCATATTTGGACTAACCTATTAACTCAGTGCACCCCAGTGCCAGTTTCTGTTTTCTGCTGTTTTTGTATTTCAGGTTTTCCCGTCACAAAAACTACCAGAAAAATCCTGGAAAAATTATATAAAAAATCAGCGTTCCGGAAGCTTCCACACGGTCGAAGTAGGGCCGGAGGGGGGCCACCAGGGCTCCAGGCGCCCTGGTGGCGCGCCCCCCCTCCTGGCCGCGCTGGGGGGGCGCCTGGGCCCCCAGGCCTCCGCTGATGCCCCCCTTTGGCATATATTTATATCGCGTCCCAAAACCCTCGAGGACGGAACCCTTTTCCGCGATCTCATCTCTGTTCCGCCACCGCCGCGCTTCCAAGATCGGGAGCACCAGGAGAACTCTTCCCGGCACCCTGCCGGAGAGGAGGATCACCACCGGGAGCCTCTCCACCACCATGGACGCCTCCCGGATGAGTTGTGAGTAGTCTCCCTTGGACCATGGGTCCATGACCAGTAGCTATGTGATGTTCTCCTCCCCTTCTTGTGCTTCACTAATTAGACCCCGTGAGCTGCCCTACGTGATCGAGGCACATATGTAATCCTTATGTTGTTGCTATGTTGAGTTTGCTGGGATCCGATGGATTGTGAGATTATGTTCAGATTGTGTTTGAGTAATATATTTGATTTACCTCTTTTATATTTATGTTCTTAAGTAATTCTTGCATGTTCTCCGTTGCTATTTATTGCTTTGGCCAAGTAGTAGGTAGTGACTCCAAGAGGGAACGTTATGCTCGATTGTGGGTTCATGCCCCTCGATGACTAGCTTGAGTGACAGAAACATGAGTCTAGGGGATGTGTTGTTGCCACAAGGGGGAAAACAACGGTGCTTGTGCCCGCGGGTGCAAGGATTGTTTACTTTACGCAAAGTTCTTTTAATGCAGTTGTCTGTTGCTTTGAGTTTACACTATGGGTGGGACTCACAACTTAATACCAGCGAGATGTTCTGGATAGATATCTCAAGGTGGATGATTAGTAGTAGATGCAGATGGATTTCGGTCTACTTGCCTTGGCGTACCGCCCATGCTTTGAACCTCTACCTTTCTTGCAACATAGTTACCATTGGTTTGCGCACATAATTCTGTCAATTGCCCAGCTGTAATTCATTTACCTCACATAGTTGTTTTATCGTCTTTTGGGAGAGAGACATCACTAGTGAACATCATGGGATCCCGGTCCATATTACCATCACTGATCACATCCGCTATTTACTTTCCGCTTTTACTTACTATTTGCAGCAATACCTATCACTATTATCACTTGCGTTTGATCCTTTGTAAACGACAAGGCCGGAGGGATTGACAACCTCTCTATACTCGTTGGGAGCAAAGTTATTTGTATCTGTGTGCAGGTCCAAGTTGATTGCTAATATCTGGCGCCGTTAGCAGTTGACACCTTCTTGTTGAAACTTGGAGTCTCAGGGGAAATCGATCCTTGGTATCTTTGCCAAGGGAAAACTTCCGCTACACTGCATCTCAAACCTTCCACTTGGGGTAACCAACAAGGGGCGAGAAGCCATCAGCACCACCGTCTGGATTTAGTAGTACTACCACGTCCATCTAGATTTAGTAGTACTACCACGTCCATCTGGATTTGGTATTTGACTAGCAATATCTAGCAATGCATGTCACAAAAATGTACTACTCCCTCTATAAATAAATACATGGTGTATTGTTTTATTCCTATCGGTGATATAACTTAATGTCTTTTTGCTACTTAATAGGATTACATGCAATTAACTAACCACTTCATTTAATGTTTGGTAGTCTCAAGTCATTGAAAGCATGCACGGGCATGGAGGGGGATGCAACTTCATTGACTTACTGCACCTGCCTTTGGGTGTATGACACATGGGCCCAACGGGAGGCTGGCCAACCTGTCATACAACCATAGGCAGGTGCAGTAGAGGGGCGAGGAGTAGATGGCCAACACACACGTGAATTCAACGCAGTGTGCACTTCTCATATAAAGGCTCCCACCAGTCCAATCTACGAAATCCTACGCACCTACGCACCCAAGGGCAAGACCGCAAGAGTGATCACTCCAATCGCAAGATCAGTTGACTAGAAGCTAGACCCATGGAGGCGATGACCGCGAGCATCAGCCGGCTGTGCCAGATGGTCCATGACGCCGGCCTGCGGCCCGGTACCAAGGAATGTCACCAGGTAGTGCTCGTGGCCGCCAGGGCGAGGGGGCGCTTGGACGACATCTTCGTCTCCTTGTTTGACGAGGTCCTCGTCGGCTTCCTCGACAAGTTTACCGTTATCAAGAAGCTCGCGGACGACCTTGACGTATGCCTCCAGCCCACGCGGCCAGGCTCTGCGATGCCTGCCACCCTCAATGGCCTCTATGGTGACAACATCTTCGATGCACTGTTCGCCCTGCGACTGCCCGCAGTCCGCCGTAGAATGTCCACCTCGAGGTCGCGCTCGCCGCGCAGTGCCTGGCACAGCAAGACACCTTCGACATAATCACCCACGTCTATGCGCAAATCGTCCACAAGGACTACTACATGCAAGAGGAGGACGATAGGACGATGGCCTTCTTGGACAACATTGTTCAGAAGCACGTTGAGCTTGCCGCCAACGCCGCTGCTACTCACACGTCGGTTGGTGACCCGGTGCACTAGGGCGTGAGGATGTCGTTGATGAATCTGTATGTATCATTATCTTTCCGTCAAATCCATGTAGTAGTATATGGTACTACTTGTAATTATCTTACCTTTCGCATCAACTTCATAATTTTCCTACGTACTCCATGCATGAACCGCGCCAGAACCAAACTTCTCATTACTCTAGGGAAAATTGTTATTTCTATCTATCGGTCGCGCCATGGAGCAGAACCAAATTTACAAATTACAAGTTCAAAAGGAAAAGCCAGCCGTGTTTGCGTCGCACCCTCACACGGTTGGTCCGGCATGCCGCTCAAGGGGGAATGTGTGTTGTGTTGCATTTTCACTTACAAGTGGGACCGCGGTTGAGCAAACCGACTATCGTCAAACCCCCACCCCGCCCACCGCGCGATGGCTGAGAAAATAGGAGGGACAAGAGATGGTTGTAGCACGGACTCCAAGAAAATTGGTGTCGGATGGGATTCGTGTGGGTGGCGTGTGCCGTACTACTAGACATGAATGCTAGTTATGGCCCATGCCATCCTATATCAAGGTGCTGGTTACGTAGAACAAATTTCCTGGAGTCCATGCTCAGCCCTCCTCTATCTCTCTTCTCAGCCAGCCACCAGACGCGCGGAGCCCATCGTCTGTTTGCTCATATGTGGTCCCACATGTTAGTGAAAACGCAAGATGACCCACTGAACCTGCACATCTTTCACCTCGACATGCTGCTGATGAAAAGCAAATCCAATAAAGATCTTTGGTGGCCGCTTTTGGAGTTACTCAAGAGTAGTAAGATTCTATTTATAGTTTAACCCAAGATGCACATCACGTGGCTTAAACTACAACTCTATTTTCTTGCATGACACGACCTGGATGCTAGATGTCCCACGTGTAGGCAAAAGGAGGAAGAACTCGACCAAATCTTCGGTTGTGCTCTCGGATTAGACTAGTTGTGCTAACTTAAAATTTTATTGTGTAGAATGGATGCAAGTTTTGGTATTGGGAAGAAGAGTACAACGATATATTGATAGAGCGCAATTTACTAGATGTTCTAGCACTTTTAGCTAGCATAGAGGCTAGAGATGAGACTAGTGCACTTGTTGATAGGATAGAGGCTAGACACGTCTACTTCTTTACACTCTAAGAAGAAAGAAGCACGCAGGATTGAGCCTCCATAGATCAACAATGAATGTATCAAGAAAGCACTAATCCAACTTACAGGAGCAGTTATGGAAGTTGGATATCTTCTAAATTGTATTCTTGTGGTTCTTGTTTTTCTAGTCAAAATTTTGGTGATGTATTTCCATGTACCAAAAAATCAATGATGAAAAAAAGATATGTGTTTGCAAATAAAAATGTACGCGGCCGGGATGCGTCCCCGCGTTCGGCGCACGGGAAAACGGAGGTCCGTTTGGGGTCGTGCGTTGGAGTTGGCCTTACAAGTGGGACCACAGTTAAGGAAACCGACTATCGGCAAACCCCCACGTCGGCCGCCGCGCGATGGCTGAGTTAGAGAAACGACGAGGTTGAAGAGATTGCTATAGCACGGACACCAACAAATATGGTGTCAGATGGAAGTCGTGCTGGTGGCGTGTGCCGTACTCCTGGATGTGAATGCTTGTTCTGGCCCATGCCACCCTACTACTCCTTCTACTTATAGTAGTAGTATCGAGGATTCGAGGTGCTGGTTATGTACAGCTTACACATTAACATATGGCCCACCTCACACTATGGTCAAATTTCTTGGAGTATGTGCTAGGTTAAAAAGTGTTCTTTGTGAGGATCGGTGGCTGGTCTCAATTTTAAAACTTGTTGTATTACGTACGTAGACGTAGAGATAGTGCAGCATGTGAAGCTAGTACAAATAGTGTACTATTGTTTATTGGCCTCATCCGGTAACCTGTTGCAATGCACGTACAATTATGTTTTCGGAAAATGTTTTTTTTCCTCGTCACAGCACCCACTCAGAGAAGCGACTCGAAAGCCATTAATAAATTTAGTAAGTTTATCACAGGCATATCATTTTATTACCTACAACAGGTCATCAACCCACAACGACAACGAGGATACATTATAAATACTAAAGTTTTCATCACACAACAAATAACAAGCAATGAAATGAACTTCAACTCAACCAATCCTCGGCATTGGAAACGCTTGCTTTGAACCACAAGTGATTCTCTGGGAAGGGCCAGATAGTGTTAATCTCGAGACCAACGCAGGACTGATCATCCAGGCTGAAGCGACCTACTATATCACGACCAGGGTAGGGAACCACCGCAATGTCCGATGTATAGATACAGTTGCTTCTCATAAATGGCAGTAACGTTGTGTCAACTGCAGTTGGATCGCCTTTCACCATCATTGGATAGTTTTGTCCAAGGAAGAGCGAGATTGCTCCAAGACTATCAATACTTTACCAGGGAGAAGGTGTTGGCGCTAGCACACTAGTATCCATCTCGAATGCCATGCAACGGGTGTTGGAATAGGTCCAGAGAGTGCGACCATGGGAGACAACACCTGCTCCCTCAGTAGTAACATCAGCAGTGGGCTGTATATAGACAATAAGTGATGATCCATCGGAATTAGTTGCCAGCCGCCAGTTAGCATATGGGCCATGCTCGTCCTCATGCTCGTGATCATTACCATCGTCATCTCCCCCTTGGTTATAAATTTTTTCAAGTATAGGTGGTGGAATGTTCACAGGACCTTGGAAACACAAGAAGAAGGTTAATTAGTAGAGAAGGGAAACTTGCTAACTCGCATGCATGTGGATGAAACAATTATAATTATGGTAGAAGACAAACGTGTCGAAACAATAAGGATCCCATGCAAAAAACAGTGCTGCGAGTGGTGGCAGCAAACACAAGCCTCTCGTCTTCAATTGCATCACAGTACACATCCGTGTATAGAAACTGATTTTTGAGCAATATCCATCTAGTCGAACCATGAAGGACGGCAACAAAATTGTCAAAGATAGCAACAACTTGATAGTTCTTGTAATCCCAATAGTGGCTGGGAACTCGAGAAATTGCTATTGTCAGATTTAGGGCTCCGCAAAACCCAAAGTTCGAACACAGGGACATGAACAAAGATCTCTCCCACTCGCGTCTACCTAGTTCCTCGCCCTCGTCGGTAAAGAGATTCAAGCAAACAACAGATAGAACACGGAAGAGATTACCCAGGTTCGGGCTACCGTGTGGTGTAAGACCCTACTTCCTGCTTTGGTGGATTAGCCGCGGGAGGGCTGGAATATGAGCTCAGGAGGGTCAGGAGGCAAGTGTTCTTGCTCCTTGCGTGGTGACAGAGTGTATCTATCCCCCCCTTCACAGTGGGGATCCTAGCTACTTATATAGGCGGCCACGGTCCTCTTCCCCCGAAATGTTTAGGCGGGAAGGGATCCCACAAGGGCCATTTTTGAGCGGAAAAAGGACGTTCCTACCCTGACAAAAGTAGTCTTCGCCTGCAAAAGGACCAGGCGGTGACGCGGTGGTGGGCTCGACGGTGACATCCTCCTTATTGTCCTTGTAGTCTTTGGTCTTGTTGCACCAATGGGGAAACTTTTGCCCCGCTCTTCGGGAACCTGCGGCTGCGCTGTCCCCCTTGCACCAAAATGGCAACTACGCCGCTGACGAGCGCTGGCACCCGCTGGCGCGGTGCATCACTGCAGACATCACTGCCTTCTCCTGAGGCAAGCTTGGCCTTGGATTCTATGCCCCTCCGAAGCGCCTTGCTGAGGCCACTCCTGAGGAGGTCTTGACGTCATTCTCTTCGTGAGGCTTAGCTCCCTCGCGAGGGTCTTGGGCAGCTGGTTGATCAGCTGGGCCGTACCAGGCCGCTGCAGGAGCGCATCGCTGCTCGTAGACAGGCAACTCTGGGTACCCTGGTTCCCAGGACACCGATAGTAGCCCCCGGGCCCAAGGTGCGCATGGAGTTGGCTTCTGGGCGAAGCCTTAGTCAAGGACGAAGCGCCGCGGGCCCTAAAAGGCTGCGGGCTAGGCCGGCGTGCGACGGTTGGATGGGATGTGGCGGCTCCGCTGCCAACACAGTCTTGGTGATCGTGCGACTTGACAACTCCTTGGCGCAGACAACGGGGGCATTATGGCTGCGACGCCAGTGGCTGGCGGTTGGGCACCTCCGCCCTATAAATGGGACCAGGGGGGAGCCCCCAAGCCGTTTCCAAGCCAGCGTCGTTTTCCCTTTTCTTGTTCCTTGCTCTCTCTCCTGTCACGAGATCTCCATGGCACCGTCGAGAAAGCCATCCGCCAAGCAGAAGGGGAAGGCCCCGAAGGATCCGGCCCCGCTGCCGCCGAAGAGGGGCCGCGGTCGTCCCCGCAAGCATGCCGCTGCGCCTGCAGTTACTCCTCGGGGAGGTGGGCGCGGCCTTCTGAGTTCTGCCACGGCCACTGGCGAAAGGCGCGGGACGTCCTCCCGTGGTGAAGGTGGTCGCGGCTGCGGAGGGAGAGGAGGCGCGCAACGGTGCCTGTCGGTCGCGTGTCCTTCGTGCCCACATCTCCATTCCTTCGACGTGTCATCGGAGTTCATGGTGTGGGCGGAGAAGCCTAGTAGCCCGTGGCTCCGGCTTCCCCGCTCGTTCGATGATGTGCTACCAGCCAGAGGCCTCGGCGGCATCTGGCTGCAAGCTGACGGCTGCTGCAATGGTGCGTCCTGGGTAGAGGTTGATGTGGCTCCCTCGGGCGATGTGTTCCTGGAGCACGGCTGGCAATCTTTTGCTCACGCACGCCTGCTGCAGGGGAGGTGTGCACTCCCCTTCAGGTACGACGGCGTCTCCACACTGTTCGTCAGGGTCTTCTCGGAGGAAGGGAGGCGCCTTGGGTGCTGTCCCAAGGTCGATGACGAAGAGGACGACGGGGGCGGCGTCCGGAGGAGCAGCTCCTCCTCTGGAGACTATCTCAATCCTAGGTGGCACCATGGGTCCCCCCTCTGTGGCAGCAGCAGCTCCTCCAGCAGTGCCGGTCGCGACGAACCACCACGCCGCTGAGCTCGGCCCAGCGAGGGGAGGGGGTTGCCACGCCGCTATGGCTCGGTGAAGCCGGAGGAACTAGAAGACTCCGACTGAGCGGGAGCGGCCTCTTCTTCTTCTCCTTTCCTTTCCTTCATGTCCTTTCTGCATCAAAATTTCAAGTTGCCTCGAGGAGGCTTGTAATGGAGTGTGATATATGTAGGAAGCGAGAACTCGCTGTCATGTTTTTTTGTTGCCTGGGTGAAATCACTTAGCTTTTATGCGTCACGATGTCCTGAGGCGGAGTCCTCCGGACTCCAGCGTCATGAGCCCCATCGAGTCGTGATGGGGTGGCCGAATCTGAAGGGCTCGTGCAGCCCCCGAGCGGGGCTGAGCCACTGAGATCTACTGAGAGCGCCGAGCGCGGGTTAGAGCACCAAAGCCTGAGCTGGCTCGGTAGGATAGGTTGCGCGGACTGAGAAGCCCGGTGCCAGAGCCTGAGCAGGCTTGGCCAGGCGAGGTCACGGGGCCACGGCAGACGAGGGCCGGTGACCGGCCGTGCCCCAGCCCCCACGCGCGAGGCGCGCGAAGAAGAGCGAGTGGCGCAGCTGAACTTAAAACCGGCGAGGGAGATCCAAAACCGGCGAGCGAGTGGCGAAGAAGTGCAAGAAACTTAAAACCCTTGGGTTCCTTGTAATGATGTTATTAGTTGAGTCGAGAATGTTCTTGAACGAACCTGCCATGCTAGTCGAGGTGATGACGTCGCACCGATCAATGAGTTCCCCCACCGCGTCATCATTCAGATCGGGGCAAGAATAATGGGGTCGTTTTTGGCTTGTTCCCTCCATGGAGAAGACGATGGAACAATGGCAGAAGGAAGGGTGCAGGAAAATGGAGGAGGGAGGAAGAGCGTGCGACAGCATTTCCAAATCGATAGGGAAAGGCGAAAAGTTGGTGGGCGGTTGCCGGTTTGCCACGGTACATGAAGAAGCGCCCCGGCCTACACGTCCTTTCGGAAATTGTACCAAAGGACTCGCCATCGTCTCACTGACATGTTGGAACGGGACCACATGTCAACGAAACATGGTGTGTAATTTCTCGTGCAAAATGCGATCTGGCTGCATTGGCCCGAGGTGTCGCATTAGTTATCGCTAAATAATATAAAATATTATGAGTGCAGACGCTCCACCCCGAGGTTTGTAGCTCCTTCTCGGTCGTTGGGAATCTATGTTCTTCCACTCTTTCGTTTAAGACATGAGCTTTGTTCATCTTGTTGCCGGCACGCGGGACATCTATATGCCTCCATTTTACAAAATCATACTAGATGCCTCCATGACACGTGGGCCATCTAGCATCAAGGTGGCGTGTCATGCAAGAAAATGGAGATATGCAGTGCGTAAGTGAGTCGTGCATTTCAATGGCACCTAGTACTGCGCAATATTTTTTTCTCCTCGATGGCACGTGAATAGTGCACGTACTCAATGACAGATAACGGGATGGTAGCCATGGACATGGTCAGCCCTTTTTGAAGAGAGTACTAATAAAAATATATTTGAATAGAGTACTAATGACAAAGTACGTAACTTTGATGTGTCCCGTCAACTCACAGAACGACGAGAAGCTTCCTTACTACGCCTTCTCCCTCGCCAACGCGTGCGCAGTGGCTCCTAGCACGAGGAGAAACTTTTGCTTACAAGCGGTGGACATGCAGTAGTTCATTTGGTGTCAGATTGCCATCATTATTGTTCGACTTCCGGAAGAGGAGAAGAGCCAAGCGCAAGGTCACCTATTACTACACCCGCAAAAAAACCTACAGTACTACAATAGCAAAAGTTGGTCCACCTTTTTAGAGCATGGTTAATTAAGGCTGGTTGTAATGGGGAGTATCATACACTAGTATCATGCATATGATATTAGTGTATGATACTACATCCGTAGTGCATATAGTACTATCATATGTTTGTATCATAGGATAGTTAATTTATTGCCATGCATGACACATAGTAGCAGATCATTTAATATGGGACGGTATCATGATATGATACTCAACTCTATCTTTCTTCATTTAATTCTATAACACCTCATCAAAATTGCCTGGTTGGCATGCATGATACTACCTATGATACTTCCATTAGGCTGGTTGTAATGGGAAGTATCATATACTAGTATCATGCATATGATACTAGTGTATGATACTACCTCCCTAATGCATAGTATCATATATTAGTATCATGTAGTACTTTATTTATTGCCATGAATGACACATAGCAGCATAACATTTATTATGATATGGTATCATAATATGATACTCAACCATCTTTTTCTTCATTTAATTCTATGACACCTCACCAAAATTGTCTAGTTGGCATGCATGATACTAGCTATGATACTACCATTACGACCATCCTTACGGGCAGCCTAATATAGGCGGCTCTTGCAGCGGCACATCATTTAGAGCAAGTACTCTCTTCATACTAGGATCAAAGTAAGTGAAACAAAAGTTGGAGTGGATGATAGATTGTCAATTAAAACATGATTACATAGGAAAAAAATACTACAGCATTCTATCCTATTGAATCAAACGACCAATGTAGGAAAATTATGAGGGGGGTCTCTCCAACAGTGTTCCTCGGCTCGCACCTAGCATCACGATGGTCGAACTTGGAGTCATTCATCTGGTACACGGGACCACATGTCAACGAAACATGGTGTGTAATTTCTCGTGCAAAATGCAATCTGGCCGCGTTGGCCCGAGGTGCCGCATTAGTTAGCGACCTTTATTTTTTTAATGGCGTGCCGTTCATTTTTGAAGCACGACTAACTGGTACTGTTGGCAGAGAAAATATATAAACTACTCTACCACTACTCCACCTCTAGTACTAGTAGTATAAAAAAGATATATAGGTTGGATCTTCAGAGTTTTCTTGCTATGGGTTGCCAACTTGCTTCTCACACTATCACCCTTTCTCCAGATCTAAAAAAGACAGCCTCTCTCCCCCGCCTCACCGGTGGTCACAGATCCGCCGAGGAAGAAAAGGACGTGCAGTGTAGACGCACTCATCGTCGGCAAGCGAAGTCACGCACTGACGACAAGGCCGTCCTCTCAGACCTAGCGCCCGCGCGGGATGGCCTCCGTCCCCAAGCTCGTTGCCGTAGTGTGTGCGGAGGACGACGACCACGAGCGAAGCCACTTCCCGTCGACCCTCAGGTAGGCTACCTCTTTTCGAACCATACCATTATTCTATTGCCCCATCTGCCACGTCGCTGCATGTGGATATTTTTCCACTTCACCATCTTCCCAATTTGCTATCCTCTGCTCTGCTGGTCACGTAGACGAAAACCTTAATTTGCACTATTAAAGGAAACCCTGCTTCATGCAAACTAATCCATGTCTGGGTTCAATAAGGAAAGGAAGGGAGACTGTACTGTCCAATATAGTAGGCATCGAACCCGCATCTAGGTTGAAAAGGGGAAAATCAGTAGCTAAGGAACGAGTCTCGTGTCTCTTGGTTGAAGAAGGGTAGAAAGGCATGACAACGCAATAGAGAATGAGCAGGTCGATCGGTTTGTTGTCCTCACATAGGAAAAAGGTGGCTGAACATAACAAAAATGAGATGTAATCCACATATCCTGCCTAGATATTTGTTGCTATGGGCAACCATACCTCCCTCACCACTCTATGCGTCCGTGGAGGTACATCGTACTGGTGCGCCCACTGTCCGAATGGGTCTCCCATGCTCTTATTGCCACTTTTTTGCTGTTAGTATAACGCGAGCGGTAAAGTCAACCAATGCTACTGCTAAAGTGATGCCACATTTAACTAAAAGCGCACTCAGTCTAATGCCACCGATAAATTTAAGCAATGTCGTTTAATGTCTCTGGATTATTTCAGGGTTAGCTGTTGATTGTGGACGTATTAAAGATTTTTCAGCTAAGTCATTCTAATGTTGTTGCACAGCCAGTATACCAAATATGAAACTTGTTACTACCTTCAGATTTTTGCACTGTTAATGCTTATAGATTACATACCTCACTTTCATGAGATAAGTCAATTTTTTGTACAGTGTCACCAAAATGCCAAGGCGCTGATGTCATTTTATTTTGGTTAAACTGCACAAAAAATTATGAAGACAAGAGGAAAGTTCAAGAGTGGGCACCTCCTTATCCGGCTGTTTTCTTTGATTCGGTTGGTCAAGATTTATGTTTAATCGACTATCAAGATTGGGATAGCAATTTTTAGGTCCTGTGGAGTTCGAAATGATATATACCTTCAAGGTACATGGTTTGCAAAAAAAATTATACTATTATTAGTTCATAATGCTAGTTACCTTTAGACTTTTGTATCTGGTTTAATGATGTTGCCAGCTAGTATACCAATGCTGAAACTTGTTACCTTTACATTTTGTATTGTTAGTGCTTATAGAAATCTTCAAGTGCTAGCTTATGGAGATCAGTTCAGTAAAACCATTATACTCTACCCCATAATAAAAAAAATACGCCACTGTTCCACTAGCCAGTGGATTAGTGTATATATGTACTATTTGAATGGTGTTGCATTAGCGTATCGACATATATAAGGTGTGGAAAGCTTTCCCAGAGCAACAAGTTTCAGCATTGGTATACTAGCTGTGCAACAAGTTCCAGCATTGGTACAGAGGGTGTAGAGTTCACTCAAATACTGCCAGTAAAGCTAGCCACACCTTTGTTAAGATTGGGATAGCAATTTTTCATGTTCACCCGAGTTCAAAATGATATTTACATTGATGGTACATGGTTTGCAATTTTTTAATACTGTCATTTGTTAATAATGTTAGTTACCTTCATACTTTTGTATTTGGTTTAATGCTCTTGCACAGCTAGTATACCAATGCTCAAACTTGTTACCTTTACATTTTGTATTGTTAATTCTTATAGGAATCTTCCAGTGCTAGAGCTTATGGAAATCTTCCAGTGCTAGAGCTTATAGAAACCTTTTCCCATTAAGAAATTGGAATGCTTATATTTATGAGTCTATGCTTCAACTAGTTCCACATTTATAGTAATCACACTTTCAATATCTATGCAAACAGGGATGCTCGATTTTAGTGGAACTGTCCAACTGGTTCAACATTAGGAGCTTGTTTTCTTCCAGACCTTTATATCCAATTGGTGGCACTATGAGTTGTTCATTAAGAAGGTACATGGTTTGCTACTATCTTGCTACTCTGTTTGTATTGCCATTAGATAGTACTACTAGTGGTTTGCATGTGAATTTATTGGCAGGGTCGACCTACATTGGAGGTGCAGGACATGATTCAATGATTGGATGCTCAATTTCGGCTGTATCGATTTCACCTCTTCCATCACTTCGAACATGGATATCCTTGGTCTGATGAAGAATAGGCGCTATATTTCTGTTCTGAACAAGCAAATCAATTCAGTGTGAAATTGTCCAGGGCAAAACATGACTGTATCAAATTGTCCAGTGCAAAACATGACAGATGCTAAGCAGAAGAGACATCTTTAAACCGAAAATACAAGGCGGGGTATATGTTTACTAGCTGCTTGATATTTCTGCAGACAGAGATATCTGCCCGTTGCTATTTGGCAAACACACAAAGTGACCGCAATCTTGGTTGAACTGCACAAGAGAATAGTATAGTCACTGCATGCAGTGGAATTTGAAAATAGACACAAAAAGATTGGATAGTCACTTCATGGACTGCAGAAAAGTAGTACTGTACTATTTATTGGCCAACACTAGGTGCTTCATTGCTTTGGTCTGATTATACAATGGGCATCATTTTTCCTAAGTTAAAGTTTGTATTCCGAAAATAGTCTCACCGTGTGATCGAGACAAGACCAAATCATATTGCAGTGGATGTTCCTCCATCATGTGTGGTTCATTCTGATGGTTCCAGCTGTTGGTGAAACCACTTACGTTCGCAAGAGGAATTGTAGACTTCACAAACAAATTTGTCTTTCAGTCTATACTGAATGTTGGCCAAGAGAAGCATCCATGTTAGTAGGAAGAACATATGTATTTTCTAGATCTTTGGTTTTGGAGCTACGTATTTGTATATGATCTGTGAACCATTGAGATGCATTAACATGTTGATCTTATGTATGGGAATCGTACTAGTTGGTTTTAGTTGTGTCTGATCTTTGCTTTTGGAGCTACATATTTGTATATGATCTGTAAATCATTGAGATGCATTAAATGTTCCTTATATCTGTTTGCTCAATGTTTACAAGTTACTTATCGATCACTAGCTAGCCTACTAATGCGCTCCCGGCAGTTTTAGTTGCGACGCAAGATCCGAAGTGTAGTTTTTGAATAAAAATGCCTACCTCTGAAGAAACTGACAAGCTGCTATGAAGAAAATGCCATGCGAATCTGAAGAAACTGCCAGCAAAAACGTTCACAAATGCCTTATCTCCCAGTGAATGTTCATCAGTTAATGCGATCGTACACGTACACCATCCGACCTACTTGATCCTACACGGATAAATAGCGGATCACACACGTACTACCTCCTTTCCGGTTTGCAGGGCTCAATTCAAAAAACTACCTACTCAATCCTACACAAATAAATAGCGGATCACGCACGTACTACGTCCTTTTTGTTTTGCAGGGCATAATTCAAAAATCTCACCAACCAAGGTAGATGGTGAGTGGTGATATGATTTTTGACAAGGAGGGAGTACCTCATCTGGATGATTCGAGTTCGCAAATGCCTTATCTCCCAGCTCAAGTTCATCAACTAATGCCCTCGGCTGCGACTCGTTGCATGCTGCTCCGCGTAGTGGCTGCGAGCGATTTTGAGTGCCTGCATGCAGCCGGCCATAATTAAGGCAGCTAACTAATGCGAAAAAAGATGCGCTTTAATTGTTGTGGGCCGTTTAAATCCGTGGAATCATTATTGACAAGGAGGGTGATGATTCGAGTGCAATCGTTTGACCGTCATGCGGCCGTGCGACCCAGCACGGACGGGACGGGACGACATAGTCAGAATTTTAGTTTCTCTAGTTTTCCACGGCAAGCTGGCGCGCTAAGCCATGCCTGCTTAATTATGGATTAAATTCCGATGACCGTCGCGCTACCTTCCGCCTATAAGTACTGTTTCCCGACCATCTATGGTGGCACCGTGACCCAACTCGCCCTATCATCATAAGCCCCCACCGGCCCCACGTCGCTCGCCACTTGTCCTCGCTCTCGCCATGTCTGCCATGCCCCCGCCCGTCAGCTATAGGCGAGGCCGGAGGCGGTCACCGCTGGAGCTAGTGTTCAGTTTTTCACTGGAAGGCAGACGGAGGGAGGAGGCATTCTATCGGTCTTTAGATGGCAATGCGGAAATCGAGGACTTGTTGGAGCACGACCGCCTGGCGGAGGAGCGGGAGTGGTTGGAGCGCGACCGCTTGGCGGAGGAGCAGTGTATCACCGATTTGTGCCGCCAGCGGGACATGGAGCAGCAGCGCACCTACACTCTGAGTAGCGCGCAGTGCGCCCACAACTGGGCCGACTACATGGAGGCCGGCGCCCGGCAAATAGCCCGGGAGGCTATCGGGCACGCACGCTTTCGCGACGCCAATTTTTACTACCAGCTCGTCAAGTGGGTTTCCCGCTTAAAAGCCGAAGCTTCGGTGGACCACGCCGGCATGGAAAGCGCCAACACGCACGAGCAACGCGCCCTATCGCACCTCTGGCAAGCCCGAGGCGAGGCGGAGGACGCCGGTGCCGGCGTTTAGCGTGTACCGCAGATGGCGGCTGGCATCATCTACTTAGCTAAGAGGAAGTTAGTACTTGTACGCTACTAGAGTATTAGTTGGAGTAGATAGTTAACTTGGCTATGATGGTTGTCAACGTGGAAGTTCAGTACTCTATATGTGAATCAGTCCTGTTACTTTGCTCTGAATGTTGAACTTTCTGTTTGAACGTACGGAATGGGCTGTTATTTTTTTAAATGGGTTGTATTTGTCCTCCATGGGTTTAGAGGCTCACTTATGGGCCTACCAAGTTGACGCGTACACAATGAGGAGATGATTGTACGTGGAGAGGATGACAGCAGGGACCCGCCAAGGTCATGGCAGTACGCAAGCAAGTGCCTCCTTATTTCAAGCCAATAAAAAAATGGCTCCTCCTAATGGATTTCTGACATCTGGGTCCCATGCCATTGTCAATGTACTCAATAAACGACATAATTGCACAACGAGCGGCTGGCAGCAGGGACCCAGCAGCTCGCCCAGATATTTTTCTTTTGGGTTAATTTGATAAATGCCACTCCAAATCTGGTGTTTCTCATAAATGGCACTGCAATTTCCAAACTTTGGAAAATGGCATTTCATGCCATTTCCAGTGGCATTTTTCGAAGTCTGGAGTGGCATTTTTCAAAGTTTGCAAACTGCAGTGGCGTTTTCCAAAGTTTGCAAAAATTGCAGTGTCATTTTTCAAAGTTTGGAAATTGCAGTGGCATTTTTATGAATCGCCATAATTGGAGTGGCATTTTTCTATTTTTTTTAGACGGAAGCAGGGTGTCAACTGGGCTGTGCGGGGCACTCTCGCCTGTCTAGACAGCCCAGTAGTTTTTATTCTTTCTGAAAATGGCTAGCCCAGTTTTTTTGTGATTTGCCAAGTATGTCACTTTGTCAGGCCTGTTGGGCTGCAAATCTTTGAAGACGAGGAGAGCTTCAATCGGTTGGACGAGAAAATGGCCTATCAATAATGAGAAATGGGATGTACATTTTTTAAACACATCAAACCGGCAATTAGTTTCAATTTTATTTTTTTCATTTTGATATTTTAAATTGCATGAATTCTTATGCATGGACAATTTGTTGGATTTTATATTGATATACATTTATTTTTAAAATCAGTTTGAATGTGACTCAAAATTTCGGGATTAAAACAGTTCGCACCGTACCGAAATATGCAAAATTTCGTATAATTTTTTAACCGTGGCCACAATATGGGCTGTAATGCTAAAACAAAGAATATGGGCTCCAAAAAAACCTTAAGAATTAGCAAATGGGCTGTAAATTATTAGAAATAATGGCAGATGGGCTGTATGATGTTTTACATATATTTGAGGCTTTCCTAAAAAAAGGTTGATGCACAAGCAGTGACTGTTGGATGTCCATCCAACGGCTGTCGTGCTTCTTCAATCTCTGCTCTTCCCGCTCCAGCCGCTCAAACAAGTACCGGTGGGACTGCCTGCTCTCTCCTCACCGCGTCCGACTGTGCTGCCACGCAGGCCTCACCGTCCCATCGTACTCGCATCGCTGGCCTAGCCATCCCTCTACTCACGCACACCAGTTGTTTTCTCCGGGGACGGCAAACGAACCAGTAAACCCTCGTACTCCTCCGCATGGGAAACAACTGCCGAGTCTTCCCTGGCTCTGTGTCGTTCCCTTCCTAGGCCTGGTCGTCGTCCACCGCCCTGGTGCTCATGGCGCGGCCTGGTAAACATGGTCAATGAACGACATCCATCGGAGCCGGTTTGTACGTGGAGAGGCTGACAGCTGGGTCTATGACCGCACGCAAGCAAATGCCTCCTGACAGCTAGGACCCACGGGAAGGGCTTCTGTATTTCACAAAAGAAACGTCCACCCCACTGACAGGTCGGACCCGCCAGCTATATCTTCGCACGCAAGTAAGTGCCTCCTTATGACGCACAAAAAAATGAATACCCCCTGCTAGCTGGGACCCACCATAGTGGGTGGCTGACTTCTGGGCCTACTAAGTTGACGGGGACAGAGGGCTTTGTCAAGTTAGTCAATATGAACGATTCTTGCTCCACTGACCGTACAATGTCCATCCAACGGCCATAGTGCTTCTTCAACCTCTGGTCTTCTTGATCCAGCCGCCCAAAGCAGCGCCGGTCGTGCCGCCTGTTCCTGCCTCCCATGGCCGGCTGTGCTGCCGAGGAGGCCTCACCGCCCCCATACTAGTCCACCGCTGGCCAGGCCATCCCTCCACTCACCCACACCCCCTGTTATTCTGCGGCGACGGCAGCCTCACACCGCAGCTGAACCAATGAACCCTCGTACTCCTCTCCGCGTGGTCAACGACCGACTTCCATCGAAAGAGTACTATATGTGGAGAGGCTCACACCTGGGTCCATGGCCGCAGCCGGGTCCACGGCCACAACCCAGTTTTTTGTGATTTGCCAAGTAAGTCGCTTTGTCAGGCCTGTTGGGCTGCAAATCTTTGAAAACGAGGAGAGCTTCATTGGGCTGGCCGAGAAAATGGCCTATCAGTAATGAGAAATGGGCTGTACATTTTTAAAACACATCAAACCGGCAATTAGTTTCAAATTTCTTTTTTTCATTCCGATATTTTAAATTGCATTGATTTTTATGCGTGGACAATTTGCTGGATTTTATATTGATATACATTTATTTTTAAAATCAGTTTGAATGTGACTCAAAATTTCGGGATTAAAAACAGTTCGGACCGTACCGAAATATGCAAAATTTCGTATAATTTTTTAACCGTGGCCACAATATGGGCTGTAATACTAACAAAAAGAATATGGGCTCCAAAAAAAACCTTAAGAATTAGCAAATGGGCTGTAAATTATTATTAATAATGGCAGATGGGTTGTATGATGTTTGCCATAGATTTGAGGCTTTCCTAAAAAAAGGTTCACGCACAAGCATTGACTGTTGGATGTCCATCCAACGGCCATCGTGCTTCTTCAATCTCTGCTCTTCCTGCTCCAGCCGCTCGAACAAGCGCCGGCGGGACTGCCTGCTCTCTCCTTCCCGCGGCCGGCTGTGCTGCCGCGCAGGCCTCACCGCCCCACCGTACTCCCATCTCTAGCCTAGCCATCCCTTTACTCACCCACACCTGTTGTTTTCTCCGGGGACGGCAGACGAACCAGTAAACCCTTGTACTCCTCTGCGTGGGAAACAACTGCCGATTCTTCCCTGGCTCCCTGTCTTTCCCTTCCTAGGCCTCACCGTCATCCACCGCCCTGGTGCTCTCGGCGTGGCCAGTTCAACGACCGACATGCATGTGAAGTGGACTGTACGTGGAGAGGCTGATAGCTGGGTCCACGACCGCACGCAAGCAAATGCCTCCTTATTACGCTCAAAATAATGATTCCTCCACCTGACCTCTAGGACCCACCGAAAGGGCCTCGGTATTTCACGAAAAATACGTTACCGCCGCTGACAGCTCGGACCCACCAGCTATATCTTCGCACGCAAGGAAGTGCCTCCTTATTACGCACAAAAAAATGAATACTCCCCCAGTTATCTGGGACCCAATATAGTGGCAGGCTGACTTGTGGGCCTACTAAGTTGACGGGGACGGAGAGCTCTGTCACCTTAGTCAATATGGACGATTCTAGCTCCAGTGACCGTACGATGTCCATCCAACGGCCGTAGTGCTTCTTCAACCTCTGGTCTTCTTGCTCCAGCCGCCCAAACCAGCTAGCAAACCAGCGCCGGTCGTGCCTCGTGCTCCTACCTCCCGTGGCCGGCTGTGTTGCCGCGGATGCCTCACCACCCCCTAATACTCCCACCGGTGGCCAGGCCATCCCTCCACTCACCCACACTCTCTGTTATTTTGCGGCGATGGCAGCCTCACACTGCAGCCGAACCAGTGAACCCTCGTACTCCTCTCCATGCGGGCTTCCACTGCCGCGTCTTCCCCGGCTCCGCGTCATCCCCTTCCTAGGCCTCGCCGTCGTTCACCGCCCTGGTGCTCTCGGCGCAGCGTGGTCAACGTGGTCAAGGAACGGCTTCCATCGGAAGAGTACTGTACGTGGAGAGGCTGACAGCTGGGTCCACGACCGCAGCAAGGAAGTGCCTCCTTATTACGCGCAAAATAATTATTCCTCCACCTGACAGCGGGGAGCCACCGGACGGGCCACCATATTTCGCGAAAAAATGTTTTCCCCTGACTGCTGGGACCCACCAGCTACATCTTCGCACGCAAGGAAGTGCGTCCGAAAAAAAAAACGATTCGCCCCCCTGACTGCTGGGACCCACCAGCTACATCTTCGCACGCAAGGAAGTGCCTGACAGTCAGGACCCAGCTGGTTGAAATGTACGTAGCGTTGTCATTCTGGTCGCGAACGTGTACGTACACACTGGTCAATGTTGAGGCGCGCACGTGTCGTAGTAGAGGCGCGCACGTAGCATGTACACGTACGTACAACGGCCAGTGTGCAAGAAAGAAAATACGGCCACGTACGTACATACGGGCAGGGTCTCGAATGCCTACTCGCGCATACATACGACCAGGGCTCATGTACATGGCTGGGTCAGAACGGAGAAACAGCGTCGTTGTCGTGTTCATGAGGAGCCAACCGGCTGGGGCGGAACGAAATGCGTCGTCATGTTCATCGGGAGGGCTTGGACGGAACAATCGATGGAAACGAGGCCTGCCGTACCGTAGAACGGAGAGAACGACCTTGTGTTCGACCAGCCACGGTCGAAACAGGATCCTGTTCATTGGGAGGGGTCTGGCGTACCGCAAAACGCAGGAAACAGACCTCCTACGGTCGAAACGGGGGTCCTGTTGATCGGGAGGGATCTGGCGTACCGCAAAACGGAGGAAACGGACCTCCTACGGTTGAAACGGGGGTCCTGTTCATCGGGAGGGGTGTGGCGTACCACAAAACGGGACTCCACGGGATACTATTCATCACCACCGTCGACCCCCTCAAGCCTCCACGGGCTACTATTCATCCATCGTCGACCTCCTCCAGCCTCCACCTGCGACTGTTCAGCCTCCACCGCGCGCTACTCCACCGGCTGCTGTTCAACCAGCCCTCTCCACGGGCTCCTGTTCAACCACCCCTCCACGGGCTACTATTCAACCAGCCCTCCACCGTCTACTGTTCATGCAGCCCTCGACGGGGTGGTCCTGTTCATGCAGCCCTCCATGGGGTCCTGTTCATGCAGCCCCAACCGGAACGATCAAACGGGGTCCTGTTCATGCAGAGGCAACACCACGGGTCCTGTTCAGCCACCCCCACCGGAAACTATTCATCCAAACCCCCCCAGCAACGCTCATTGTTCATGCAGAGACAGCATCGATCGGCTTCAGTTAGCAGCAGTAGCGAAGGAATCGCTCGATCGGGTTCAGTTAACAGCCATCAATCGATCGCTCGGGTTCAGTAACGCGTAGCCTACAGTGCAATCGCTCGGGTTCTGTTAGAGCCCAATGCCTCACTTGGGTTCAGTTAGAGCCCAACGCCTCGCACCCACACGCGTGTGTGTATGAGAGAAACGCGCATCGCTCGGCCCCGGCCACCCACCGTAATCAGGAACACCCCGATATTTTCCTCGCCCTCGCTTCTACCACGGTTTTTTCCGTCATGGACGGCCCAAAGAATGTCATGCAGCTGCATCTCTGGCCCACCCAGGATGAAAAGCCCATTTTCTGTCATGATTTTTTGTCCTAGAAGTAGGACCCCACCACATCTATGATGATACCGTGTTTTGTCACAATTATTGTCATAGAAGTGTCATAAGTATGACAGAAAAAAGTTTCGTTTGGCCCAAAATGTCACGGATGTGTCTTTTTTTGTAGTGGAGGTTCTATAGAAGCTTCCTACACCATCCCATACGAACCTTACATCCCCGAGCCGACGTGCCCGTGTCGCCATGCTCTAAAGCCGGCGGCGAGGTTCATGTCCTCGCTCCGGTGCTTCCCTTCCCCACTCGAGTACATCTACAGGTTTCTAGCAAGCCCCTTGTGCTTCCTCCTCTCTCCTGGAGCCTCCCTGTGCCTCCCCATGCTTTCTAGCTCGCTGCCCGAATCTCGGCGCCACATCGGAGCCGACACTCCGCTCGCTTAGGGAACCCCCGTCGATGGTGCCCTACACCATGGGGCCGCCTTGACGCGCTCATTGTCATTCTATGGTCTCCACCAGCGGCGACCATGGGGTTGTCCCTCTTTCCGTCGTTCACCGCTGGCGACCACCCGCTGGTCATCTCCTTCCCAGTTGAGAGAGAGACATGTTTTTTCATTTTTATTTCATGTCGTGAGACCCATATGTAAGAGAGAGAGGGGTCCTATTTTTTTCCTTTCAGATTTTCTCTTATGGGTCCCACGTGTAAGGCAGAGAGTGGTCCTGATTATTTCTTTTTCTTTTTTGATGGGACCCGCATGTAAGGTACATAGAGCCTCTCCAAGTGACCAAGAGCATTTTTGTCTAGGGCAAAACTGAGCAAGCTCGCAAAGTAAGGGCAAAACCCAGGGTAGGAACCAACTAAGGGCCAAAATGCAATTGTCCCAATAATAATCCTCTATCATGATTAAGGAAATATAATAGTTACCATTTTATTATTACCTCTAGGGCATATTTCCATCAGTCTTCCACTTGCACTAGAGTCAATAATCTAGTTCACATCGCCATGTGATTAACACCCATAGTTCACATCGCGATGTGATTCACACCCAAAGAGTTTACTAGAGTCAATAATCTAGTTCACATCGCCATGTGATTAACACCCAAAGAGTTCTATGGTGTGAGCATGTTTTGCATGTGTGAGAGGGTTTTAGTCGACGGGTCTGCAACATTCAGATCTTTGTGTACTTTGCAAAAATATATGTCTACAATGCTGTGCATGAATATACTCTAGCTAATTTCTCCCACATTCAATATGCATCCAGATTGATACCCAAAGTCATCTGGTTTAGTGTCAAAGCTTGCATCGCCGTAACCCTTTATGACAAACTCTTTATCACCTCCATAACCGTGAAACATTTAATTATTCCTCTCAAGATAATTTTGACTATTGTCCAGTGATCCACTCCTAGATCACTCTTGTACCCCCTTGCCAGACATGTGGCGAGGCACACATCAGGTCTAGTACACAGCATGGCATGCTTTATAGAACCTCTTGCTGAGGCATATGGAATGACTTTCATTCTACCTGTATATCCTGTCGTGGTTGGGCTTTGAGTCTTACTCAATTTCACACCTTGCAACATAGGCAAGAACCCTTTCTTTGACTGATCCATTTTGAACTTTTTCAAAACTTTATCAAGGTGTGTGGTTTGTGAAAGTCCTATTAAGCGTCTCGATCTACCCTATAGATCTTCATGCCTAATATATAAGCAACTTTACCAAGTTCTTTCATTAAAAAATTCATATTCAAGTATCCTTTATGCTATCCAAAAATTCTATATCATTTCCAATCAACAATATGTCATCCACATATAATATCAAAAATGCGACAGAGCTCCCACTCACTTTCTTGTAAATACATGCTTCACCGTAATTCCGTATAAAGCCATATACTTTGACCACCTCATCAAAGTGTATATTCTAACTCCGAGATGCTTGCACCAGTCCATAGATGGATTGCTTAAGCTTGCACACTTTGTTAGCAACTTTGGGATCGACAAAACCTTCTAGTTGCATCATATACAACTCTTCTTTCATAAATGCATTAAGTAATTCAATTTTGACATCCATTTGCCAGATTTCATAATCACAAAATGCGGCAATTGCTAACATGATTCGGACAGACTTAAGCATCGCTACGGGTGAGAAAGTATCATTGTAGTCAACTCCTTGAACTTGTCGAAAACCTTTTGCAACAAGTAGAGCTTTGTATAGAGTGATATTACATCAGGGCTTGTTTTCCTCTTGAAGATCCATGTATTCTCGATGGCTTGCCAATCATCGGGCAAGTCCACCAAAGTCCACACTTTGTTTTCATACATGGATCCTATCTCAGATTTCATGGCCTCAAGCTATTTATCGGAATCTGGGCTCATGATAGCTTCTTCATACTTCGAAGGTTCGCCGTTGTCTAACAACATGGCTTCCAGGACAGGATTACCGTACCACTCTGGTGTGGTACATGTTCTGGTCGACCTTTGAGGTTTAGTAGTAACTTGATCCCAAGTTTCATCATCATCATCATCATCATTAGCTTCTTCTCTAGGTGGTGTAGTCATCATGGGAACTGTTTTTCTTTGATGTATTACTTTCCAATTCGAGATAAGGTACAACAACCTCATCAAGTTTTACTTTCCTCCCACTCACCTATTTTGAGAGAAACTCCTTCTCTAGAAAGGACCCATTCTTAGCAACAAAGATCTTGCCTTCGGATCTATGGTAGAAGGTATACCCAATAGTTTCTTAGGGTATCCTATGAAGACGCACTTCTCCGCTTTGGGTTCGAGCTTATCAGGCTGAAGCGTTTTAACATAAGCGTCGCATACCCAAACTTTAAGAAACAATAGTGTCAGATTCAGGGATCCGCAAAACCCTTGTAAGTTCGAACACTGGGGTGCGTGCAAATAACTCAACTTCCCCTATCTGTCTACTCGCCGTCTCTATGATCTAGCTCATTGAACATGAAAGGAAATGACACAGGGCAGTTTACACAGGTTCAGGCCACCTATTGGTGAGTGGCCCTACTCCTGCAATGTGGTGGATTGCCTCGTGGTGGGCTGGGGAAGAACTAGTACAGTGGGCAAACAACCTGGCGAGGTGTGTTCTTACTTGTGGTGGTGAGGGAGGTCTGAATGATCCGCCCCCTTCTATGTGATGGCTAAGCTATATTTATAGTGGCCTTGGTACTCTTCCCCCAAAATGTAGGCAGGAAGGGATCCCACAACAGCCAAATTTGAAGGAAGACAACTAGTACATCTTATACTGACTAAAGGTGATCTTCGCCTGCAAAGCTTCTGATCCTGACGCCATGGTGGGCTCGGTGATTGTCGGCGTCCTAGGAATGGGGGTACCCAGACTTGCCTGCCTGCAGCATGTGGCGTGGCTCCATCAGCGGCCTCGTACGGCCCAACTTCAAGGACCAGAACTCAAGACCCTCGCGTGGGGCCAAGCCTCGCGAGGCGGGCGACAGTAAGACCTCCCTAGGGACAGTCTCCCTAGGCTGGTTCCCGAGGAGCAGAGATATCTATGCAAGCTGCACCGCGAGGTTTGCGTGACGTGAGCCATGACGTCCAAGGTTAGGCGGGCGCCAGTGGGCGTAGTGTACCAGTTTCCCCTTTGGTGCTAAGGGAGCAAGCGTAGGTGCGGAGTCCCGTGGAATCAGGCAAAGGTTTACATATCGGTGGAACAAGACCAAGGCCCGTCAGGGCGGCAGAATGGAGGTCATCGTGGAGCCCGACACGGCGTCACCACCAGAGCCTTTGGCAGGCGATGACCACTTTTGTGAGGAGATCATCTGATTTGGGATCGGATCCACTCCACCTTACACACACACACACACCACAAGCTCATCCGAGCCCAAGAACACCTCTCCTCTGGAGGCTGTTCATCACTTGTACTAGTTCATCCTCAGTCCACGACGAAATCCACCACACACACTAGAGTAGTGTATTACACCACAAGGTGGCCGGAACTAGTATAATCCTCTGTGTCCCTTGTTCTTTGAGTTCGTCGAGCTAGGCTGTGGAATTGTAGGGCGAGCACGCTGGGGAGGCCGTGCGCACCCCAGAGTTAGGACCTCTCAAAGGTCCGCGGAACCCTAAATTCAACATTTGGTGCACCCCAGAGTTCAAACCTCTCAAGGGTTTGCGTAACCCTAAATCTGACATTTGGCACGGCAGGTAGGGGTGTTCCAAAATCTCTCTTCCATCGGTCGACGCATCACCACTCCACCGCTTCCATGGCTGACGCTCGTCGTGCTCGTGCTAAGCGATGGGTCGCCCTCACCGCCCGCCTCGCTCAGACAGCTCCCACTGGCGGACCTCCTCACCATTCTCCATCGCCCTTCGTCAACACAGCCACTAGCCCGGCGAGGCACGAGCAGCAGGCCTCGTCGCTGCATCCCTTGGTGTGGCACGATGGACGCACCGCAACATCATCGCTGACCCCCGATGGCTCGTCATCCCACGGACGCCACAGACCAGCGGACACGCAGGCCGCGCTGCTCATGGCGCGCGAGCTCCTATGCTACAGCCCTGTTGACGACCTCTACAAGGACTGGCTAGACCGCATCGCCGAGCTCGTCAGTGCCGCTAGGGGCTCTCCTGCCCCGTCCCTCTCGCTACCTTGCCCGCCTCCCTCCGCGGGCGACGTGGCTCATGAAGCACCTCCACCACCTCCGCATCAAGACATCGTCCACGATCCAATGCACGCATCCCCGCGGTGCGACCCACCGCGCGGGGTGCCCGTGCAAGAAGAAGGAAGTTGCCAAGAGATCCAGCAGCCACAAGGAGGAGTTCCCGCGCTCCGTCCACCGCTGCGTCGAAATCGTGCGCCCCCTGAAGTGGCGGTGCGCGAAAACCAAGACCAAGCTCCACCTCCGCAACAGGCTCCAGTGTCCAAAGTAGGCTACCGGGCCTTCACCCCTGAGCCGCGCAACGTGAACTGCCCCGGGAAGTTCAAGCCCGACCTGCCTCCACGCTACGACGGCACCCCCGACCCTGCTGAGTTCTTGCAGCTGTATGAGCTGAGCATCGAGGCATCCAACGGCGATGAGAAGATTATGGCGAACTGGTTCCCTGTGGCTCTCAAAGACGGCGCACGCTCGTGGCTCCTGAACCTGCCCGCGAGATCGATCTCTTCCTGGGGCGAGATGCGCGAGCGTTTCATCACCAATTTCCAGGCCACCCGCGACCGCCCGCTAGCCGCGGGTGACCTGCGGCGCGTCAAGCAGCAACCAGGGGAAACCCTACAGAAGTACATCCAGCGGTTCAATTATGTCCGCCTCAAGATCCCCAAGGTGACGGACGAGGCAATCATCTCAGCATTCTCCGATGGCGTCCGTGATGTCAGAATGAAGGAGGAGCTCGCCATCCACGAAGATCTATGCATAGCCTTAGAGCTGTACAACCTCGCCACCAAGTGCGTTAGAGCTGAGGAGGGGCTCCTTTCCCTCGTCGAGCTCCCCGCTACAGACCCAGAGGACAAGAAGGCCAAGGCTAAAGAGGTGAAGCGCAAGGGGGTGGCCGTGCTCGCGGTTGAACCAGAGATGAATCATGGCCACGACATCCAAAGTCATCCAAGAGCAGCCGTCCATTGTGTGCCTTCCACAATGTGCATAGCCACGACACCAACGACTGCCAGGAGCTCAGGGCGATCCATGATGGACGCATCAACCAACGCCTCGAGCACAACGACCGGGGCTACGACTGTGGAGGGAGCCGAACTAGGGGGCGCTGGGACGACCGCGGCCCACGTCAGGAGTGGCGTGATCAGCATCGTGAGGAACGCTGGCACGATCAGCCTCGTGAGGGCACCTGGAGGGACCAGCCTCGCGAGAGTGCCTGAAGGGACCAGCCTCATGAGGACCATCCTCAGGGCAAGGCTGGCGTCCCTCCGCTGCCACCGCCAAGAAGGAATGATGACCAACATGAGGGGGCTGGGGGCTTCGAGGAGCCTCGCGCCATCGCCTGCATCTTGGGCGGTGCCCAGGCACCAGCCTCTCAGCGCATCTTCAAGCAGTTCGCCGGAGAAGTAAGTGTAGCTCTTCCCAGGATAGAAGCCACACGGCCGCTCATGTGGTCCAAGTGCATCACCTTCTGCTCAGCTGACTAGCTCAAGTGCGCGGCGACCGCCGGCGCTCTCCCAATGATTTGCTCACCCGTCATCAGCAACGTCAAAGTCACCAAGACCGTCATCGATGGCGGTGCAGGGCTCAATGTTCTCTCCGTCGACACATTTGACCGTATCCAAGTGCCGTATGACCAGTTGCAACCCACCAGGCCTTTCTCAGGAGTGACCGACGGCTCCACCAACCCAATCAGGTAGATTCGGCTCCCCGTTACCTTCGGCAACCGCGACAACTACCACACCGACCTCATCGACCTAGATGTCGCTTACATCCGTCTCCCATACAACGCCATTCTTGGGTATCCAGCCCTAGCCAAATTCATGGCAGTGACTCCCCATGGTTACAACATCCTCAAGATGCCGGGGAGCCGTGACATCATCACCATCGCTTGCGAAGAAATGGACGATGTGTGCTCCCCCGAGCGCGCTTACCAGGTTGCGGCAGTCGAGGACCTGGACAACGAAAACAACATCTCCCC
>LR738712.1:487572591-487634538 GCA_902687465.1 Secale cereale
CCCCCCCCCCCCCGAAGCTATCCCAAAGAAGAAGAAGTAGCTACCCGCCCTGGAGCCTCATGAAAATGTAGCACCTAGTGGTGGTGCCTCAGGATCCACGCCCTTGGATGGGGCGCCTCCCTCCCTCGCATAGGAAGGCACGCCCGGCGCCCCCCTTAGGCTGGGCTCGGGGGCTCTCCTCTAGAGGGCCTCCGGCCTAGCCAACGTCACCAGGGAGGCGCTCGGGCACCATGTGGAGGCTTGCTTCACCGCGCCTTTCCCTCAAGAGAGCACAAGGCGCGAGGCGCCAAGCGCTCAGGAGTTCATCGACCAGACCATCGAAGACTTTCAGGTACCAAGGGCGATGTGGGGCGAGCGTCGCCCTGCGCCGTGAAGTGCAGCCGTCGTTCCAGGCTTGGGCGATGGGCTGCGCGTCTGTGTCAACGTCCCATGACTCAATAAGATCATGTCTCAGGAACTCTACTTGCCATCTCATCTGGGCTGGTGCGAGGGCCCTTCTCACAGCTACGTTCACGTGCCCTTCGGCTTTCCGAACCAGGCGGCCCTGCACTAGCGCCACATGTGGGAAATCCTGGCGGCTCGCGAGGCCATGCATGGAGATCCTGGCAGGAGTGGCGTCGGTTCTTCGCGAGCTATTGGAACCTCAGGAGCCTCGCGAGGTGATACGTCTCCAACGTATCTACTTTTCCAAACCCTTTTGCCCTTGTTTTGGACTCTAACTTGCATGATTTGAATGGAACTAACCCGGACTAACGCTGTTTTCACCAGAACTGCCATGGTGTTGTTTTTGTGCTGAATAAAAAGTTCTCAGAATCCCCTGAAAATCAACGGAGAATTATTTCAGAAAATATAAAAAATATCTAGAAGAAGATCCTCACCGGGGGGCCCACACCCTATCCACGAGGGTGGGGGGCGCGCGCCGCTGCCCAAGGCGCGCCTCCCTGCCTAGGGTGCACCCCCCTGCCTCATGGGCCCCCCGATGCTCCACCGACGTACCCCCAGATCCTATATCTTCCGTTTCGGGGAGAAAAAAACCAGAGAGGAAGAATTATCGCATTTCACAAGACGGAGCCGCCGCCAAGCCCTAATCTCTCTCGGGAGAGCTGATCTGGAGTCCATTCGGGGCTCCGGAGAGTGGAGATCCTCGCCATCGTCATCATCAACCTTCCTCCATCACCAATTCCATGATGCTCACGGCCGTGTGTGAGTAATTCCATTGTAGGCTTGCTGGACGGTGATGGGTTGGATGGGATCTATCATGTAATCGAGTTAGTTTTGTTAGGGTTTGATCCCTAGTATCCACTATGTTCTGAGATTGATGTTGCTATGACTTTGCTATGCTTAATGCTTGTCACTAGGGCCCGAGTGCCATGATTTCAGATCTGAACTTATTATGTTTTCATGAGTATATGTGTGTTCTTGATCCTATCTTGCAAGTCTATAGTCACCTATGATGTGTTATGATCCGGCAACCCCGAAGTGACAATAATCGGGACCACTCCCGGTGATTTCCGTAGTTTGAGGAGTTCATGTATTCACTATGTGTTAATGCTTTGGTCCGGTACTCTATTAAAAGGAGGCCTTAATATCACTTAGTTTCCAATAGGACCCCGCTGCCATGGGAGGGTAGGACAAAAGATGTCATGCAAGCTCTTTTCCAAAAGCACGTATGACTATATTCTGAATACATGCCTACATTGCATTGATGAACTGGAGCTAGTTCTGTGTCACCCTAGGTTATAACTTCTACATGATGAATTGCATCTAACATAATTTCCCATCACCGATCCAATGCCTACGAGCTTTACCTATATTGCTAGTCACTTATTTACTTTCCCGTTGCTATTATCACAAAAACACTATCGTTACTTTTATTGTTGCTACGGCCACTATCATATGACTTTGCTACTAAATTATCTTGCTACAGATACTAAGTTTCCAGGTGTGGTTGAATTGACAACTCAGCTTCTAATACTTAAGAGTATTCTTTGGCTCCCCTTGTGTCGAATAAATAAATTTTGGTTGAATACTTTACCCTCGAAAACTGTTGCGATCCCCTACACTTGTGGGTTATCAATACTATTTTCTTGCGCCGTGGCCGGGGAGCATAGCTCTATTCTTTAAGTCACTCGGGATTTATATCTGTTGATCACTATAAAGAATTTGAAGGACTAAAAAACCAAGATCTTACCCTCAACTACGAGGGGAGGTAAGGAACTGCCATCTAGCTCTGCACTTGATTCTCCTTCTGTTATGAGTAAACTTGCGACACCTACTCCTGCTATTGAATCTGATATGTCGTATGTTCTTGATGATGCTACTTCTGCTATGTATGATGAAACTACCTCTATGCCTGATACTGTGCCACTAGGTGAATTTCTAGATGAACAAATTGCTAAAGTTAGGGAGAGTGCAAATGTTGATGATATTTATGGAAGTGATGATGAAACTACTCCCAATAGATATGAATTGCCTGTTGTGCCTGAGGGTTATGTTATGGATGAAGAAACTGCTAGAGACTTTCTTGCTTGCAATGATAGATATGATCTTAAGAAGTTATTAGCTAAGCTAAAAGAAAAGTCCTAAAATGCTAGAATGAAACATGACCCTGCTTTTGCCACTTCACCTATATGTGTTACTGATAAGGATTATGAATTATCTGTTGATCCTGAGTTAATTACTCTGGTTGAATCTGATCCTTTCCATGGCTATGAGTCTGAAACTGTTGTGGCACATCTTACCAAGTTGAATGAAATAGCCACCCTGTTTACCAGTGATGAAAATATCCGTTACTACTATATCCATAAGTTGTTTCTGTTCTCGTTAAAGGGTGATGCTAAGACTTGGTTTAATTCTCTTGATCCTGGTTGTGTGCGTAGTCCCCAGGATATGATGTATTACTTCTCCGCTAAATATTTTCCCGCTCATAAGAAACAAGCTGCCTTACAGGAAATATATAACTTTGCTCAAACTGAAGAAGAGAGTTTCAAACAAGCTTGGGGGAGGCTTCTCCAGTTACTTAATGCTTTGCCTGATCATCCTCTTGAGATGCATGATATACTTGATGTCTTTTATAATGAACTAACCATGCTTCCAGAGACCACTTGGATAGTTGTGCTGGTTGTGTTTTCAGGGAAAGAATAGTTGAACATGCTGAACTACTATTGAATAATATGCTGGCCAATGAAAATAATTGGACACTTCCTGAACCAGCCCCTAAGCCAACTCCGAAGAAGAGAGGTGTTCTATTTCTCAGTCCTTAAGATATGCAAGAGGCAAAGAAATCTATGAAAGAAAAAGGTATTAAAGCTGAAGATGTTAAATTTTTACCACCTATTGAAGAAATACATGGTCTTGATAACCCGACACAGGTAGTAAAGGTAAATTCTCTTTATAGATTTGATGAAGGTGATATTCCTCATTATAAGTCTGCTAGCCAATGCTTAGATGAGTTTGAAAATTTCATTGTGAAACAAGAAAACTTCAATGCTTATGTTGGTAGACAATTACAACACAATGCTTTTATGATTGAACGCTTGAGTGATTATTTGTCTAGTGCTAAAAGTGAACTGAAACTTATAAGTAAACATGCTTCTATGGTCACCACTCAAGTAGAAAAAGTACTTAAGGCTCAGAATGATTTGCTCAATGAGTTGAATAGTAAGAATAATGACTATGCTGTTAGAGTTGCAACTACAGGTGGTAAAATGAATCAGGAACCTCTGTATCCTGAAGGCCACCCGAAGAGAATTGAGCAAGATTCTCAGAGAGCTGATTTAGATGCACCTAGTTTTTCTAAGAAGAAGAAAAAGAAAAATGATAGGACTTTGCATGCTCCTAGTGAACCTGTAGCTGACACACCTGAGAATGCCAATGATATATCTGGTTCTGATGCTGAGACACAATCTGGTAATGAACATGAACCTAGTGATAATATTACTGATGATGTTCGTGATGATGCTCAACCTAGCAATGGTAATGATGTAAAGATTGAACCAGTTGTTGATCTTGATAACCCACAATCAAAGAATCAACGTTATTACAAGAGAGACTTTGTTGCTAGGAAGCACGGTAGGGAAAGAGAACCATGGGTTCAGAAACCCATGCCTTTTCCTCCGAAACCATCCAAGAAAAAGGATGATGAGGATTTTGAGCGCTTCGCTGAAATGATTAGACCTATCTTTTTGCGTATGCGTTTGACTAATGTGCTTAAAACGAATCCTTATGCCAAGTATATGAAAGACATTATTACCAACAAAAGAAAGATACGTGAAGTAGAAATCTCCACCACACTTGCCAATTACACTTTTGTGGGTGGAATGCCTAAGAAACTAGGAGATCTAGGAGTACCTACTATAGCTTGCTCCATTAAGAGAAACTATGTGAAAACTGCTTTGTGTGATCTAGGAGCTGGTGTTAGTGTTATGCCCATCTCTTTATATTGTAGACTTGACTTGAGTAAGTTGACACCTACTGAAATATCTTTGCAAATGGCTGATAAATCGACTGCTATACATGTCAGTATTTGTGAGGATGTGCATGTTGTAGTTGCAAATGTTACTATTCTAACGGACTTTGTTATACTTGATATTCCCGAGGATGATAGTATGTCTATTATTTTTGGAAGACCTTTTTTGAATACTGCAGGGGTTGTTATTGATTGCAACAAAGGCAATGTCACTTTTCATGTCAATGGTAAGGAGCATACGGTACACTTTCCCAGGAAACAACCTCAGGTCCCCAACTATATTGGAAAAACTTCAACTATTACTACTGGAGGTTTTGAGTTTCCTATTCCTACTATCAAGAAGGCATATGACATTCTTATTGTTGGGGACATACATATCCCCATTGAGGTAACCTAGTGTTATTCGTAAATTCTCCGGTTTCATGTTACTCGGAAAGAGTTTATTAACAAGACCTGATCAACCTTGTTAATGGATTCCTTTTGATGAACATGGGATAGGTGAATCTAGATAGCACAATCTTCTGTACCTTTTTTTTTTACTTTCTGTTAATTACGATAAATAAAATAAAAATAGCATTGTGTGTCTATTTCCAGACTTATCCGTGCAATAAAAAATATCTCGAAAATAAAAGTTCCCCAAATGCCATGAAAATGAAATATGATTTTTTTCTAGAATATTTAAGAAAATATGGCACTGAACACACAGCGAGGGGAGCCAACACCCGTCCACGAGGGTCGGGGGCGTGCCCCCCTGCCCAGGGTGCGCCCCTGCCTCGTGGGCCCCACTTGCCCCCCCCCCTCCACTTATCCTTTCACCCATGCTCTTCTTCTTCCTCCCAAAAAAATCCCCAACCAGCTCAAACCCGAGTTCTAGCTCTTCTTGCTGCCATTTTCGATCTCCTTGCTCAAAGCACCATTCACCAAATTGTTTGGGGAGATTGTTCCTTGGTATGTGACTCCTCCATTGGTCCAATTAGTTTTTGTTCTAGTGATTTATTTGTTGCAAATTTATGCTGTTGTGGTGACCTTGTTCTTGAGCTTGCATGTCAAATTTTCTTGGTCCCAAGTAGTTCTAATGCATGATATAGCCTCTAGGAACTTATAGGAGTTGTTGCTATCAATATTATTGAGTTTGATTAACTTTTATTGTGAGTTACTAAAAATTTCAGAAAAAATCAGAAAAATGTCTAGGAGAAACTTCCAAGGTGGTCCTTCAAGGAAGCAAGAACCGAGGCTCGCGTTTCGTGAGCCAGTCGATGGACCACCGAGGGATGCTGATGCGCGGCCTTGTGAATGGCCGTCAGATGAATTCATGGGTCAAGCTGGCATCAAAGATAAATTTTACGCATACGTGCGCAACGCTGACCTCGAGGACTTCATACAAGATAAGTGTCCTCAATACCGTGGTTTAACTGATAGCTTTGTGAGACATTTCAAATTTTCATCCTCACGTAACTCTCACACTATACTGTTTGACTTTTATGATAAATCTTATACCATGGATTTAGAGGATTTTAATGTTGCTTGCAAGCTCCCACAGTGGGGCAGTATGAGTGATCCTCGCAAATCTGAATTTAGAGAATTCCTAGCTAGTATTGCAGTGGGGGAATCCAGGGACGTCACACAAGCTACCACAGGGAGCATACATTTTCCTGCTATTCATTACTTTGCTCTCTTTATCGGTAGATGCATAAATGGTAAAGATGAAGCTTGTCACATGTGTGTCCCTGATCTTAGCATTCTTAGGAGTGTTGGACTAGGTGATAGGCAATATAACTTGGGAGCAATTGTAGCACGTAGGCTACACCATAATGGTTTGCATGGAGATTTATTTGGTGGGATCTATGCTACCCGCATAGCCCGCTATCTTGGTGTGCCCGTGCACATGAATGATGAACCTTTACCACCTGCTTATTTAGACTGCCATGCTATGACTAGTCACCGGTTTATAGAGTGGGATAAGCAAACCCTCAAATATCGACTAATCTTTAACAGGCAGCATGCCATCCCTATTGTTCTTCCTGCCCTACTTTGTTTAACTTTCAGGAAAAGGGGAGATACACCATAACGATGGAGGAAGCAAATGCTTATTATAACATGACGGAGGCAGCCCGCCTTTGAGCTGCAGCCAAGCATGCAGCATCTGCTGCGTCTCAGTACAACCCCAACTACAACTTTGGATATCCAGCAGGCCAATACTGGCCATAGGCCAACTTAGGCCAAAAGCCTAAGCTTGGGGGAGTACGTGTTTCTCACCGACTTACATTCATGTTCACACTTATTCTAGTTGTCGGTGCTCACACTCTTTCACTGTACCATCCATGCTTAGTTTAAATTTCCTTTTTTTCTTAGTCTTTTTCTTGTGTGCTAGAAAAACCCAAAAAAAACAAAAAAATTATTAGTTGTAGCTTCTAGCTAGTTTACTTTCTTTGCTTGTAGTAGTAAGAAAAATATAAACCCAAAAATATTTCCCGTTCTTCTTTTTCTTGTTGGGAGCTTTCCCGTGTAAATAGTTTCTTTTCTTTTCTTTAGGGGCTAAGAGTAGAAGACCATGATTGAAAATGCTTAGTGGCTCTCATATGCTTTGTTGTGAATTAACCTTGAGCCATATTACCTTGTCTTCTCTCTTGTATTATAATGTCTGCAGATTCCAGCATAGTCCAATGCACGTGCACTATTATTATTATCACACCGTTCGGTCACGCAAGAGAAAGGCAATAAGGATGATATATGATGAACTAATTGAGATGGGAAAAGCTGGTATGAACTCAGCCTCTTTTGTTTTTTGTAAATATGATTGCTCGTCGTTCTTGATTCAGCTTGTTATGAATGAAACATGTTTGCAATGACGATTAGAGATCATAGCTGCTTAATCCATGCTTAATTAGCTGAGAGTTTATAATGGTCTATCTTGCGTGTTAACATGATATTAAAATGGTTGTGATGTGGTATAATGGGTGGTATCCTCCTTTGAACGATTTAAGTGACTTGACTTGGCACATGTTCACGCATGTAGTTGAAACAAATCAACATAGCCTTCACGATATTTATGTTCATGGTGATTTATATCCTACTCATGCTTGCATTCATTGTTGATTAATTTTAATGCATGTTCATGACCGTTGTTGCTCTCTAGCTGGTCGCTTCCCAGTCTCTTTCTAGCCTTCACCTGTACTAAGAGGGAATACTGCTTGTGCATCCACTTCCATAAACCTCAATGTTATTCCACATGAGTCCACCATACCTTCCTATATGCGGTATTTACCTGCCGTTCCAAGTAAATTTGTATGTGCCAAACTCTAAACCTTCAAATGAAATTCTGTTTTGTATGCTCGAATAACTCATGTATCAACTAGGGTTGTCTATATCTTCCATGCTAGGTGGGTTATTCTCACAATGAGTGGACTCCGCTCATCATTCATGAGAAAATGGCTGGTATCGGGATGCCCAGTCCCATGCTCAAAATCATAATAATTAAACAAAACTCCCTGAGGGCTGTTGCTTGTTTGGACGGTACCCCATGGATTCGGATGGCCGTGGAGTGTGCTTGTTGGTGGTTGGGGGAGTAAAAACTTTACCATTCTGTTTGGGAACCACCTATAATGTGCGTAGCATGGAAGATATCGAGATTCTTGGTTGTTATGTTGACAATGAAAGTATACCGCTCAAAATGTTATTCAATCTCTATTTAAAAATCAAGCTCTGGCACCTCTACAAATCCCTGCTTCCCTCTGTGAAGGGCCTATCTATTTACTTGTATGCAGAGTCATCATCCTCTTATCAAAAGCACCAGTAGGAGAGAACCTCTGTCGTTGCATGTATTACTATTAATTTGCATTGAGTATGATCATGACTTGATCTCTTTTACCATGAATTACAATGTCTAGTCAGTCCTTGATCTATAAAGGTGCTCTGCATTTATGTTTTGCGGTCTCAGAAAGGGCTATCGAGATACCATCCTGTTATATCATATCATGATTGTTTTGAGAAGTGTTGTCATCCGAGGTTTATTATTATTGCTCGCTAGTTGATTATGCCATTGATGTGAGTAGTCTTGAGACCTGAAAGTTATTGTGAACATGGTTAGTTCATGATCTTGTTGAAAACCTGAATGCTAGCTTACATATTTACGACAACAAGAGAAAGCAGAGTTTGTCAAAGTTTTTCGTTATCACTTTCAGTTTATCAACTGAATTGCTTGAGGACAAGCAAAGGTTTATGCTTGGGGGAGTTGATACGTCTCCAACGTATCTACTTTTCAAACCCTTTTGCCCTTGTTTTGGACTCTAACTTGCATGATATGAATGGAACTAACCCGGACTGACGTTGTTTTCAACAGAACTACCATGGTGTTGTTTTTGTGCAGAATAAAAAGTTATCGGAATCGCCTGAAAAATCAACGGAGAATTATTTTAGAAAATATAAAAGATATCTGCAAGAAGATCCTCACTGGGGGGGCCCACACCCTGTCCACGAGGGTGGGGGGCACGCCCCCTGCCCAGGGCGCGCTCTCCTGCCTCATGGGCCCCCCGATGCTCCACCAACGTACCCCCAGATCCTATATCTTCCGTTTCGGGGAGAAAAAAATCAGAGAGGAAGAATTATTGCATTTCACGAGACGGAGCCGCCGCCAAGCCCTAATCTCTCTCGGGAGGGCTGATCTGGAGTCCGTTCGGGGTTCCGGAGAGTGGAGATCATCGCCATCGTCATCATCAACCTTCCTCCATCACCAATTCCACGATGCTCACCGCCGTGTGTGAGTAATTCCATCGTAGGCTTGTTGGACGATGCTGGGTTGGATGGGATCTATCATGTAATCGAGTTAGTTTTTTTAGGGTTTGATCCCTAGTATCCACTATGTTCTGAGATTGATGTTGCTATAATTTGATATGCTTAATGCTTGTCACTAGGTCCCGAGTGTCATGATTTTAGATCTAAACCTATTATGTTTTCATGAATATATGTGTGTTCTTGATCCTATCTTGCTAGTCTATAGTAACCTACGATATGTTATGATCCGACAACCCCGAACTGACAATAATCGGGACCACTCCCGGTGTTGACCGTAGTTTGAGGAGTTCATGTATTCACTATGTGTTAATGCTTTGGTCCGGTACTCTATTAAAAGGAGGCCTTAATATCCCTTAGTTTCCAATAGGACCCCACTGCCACTGCAGGGTAGGACAAAAGATGTCATGCAAGTTCTTTTCCATAAGCACGTATGACTATATTCGGAATACATGCCTACATTGCATTGATGAATTGGAGCTAGTTCTGTGTCACCCTAGGTTTTAACTTCTACATGATGAATTGCATCCGACATAATTTCCCATCACCGATCCAATGCCTACGAGCTTTACCTATTTTGCAAGTCGCTTATTTACTTTCGCGTTGCTATTATCACAAGAACTACAAAAACACTATCGTTACTTTTATTGTTGCTATCGCCACAATCATATTACTTTGCTACTAAATTATCTTGCTACAGATACCAAGTTTCCAGGTGTGGTTGAATTGATAACTCAGCTGCTAATACTTAAGAGTATTCTTTGGCTCCCCTTGTGTCGAATCAATAAATTTGGGTTGAATACTTTACCCTCGAAAATTGTTGCGATCCCCTACAATTGTGGGTTATCACGAGGCCCCGGAGTCAGGCGGCTCGTGAGGAACGACATCTGCAGCGAGCATCTTTGGCTACATTAACATCACTCCAGCATCAGTGCGAGGTGACTTTGTTTCAGTTTGTTCAGTTGGGGGCGCCCCTCGGGCTGCATGATCGTCAAGTCGCACGGGCTTGCACCTGCGACGTGTATTATTTTTGCATCTTTAGCTTACTCTGTTGGGGGCGCCCCTGGGGCTGCATCATCCCAAGATCGCATTTTCCATCACGTGGATTAGCTCATTTCCTCCCATGGATGCCTTATAATCATCACCTCCTCACTCACCATGTTATTTGGCCTCCCTCACTTCCGAACAGAGTCCTTCTCATCCCACAATGGGGGCTACACACGTTGGCACGGTGCTTGTGCTCGGGTCCGTCCCTGCAACGCTGACAAAACTGAGAGATCGAGCTCTGACTCACGGCCCGCCTCTGATACGTCTCCAACGTATCTATAATTTTTTATTGTTCCATGCTATTATTTATGATGTTTTGGATGTTTAATATGCTTTGTTATCCACTTTTATATTATTTTTGGGACTAACCTACTAACCCAAAGGCCCAGTCCAGATTGCTGTTTTTTGCCTATTTCAGGGTTTTGCAGAAGAGGAATATCAAACGGAGTCCAAACAGAATAAAACCTTCGGGAAAGATATTTTTGGAGAAAATCACGCACGGGAGACTTGAGAACCATGGAATAGGGCTAACTTGAGTTAGAAGTTTCTATCCCTAGAAAGCTTTATGATGAGTGGGAACCTACTATCAAAATAAAAATTAAAGATCGTGAATGCTTTTCTTTGTGTGATTTGGGTGCAAGTGTCTCCACTATCCCAAAAACTTTGTGTGATTTGCTAGGATTCCATGAGCTTGATGATTGTTCTTTGAATTTGCATCTTGCGGATTCTACTATTAAGAAACCTATGGGAAGGATTAATGATGTTCTTATTGTTTCCAATAGGAATTATGTGCCCATAGATTTCATTGTTCTTGATATAGATTGCAATCCTTCATGTCCTATTATTCTTGGTAGACCTTTCCTTAGAACGATTGGTGCAATTATTGATATGAAGGAAGGAAATATTAGATTCCAATTTACATTAAGGAAAGGCATGGAACACTTTCCTAGAAAGAAAATCAAATTACCATATGAATCTATTATCAGAGCCACTTATGGATTGCCCTCCAAAGATGGCAATACCTAGATCTATCCATGTATCGTGCCTAGCTAGGGGCGTAAAACGATAGCGCTTGTTGGGAGGCAACCCAATTTTATATTTTTTGTTTTTGCTTGTGTATAGGAATAAATATTGCATCTAGCTTCTATTTAGATGTGGTTTTATGTTTTAATTAGTGTTTGTGCCAAGTAGAACCTTTGGGAAGACTTGTGTGAAGTTTATATGATCTTGCTGTGAAAAACAGAATCGTTAGCGCTCGCTGGAATGGTCATAATATTTTACTGGAGTATGCTATTTAGTTGATTCTTTTTGCAGATGATTAATAGACAAATTCCTCACGTTTAACAATTTAGTTTGAATTTTTTGGAGTTACAGAAGTATTCGAAGCCTGCAGATTACTACAGACTGTTCTGTTTTTGACAGATTCTGTTTTTCATGTGTTGTTTGCTTATTTCAATGCGTCTATGAGTAGTATTTGGAATTATGAATCATAGAGAAGTTGGAATACAGTAGGTTTAACACAAATATTAAAAAAAATGAATTCATTGCAGTACCTTTGAGTAGTGGTTTGCTTTCTTATACTAATGGAGCTCACGAGATTTTTGTCTAAGTTTTGTGTTGTGAAGTTTTCAAGTTTTGAGTATTGCTTTGATGGACTATGGAACGAAGAGTGGAAAGAGCCGAAGCTTGGGGATGCCCAAGGCAACCCAAGGTAAAATTCAAGGACAACCAAAAGCCTAAGCTTGGGGATGCCCCGGGAAGGCATCCCCTCTTTCGTCTTCATCCATCGGTAACTATACTCGGAGCTATATTTTTATTCACCGCATGATATGTGTTTTACTTGGAGCGTCTTGTATAATTTGAGTCTTTGCTTGTTAGTTTGCCACAATTATCCTTGCTGGAAACCCCTATTTGAGAGAGTTAAATATGGCCTAGGAATTGATAGAACACTCTATTTGCTTCACTTATATCTTTTGAGTTGAATAGTTTTTCTCTAGTGCTTCACACTTATATTTTAGAGCACGGTGGTGATTATATTTTGTAGAAATTTTTGAACTCTCATGCTTCACTTATATCCATTTGAGAGTATATTAAAACAGCATGGTAATGTGCTTAGGCTATAAAACTAGTCTTCACATGATAGACATCCAATATCAATGTCGTAAAAACTTTCACACGAAGTTGGATGCTTGATAATTGTTTTGAGATATGAGGATAGTGATATTAGAGTCATGCTAGTGGAGTTATTATGAAATTGAGAAATGCTTGTGTTAAAGTTAGTGATTCCCGTTGCATGCACATATGGTGAACCGCTATGTGACGAAGTTAGAGCATGAAGTATTTGTAAAGTGTCAACCTTTGTGTGGAGGTCGGGGGCGCGCGATGTTTAACTCGTACCAACCTCCCCCCTAGGAGCATGCGTTGATTGCTTTGTTTTGATGACTCGTAGATTTTTGCAATAAGTATATGAGTTCTTTATGACTAATTTTGAGTCCATGGATTATACGCACTCTCACCCTTTCACCATTGCTAGCCTCTCTTGTACCGCGCAACTTTCGCCAGTACCATACACCCACTATATATCCTTCCTCAAAACAGCCACCATATATATTCCTCAAAACAGCCACCATACCTACCTATCATGGCATTTCCATAGCCATTCCGAGATATATTGCCATGCAACTTTCCACCGTTCCGTTCATATGACACGCATCATATTGTCATATTGCCATGCATGATCATGTAGTTGACATCGTATTTGTGGCAAAGCCAGCATGCATAATTTTTCATACATGTCACTCTTGATTCATTGCACATCCCGGTACACCGCCGAAGGCATTCATATAGAGTCATACTTGTTCTAGTATCGACTTGTAATTCGAGTTGTAAATCAATAAAAGTGTGATGATCATCATTATTAGAGCATTGTCCCATGTGAGGAAAGGCCAATAAAAAAAGAGGTGGCCCAAAACAATAGAGAAGGGCTAAAAAAAAGCCCCTCAAAAAAATGAGAGAAAAGAGAGAAGGGACAATTGCTACTATCTTTTTCCACACTTGTGCTTCAAAGTAGCACCATGTTCTTCATGATAGAGAGTCTCATGTTTAGTCACTTTCATATACTAGTGGGAATTTTCATTATAGAACTTGGCTTGTATATTACAACGATGGGCTTCCTCAAATGCCCTAGGTCTTCGTAAGCAAGCAAGTTGGATGCACACCCACTTAGTTTCTTTTGTTGAGCTTTCATACATATTTAGCTCTAGTGCATCTGTTGCATGGCAATCCCTACTCACTCACATTGATATCTATTGATGGGCATCTCTCGTTCATACGCCTAGTCAATGTGAGACTATCTCCCTCCTTTTTGTCTTCTCCACAACCACCTCTCTATTCCACATAGTGCTATGTCCCTGGCTCACGCTCATGTATTGCGTGAAAGTTGAATGGTTTGAAAGAGTAGAGTATAAAAACAAGTGCTTGGCTGAAATCGGGGTTGTGCATGATATGAATATTTTGTGTGATGAAGAGGGAGCATAGCCAGACTATATGATTTTGTAGGGATAACTTTTTTTTAGCCATAGTATTTAGAGAAGACATTATTGCTTTGTTAGTATGCTTGAAGTATTATTATTTCTTATGTCAATATAGATCTTTGTCTTGAATCTTTCAGATCTGAACATTCATGACACAATTAAGAGATACATTGAAAAACTATGTCAGTTAGCATTCCACATCAAAAATTCTGTTTTTATCATTTACCTACTCGAGGACGAGCAGGAAATAAGCTTGGGGATGTTTGATACGTCTCCAACGTATCTATAATTTTTTATTGTTCCATGCAATTATTTATGATGTTTTTGGATGTTTAATGGGCTTTGTTATCCGCTTTTATATTATTTTTGGTACTAACCTACTAACCCAAAGGCCTAGTCCAGAATGCTGTTTTTGCCTATTTCAGCGTTTTGTAGAAAAGGAATATCAAACGGAGTCCAAACGGAATAAAACCTTCGAGAAAGATATTTTTGGAGAAAATCACGCACGGGAGACTTGAGAACCACGAAATAGGGCTGAGGTGGCGTCCATGAGGGTGGGGGGGCACGCCCCCCCCCTACAGGGCGCGCCCCCTGCCTCGTGGGCACCCCTTCTTGCCCCCGGTGCCCTCCTTCCTCCTATATATACCTACGTACCCCGAAACCATCAGAACAACAGAAAAAACCCTAGTTCCACCGCCGTAACCTTCTGTTCCCGTGAGATCCCATCTTGGCGCCTGTTCCGGAGCTCCGCCGGAGGGGGGATCTTCTATGGAGTGCTTCTACATCGTCATCATCGCCACACCATGAGTTTGGAGTAGTTTACCATAGACCTTCGGGTCCATAGCTAGTATCTAGATGGCTTCTTCTCTCTCTTTGGATCTCAATACAAAGTTCTCCTCGGTCTTCGAGGAAATCTATTCGACATAATCTCTTTTTGCGGTTTGTTTGTCGAGATCTGATGAATTGTGGGTTTATGACCAAGATTATCTATGGGAAATATTTGGTTCTTCTCTGAACTCTTTATGTATGATTATAATATCCTCGCAAGTCTCTTCGAATTATTGGTTTGGTTTGGCCTACTAGATCTATAGTTCTGGCAATGGGAGAAGTGCTTGGCTTTGGGTTCAATCTTGCGATGTCCTTTCCCAGTGACAGTAGGGCAGCAAGGCACGTGTTGTATGGTTGCCATCGAGGATAAAAAGATGGGGTTTATATCACTAAGTTTGAGTTTATCCCTCTACATCATGTCATCTTGCTTAAGGCGTTACTCTGTTCTTATGAACTCAATACACTAGATGCATGCTGGATAGCGGTCGATGTGTGGAGTAATAGCAGTAGATGTAGAATTGTTTCGGTCTACTTGTCTCGGATGTGATGCCTATATATAATGATCATGCCTAGATAGTCTCAAAATTATTCGCTTTTCTATCAATTGCTCGACAGTAATTTGTTTACCCGCCGTAGAATATCGCTCTCATGAGAGAAGCCACTAGATAACACTATGTCCATCGGGTCTATTCTCAACATATCAATCTACAATCTACTTTACTTTTCCGCTTTTACTTTATGTTCTTATAATCAAAAATACCAAAAATATCAAATTATCATCTCTATCAGATCTCACTTTCGTAAGTGACCGTAAAGGGATTGACAACCCCTTATCGCGTTGGCTATGAAGTTCTTATTGTTTGTGCAGGTGCGAGGGACTCGCGCGTGGTCTCCTATTAGATGGATACCTTGGTTCTCAAAAATTGAGGGAAATACTTACGCTATTGTCTTGCATCTCACTTTCTTCTTTGAGGGAATACAACGCAAGCTCGAGAAGTAGCAGCCTTGTGCACGTCACCTCACCAGGTCATCGGTACCTTCTTCTTCCTACGGAAAAATCAGTGGCCCAACATTAGGCGTGATTGTAAATTGTGATGTTTTGTCAGACTAACCCGCAGGAATCTCCGGAGCCTAGCGACAGGCGGCCTTGTCGGTTTTCCCCTTCTCACGTAATTCGCTTGCGCGTTAAAGGGGGGGGCTCCTGAGCATCGCGTCTCAGGGACTCCTACTGACTGTCCAGCCCTCACCCCCTTGCCTTGACCACGGCATCATGACCTGGCATACCAGCGGTGGCTGAGCTCCGCTCGAGGGTCAGGACCCAAGGATGCAGAGCACCTGGAAGAGCGTGAGAAGGGGAGGCCGGCTCGGAGTGCTAGGGTCTATTCGTACGTCAAGGGGGACCCCTGAGCATCGCGTCTCAGGGGCCTAACTGGCCACGTAGCCCCTCACCACCTGGCCTCGTCCCGGTGATCTGGATGAACCAGCGGTGGCTGAGGTATGTGCGGGGTCAGGCCTTGCCGACGCAGAACACCAAGGTCGAGTCTAGCATTTCCTTCCCGAGGGCTGTTCGCACGTCAAGGGGACTCCTGAGCATTGCGACTCGGGAGCCTAACTGGTCACGTAGCTCACCCCCTGGCCCCGTCCTGGCGATCCGGACGAGCCAGTGGCGGCTGAGGTATGCGCGTGGCCGGGCTTTGTCGATGCAGAACACTAAAGCAAGCGGGAAGGAAATCGCGGAACCTCAGCCGCGCTACCGCAGGAGCAGACCAGGCGCAACGCATGGGGAATCACCTCAGGCCCGTCAAGATAAGTCACGCATCGAATTGGCACGACGCCGCTACTGGAAAAGTTTGATTTCCGTAGTCTTGCTCCGGCAATGCCGCCTCCCTTTTTAGCCTTCGGAAGCTGCTTGCACGCCAAGGGGGACCTCTTGAGCATCACGCCTCGGGAGCTCTTGCCGGATCCTGGGCCACTCACCTCCTGGACTTGACCACGGCATCGCGACCTGGCATACAACAACGGCTGAAGCTTGCCTTGGGACTGGGACCCTGATACGTCTCCAACGAATCTACTTTTCCAAACACTATTGCCCTTGTTTTGGACTCTAACTTTCAAGATTTGAATGGAACTAACCAGGACTTACGCTGTTTTCAGCAGAATTGCCATGGTGTTATTTTTTTGTAGAAATAAAAGTTCTCGGAATGACCTCAAAATCCACCGAGAATATTTTTGGAATTTATAAAAAATACTAGCGAAAGAATCAAGACCAGGGGGGCCACACCCTGTCCACAAGGGTGGGGGCGCGCCTGCCCCCCTGGGCGCACCCCCTGTCTCGTGGCCCCCCTGAGGCTCCACCGACCTCGATTACAACTCCATATATTCACTTTCGAGGAGAAAAAAATTAGAGAGAACGATTCATCACGTTTTATGATACGGAGCCGCCGCCAAGCCCTAAACTCTCTCGGGGCGGCTGATCTAGAGTCCGTTTAAGGCTCTGGAGAGGGGAATTCATCGCCATCGTCATCATCAACCTTCCTCCATCACCAATTTCATGATTCTCACTGCCGTGCATGAGTAATTACATTGTAGGCTTGCTGGACGGTGATGGGTTGGATGAGATTTACCATTTAATCGATTAGTTTTGTTAGGGTTTGATCCCTAGTATCCATTATGTTCTCAGATTGATGTTGCTATGACTTTGCTATGCTTAATGCTTGTCACTAGGGCCCGAGTGCCATGATTTCAGATCTGAACCTATTATTTTTTCAGGAATATATGTGAGTTCTTGATCCTATCTTGCAAGTCAATAGTCACCTACTATGTGTTATGATCCGGCAACCCCAAAGTGACAATAATAGGGACCACTCCCGATGATGACCGTAGTTTGAGGAGTTCATGTATTCACTATGTGTTAATGCTTTGGTCCGCTACTGTATTAAAAGGAGGCCTTAATATCCCTTAGTTTCAACTTGGACCCCGCTGCCACGGGAGGGTAGGACAAAATATGTCATGCATGTTCTTTTCCATAAGCACGTAAGACTATATTCAGAATACATCCCTACATTACATTGATGAACTAGAGCTAGTTCTGGGTCACCCTATGTTATAACCATTGCATGTGGAATCGCATCCGACATAATTATCCATCACTGATCCATTGCCTATGAGCTTTTCACATATTTATCTTTGCTTAGTTACTTTTCCGTTGCCACTGCTACAATTACTACAAAATTGCTACTGTTACTTTTGCCACCGTTACCGTTACTTCCATACTACTTTGCTACTAAATACTTTGCTATAGATGTTGAGTCTTCCAGGTGTGGTTGAATTGACAACTCAACTACTAATACTTGAGAATATTCATTGGCTCCCCTTGTGTTGAATCAATAAATTTGGGTTGAATACTCTACCCTCGAAAACTGTTGCGATTCCCTATACTTGTGGGTTATCAAGACTATTTCCTGGCGCCGTGTCACACCCTGCATTTTGTAACATGTTATTTGTAACTTTGGAGCATGAAAATTTGGACCAGCAAAATTTTTTAGCATCATTTGGCTTTTATTTGGAATTGAGTTTTCTTCATTTGCTTTTTCATGTGCTCATTAAAGTCAACTATGATCTCTTGTAGATTTCATCTCCTTACCCAAAACTTCTGCCCAATGATCATGCCAAGTGTTATATAGCAGTATAGTATTTTCTTACAAAATTAATTTGGCCAAAAAGTATTTTATAAAATTAGTTTTCCCAAAACCCCTGAATTGAGGCTTGCACTGCAAGTACTTGATTAAGGGTGTGAAAATTATTTCAAAAGGTTTATTTGAGACCTAGTAGTCATAGGACTCCCAGAAACCACAAAAGTATAATTTTAAAAGTTATTTTCCTATTTTATTTAAAAGCTTTTTCTTAAGGCCAGAAATGGTCTTTAATAGGGGAAAATTATTTAACTATTTCCAAAATATTTGCCAAAATTCAGAGAGACTCCGAGGACATATATTGTCCATATATAAGAGTTTCAACACTTGGTCATGTTCAAAATAATGGGCTAAACCCTCTAAAACCCTTTCTGGATATTTCAAGCTTTTGAAATATTTACAAAGGAATTTTTCTCCAAAAATTCCAGGGAAATTCTATCATGTCACATATGACATATTTGATGATCTTGCAAAGCCTCATGCATTGGAGATCAAGGAAACCTCCTCAAACCCCTTCATAACCATTCTGTCCATATTTGAAGTTTGAGCAACTCTACATTGCCAAACTTGTCCAAATGCTCTCAAACTTGGTGCACATGCTAGAATAGCCTAATAAGGCACCTAGACCAAATGGCACAAGATTTCGAATAGAGCAACTTGATCAAATCACCTCAAAACCCTTTCTGTTCAAATGCAAATATGAACAACTTTACATTACCAACTTTTTATCTGGAGCCTCAAACTTTGTGAGCATGATCAATACCCCAAATGATGATGCTACACCAAGTGGTGCATCAAGGGGAGATGATTAGCTTGACTCAATCAAGATGAAACTGTTTCTGTTGATTTCTAGGGTTCACCAAGGTTACATTGGCTAGTTTCTTCAAATGAGCCCAAATTTGGTGAAGCACCCTATTTTCTCATGTCTTTCAACCTTGTAAAGTGCCATGTTAAGTGGACTTCATTTGCTTGATCAAACACAGATCAAACACCTTCTGCAGAAATCTTAAAACCTCTATTTTTACCACTTTTACTTTTCTCCATGGCCTCAGCTCTTTACCACAGACTCATAGGGTTACTAGCAAACCCCAGTAACTCCCCCAGCACCTCATCTCCATGATTGGGGGGTGAAACCCCAGCTTTACCTTGCTGTGCACCCATCTTTCACCATTTTTACCAGCACTCTCCCTCTCTCTCTACACCCCAGAGCATCCAATGCCTTAGGGCAATTCTTTACTACTCCCTCTACTCACCAGACACTGTTGGGCGCGCTGGAACGGACCAAGCCGGCGAGAGCGTGCTGATGCCAGCCATACGCGCGCTCCAGAGCGCGTGAACAGTGCAGCTCACACGCTGGCTCGGGCCAATCGTTGATCCCCGACAACCTCGAGCCTCCCCCTCGCGCCTCCCAACGTGCCTCGACGTCCGCAGCCCCCACCGGTGCTGTCCCCCTCCTCCTGCGCCCTCCAGTGGCCGTCGCCGCACGCGCACCGGCCGCCCGCTTCGGCCAGTACTCTGCTCCACACGCGCGCGCATCCCTGTTGCTCCCCCGCTCCTCCTCTTGCCTCAGCTGGGCGTAGGATTCGTCCAGGAACTCCCTAGACTCAACCCCGTCGCCTCCCGTGCGCTGTAGCGACGAGCCGGAGCTCGCCGGCGCACTGGACCTCGGGTCCTCGTCGGGGCCCTATATATAGACCTCCCCGAGCCCTTCCAACACCACCACCAGCCTCACAACTATCCTCTAGTCCCTCCTGCACCCTCAGATCAACCCCGGAGCGCCCCAGTGCTCGGGATCGACCGGAGCTCCGCCGCGTCGGGCCGCCGGCGATCTCGAGGTACAGGCCTCCCCGGCCTCTCCCTCCGCCTGTTTTGGAACCGCAGCACACCACTGACCCTTTCCCCTCTCTTTCCCCCTCTGTCTGCAGTCGGAAACGGCCGCTGCGACTGACCTCCGACGAGCCTCCGCCGTCGCACCTCGTCGCCGGCGAACCAGGGCTCCCCGCCGTGCCGCGCTACCACCACTGCAACCGCAACACGCCGCTGAGTCCGTCCCTGGCCTCTGTTGCCGTCGCCGTGGCCGGAGTCGTCGCCGGTGAGCTCGCCGCCGCCGTGACCACGGGGTTAGAGATGACAGGCGGGCCCCGCCTGTCATCCCCCCACCTCTCTCCCCTCCTCGGTGCCACTGACCCACGGGCCCCGCCCGTCAGGTTTGAAACCTGACGTGCGCGCGCGCTGGCTCCGTGCGGCCAGGCCGAGCCGTCTGGGCCGTGCACTGTGGCCACTTCTGGCCCAGTGCACAGGAACCATTTTTCTTTTTCTTTTCTGTTAATGTTTCAAACATTTATGCAGAAAAGAATATTGATCCAAATTAAATATTTCCAACTCCTAAAATCTTGTAATATTCCAACCTATTTAATGGTACTACTTTCATTCAAATCCATGAAACTTTTCTGTACTGTTCAAATCTAAATTCAAATTTGAGCAGTATAACTCCTGTTCAAAAATCAATATATCCTATTCTGTAACTCCAAAACTCCAACTAAGATTTTTCCCCATCTTAGAAAACCCTCTAGTATTTTACAAAAATGAGTTGACATTTTTCTGAGCACTTTGGTTTTTCTGTTTTATTTGTATTCTTATTTTTCCATTATTATTATGCGACGTATAGATCCCGTATTTGACGAAGTTGCTGTGGAAGAAGAAGGAGAAGGACTAGAAGACTTTGAAGACCAAGCCAATCCAGGCAAGCAGCCCTTTGACCATGATACACTTGTTCTTCGGAACCTATTGGTTTCCGATGCATGATGATTAGGGTTACGATGGTAACCTAGATGAACCACCATATGATGCATGCTTTATTGTTGATCTTGCTATATGCTGGATGACGTGCAATAGGTGGACATGATGCTTACATAATGCATGACATGATTTTGATCTTGCTACATGCTAGATGACTTGCATATGGATAGTAGTTATGGATAGTGGTGCATGAGTGACTTAAACCTTCATGGTTGAAGTCTTTTCATAAAACCCTGTCGGGTGCCATTTATGCCCGAGGGTGATGATAATGATGAGTTGGGTGACCACTTGATGACGAAGTGGTGTGCCAAGGCAGGTGTGTGTGTTTTTCAAACGGATTGGTTGAAGTTGCGACCGTTACTCCAACCCTACATGTGCAACCACACTACCCCTTATGGGACGGGGCTTTATTGATTACTTAGGTCGATACTAGCATGGTGCCCGCATTACTAGTGACGGGAAGACTTGACGTCTTTCCCGGGACGGGGTCGTGCTTGGATAGACGGCCATGACTGTTTTTACAGGGCACCGGACACACCGTTGGTCCCTTCGGGTACGTGTAAACATTGAATTAGGGCAAGTCTCGTGATCTATTGTTTGTACCCCAAAGGCCGTGTGCCAACGAGTGGACTCTATGTTAGTGTCGTCTAAGGAAAGGTAATGACCGGGTGCTTACCCCGGGTACTTGAGGTACCGTGGGTCGTGGATGACACGGAAGTTCCCCGGATCTTGTGGGTAAAGTGCGCAACCTCTGCAGAGTGTCAAACTATTCGAATAGCCGTGTCCACGGTCATGGACAGTTGGGTAACCGCTCTTGGGCTACGTCCAATGTTTGTGAAACCATGCGTGTGTGTGTGTGTGAGTCAAGGTGGTGACTTGACTCGATGAGATGAATCATATCCATGTTGATGTCGGTAACCTGTTCTCAAGGTTACACGAGGTTATTGATGCATAAGCCTGATGACAACATATTGTTCTAGCCTCCTGCTAGATTGTTCATTATTATTCAATTGCATTGTTACTTGAACCACATCATGGGTTGCTTGCGAGTACATTCAAAGTACTCATTGGCTTGCCACTGGTTATTTAATTGGCCAGGCATGGAAGAGCAGGATTATGAGGAAGAGTTCTTTGGAGACGACCATGCAAACTAGGACACTATCCCAGTCAGAATGCCTGTAGGGTTAAGGCAGATGGCATGGGTTCTACCCGTTTTATCGAAGACTTCCGCTACTTGAGATATTTGCTACTTAGCCCGTGAGGCTCTATCTATGTAAGACTTGGCCATAATGGCCTTAATTCGTGTAAGACTATTTGTATGGATGTAAGACTCTTGTTATTTCAGCTTCTGTGTGTTTAGTGAGCATTGATCGCTGGGATCACTGTACACGTGCATTCGGTGATCTCGACTTCCAAGTCGGGGTCCCCACAGAGCTGGTATCAGAGCCATCCTGACTGTAGGAAGCCTTAGTTAGCATGGGCGTTAGTTAGTTGAGACCCCTTTTTCAAAACCTTCTGAACCTCTCTTCTTTTCTAAACCTGAGATTTCCTCAGCTTATTAACCCCTCCTATTCCACCTTTGTAGATGGCCGCAGTTCCCGAAGAGCACCTGACCACTGGGTTTCCCCTACTTCTCGAGGATAGCCTCCAGGAATGTCAGTTCCACCGAGCACCCATCCTCACCTACCACGAGCATTGGGTGAGCGATACTGAGGTGGAGTACCATGTGGAAGTGATCGTGAAGGCAAACGATCCTCCCACAAGTTGGTTCTTCGAGGGACCCCAGATGACGACACTACCACTTGCTGCCGAGGCTGCTGCACTCAAGGCACTAACCCGTCTCCGCGAGCTTCTTCTGGAGATGGCAGCCAAGATGGCAACTCGCTTCTTACCTTACCGGAAGGAAGGTGACGGAGAAAGCAGCGCACTAGCCCCTCCACTGAAGGATGGACTCTCGCTTCGGTTCCAGACCTACTTCAGTCTATGTGCCGATAGCTTGGCACAAGACTTGGCCTCGGAATCAATGAAGCTTCGAGAAGAACTTTACAAGACCAAGGCACTTCTTCGTCGAGCTCAAGAGAAGGCAAATAGGATCAAGAAGGAAGGAGCACCTTCTGGACGATCCGCTATCGCATATCGAGGCGGAAGGCCCTCCGAGGATGTGTCTTCCAAGGGTGAAGAACCACCTCGGCGACGCCGGATGACAGCAAGGGAATATCGCAAGCTTTTCCCTGCACCACCGTCGAAGCACCGTCGTATCCAACTCCGCCACTCTCCCACTCCCTCAAGTGACAAGGGAGCCCAGACAGATGAAGACAAGGAGGAAGACCCAGAAGAGCCGGAATACGCGACCGAGCATTCCGCCGCTTAGGCATTATTCGCTACTCGGATATGCCCGTTGTGACCCCTACGGTAGGATAGGTCGTGTAACCCCTATGCGCAGTCGAGTCCTTGTATGGTTCATATGAAACCATCTAGTGCTAGCTTTTGTCGTGTCTGGATGTAAGTCGTAATCTTCCTTCGGGAATGTGTAAACGACTACATCACCCATTTGGATTTTAATGAATGTGTTTTGGCCTCTCGGCCCTTGCATGATTTAATTTAGTGTCACACCCACCCCCTTACTAGGCACCCATCTATCTTGCTTTTCCTCTTCCGAGTCATGAGACCTTTTACCGCTCCAACAGGATGCCTGTTGTAACTCGTACTGGTACCTCTACCCAGCAGCCCGAAGCCGGAGCATCCTCTCAGCCAGAGGCAGACCACGACCAAACCAACGACCAAGCTCCACCACCACCTCCTCCAAGCATGGACATGGCTCAGCTTCTCCAAGCGTTCCGAGAGGAACGCCAAGCCAACACTGCAGCTCTTCAGCTGATTGCTCAAGCTATCGCCAACAACCGCCAGCCGGCGGGGAATGGCAATGGACGTTCCACGTTGGCAGAGTTCAAGAAGCATGCACTGCCAACCTTCATCGAGACTGCTGAACCCCTGGATGCTGATGACTGGGTCCGTTCCATTGAGGAGATTCTGGAACTAGTCGGATGCACCGAAGACCGCGAGAAAGTGGCTTATGCAGCCCACTGTCTCGGGGGAACCGCAAGAGCTTGGTGGGATGGATTCAAGGTCATGCATGTTGAACAAGACATCACTTGGGTTAACTTCAAGGCAGAATTCCGCAAGGCCCACATTCCTTCTGGAGTCATGGCTATCAAAAAGCGTGAGTTCCGAGCCCTGAAGCAAGGAAGTGGCACTGTCAAGGAGTACATGCAGAAGTTCAGCATTCTGTCAAGGTATGCCCCCGAAGATGTCAGCACTGATGCTGCCAAAAGGGAGCGCTTCATGGAAGGCCTTAATCAGACTCTGCAATATTCGCTTGTCGTGTGCGACTGCCCGTCTTTCCCCGACCTGGTGAACAAGGCACTTATGCTTGAAGACAAGCGGCGTGCTTTGGAAGACACTCGCAAGCGCAAGTTGGTCAGTAAGGGAGGTTCCAGCAACCAGAAGCCTCGTCCGTGGCAGTCAGCCCCGGCCAAGCCAACTTATCACCAGCCAAGAGCTCCTGCACCTCGTGCCAATCCTCAACCTCAGCAGTATGCCAACCCCAGGCCAGCTTTCAACCCCAATACCAATGGTGGCAACAAGATCAACACTCCAAACCAAGTCACTTGCTTTGGGTGTGGTCAGCCCGGACACATCTCCAGGGTGTGCCCCAACAAGAAGCCTGATGCCCCGCGCCCCAATGCGCAGAACCAGGGTCAAGGCCGTGGGATGCCACCAAGGAACCCAGCTCCTCGCAATCCGCCAAACTATGGGAAGGGGCGTGTGAATCACGTCACTGCTGAAGAAGCCCAGGAAGACCCGGACGTCGTGCTGGGTACGTTCCTTGTCAACTCAGCACCTGCAACTGTCTTGTTTGATTCTGGAGCAACGCATTCATTTGTCACTCAAAGATTTGCATTAAAAAGTGGCATGACCCCTACACCCCTGAATAACCCTATGGTGGTACAAACCCCCGGAGCCGAGATGAGAGCCAAAATAGGCTGTAAAGGAGTCAGTATTACCATTAATGGTGTAGACTTCCTAGCAGACCTTATCGTCCTGAGATCACAAGGCTTGGATGTGATCCTAGGTATGAATTGGCTCAGCAAGCACCAAGGCTTGTTAGACTGTGCCAATCGGACAGTCACTGTGACCAATGACCATGGTGTAGAAGTCAAGTTTGCCCCCAACTCCTCTTCCGTTCAAGCCGCTAAAATCAACTGCCTGTCTGAAGTTGGGCTAGAACAAGTACCGGTGGTATGTGAGTATCCTGATGTCTTTCCGGATGAACTACCAGGAATGCCCCCTGACCATGACATTGAGTTTATCATCGAGCTCGTGCCCAGAGCAGGACCCATCTATAAGAAGCCTTATAGAATGGGGACGGAAGAACTAGCCGAGTTGAAGAAGCAGCTAGAAGAGCAGCTAAGGAAAGGATTTATCCGCCCGAGTGCCTCCCCTTGGGGATCTCCTGTTCTGTTTGTGGCAAAGAGGGACGGTACCATCCGCTTATGCATTGACTATCGTTCCCTCAATGAAGTTACAATCAAGAACAAGTACCCACTTCCCAAGATCGAAGATCTGTTTGATCAACTCAGCGGAGCCAAGGTATTCTCCAAGATCGACCTCAGATCTGGGTATTACCAGCTGAAGATCAGACCCCAAGATATTCCGAAGACGGCATTCGTAACCAGATATGGCCTGTACGAGTGCACGGTCATGTCTTTTGGGTTAACCAATGCCCCAGCTTACTTCATGTATCTCATGAATAAAGTCTTCATGGAATATTTGGACAAGTTCGTTGTTGTCTTCATTGATGACATCCTTGTGTTCTCGAAGTCGGAGGAAGAGCATGAGCAGCATCTAAGGATGGTCCTAGACAAGCTTCGTGAGCACCAACTGTATGCCAAATTCAGCAAGTGTGAGTTTTGGCTGCACAAAGTTGGATTCTTAGGTCATGTCTTGACCGAAGAAGGATTATCTGTTGATCCTGCAAAAATCGAAGCTGTGACCCAATGGCAATCTCCAACGACCGTCAAGGAAGTCAGAAGCTTCCTCGGATTAGCGGGCTATTACCGCAAGTTCGTGGAAGGATTCTCTAGCATTGCACGACCAATGACTCAGCTCCTCAAGAAGGACAAGAAGTTCGAGTGGACGCCAAAATGCGAAGAGAGCTTCCAAGAGCTCAAGAAGAGATTGACCACCGCCCCAGTTCTGGCAACACCTGATATTCACAAGGAGTTCGTGATATATTGTGATGCCTCTCGAACCGGATTGGGAAGCGTCCTGATGCAAGAAGGCCGCGTCATAGCATACCTCTCCAGGCAGCTACGACCTCATGAGGAGAACTACGCTACTCACGATCTTGAGCTAGCGACAGTAGTTCATGCCTTGAAGACATGGCGGCATTACCTCCTAGGGAAACGGTGTGAGATTTACACAGACCACAAAAGTCTGAAGTATATTTTCACCCAAAAAGAGTTGAACATGAGGCAGCGGAGATGGTTGGAACTCATCAAGGATTATGACCTCAGTGTTCAGTATCACCCTGGGAAGGCCAACGTGGTGGCCGATGCCTTAAGCAGGAAGGCTTGCTCTTTGAATGTCATTATTCAAGAAAGACAGCCAGCCTTGTTTAAGGAGATCGAACAATTCAGTTTGGAATTGGTCACCCCTGGATTTCTGGATCATTTGGAAGTCAGACCAACCCTGATGGACGACGTCAAGAAGGCTCAAGATGGACATGCAAGCATTGAAGGTATCAAGAGGAAGATGAAGATGGGCAAGGCCCCAGGATTCTCCGAAGACGAGCACGGGATTGTTTGGTACAAAGGTCGTCTCTACGTACCAAACAACACCGAGTTGAAGACGCTGATTCTGCAAGAAGCCCATGACACCCCGTATTCCATCCACCCCGGAGGAACCAAGATGTACCAAGACTTGAAGGCACGATTCTGGTGGCACGGTATGAAGAGAGAGATTGCAACCTATGTTGCAAAGTGTGATGTATGCCAAAGGGTCAAGGCTGAATATCAGCGACCCGCTGGATTGCTTCAACCACTCAAGGTTCCTGAGTGGAAGTGGGATAAAGTCGGAATGGACTTCATCACTGGATTGCCAAGGTCGAATAGAGGACATGACTCTATCTGGGTCATAGTCGATCATTTGACCAAGGTGGCTCATTTCATTCCTGTCAAGACTACCTACTCGGGCAACCAGCTAGCAACTCTCTATATCAACCGAATCGTAAGTCTTCACGGTGTTCCCAAGGAGATTGTGTCAGATCGAGGAACCCAGTTCACCTCAAGGTTCTGGAAGAGATTCCAAGAAGCCTTGGGAACCAAGTTGTCTTTCAGCACAGCTTTCCACCCACAGACCGGAGGTCAAACTGAGCGAGTCAATCAGATTCTCGAAGACATGCTCCGAGCCTGTGTCCTGGCATATGGAGCCAAGTGGGAAGACTGTCTCCCTTTTCCCGAGTTCTCCTATAACAACAGTTACCAGTCAAGCCTTCAGATGGCACCATTTGAGGTGTTGTACGGACGCAAGTGTCGCACACCCCTCAACTGGTCAGAGACTGGAGAAGGACTAGTCTTTGGACCAGATATTCTCCGCGCAGCAGAAGAGCAAGTCCAACTAGTCAGAGAGCGACTAAAGGCAGCCAAGTCAAGGCAGAAGAGTTATGCTGACACTCGACGCCGAGACATGAGTTTCCGTGTCGGAGATCATGTGTACCTGCGGGTAACTCCTCTGAAGGGAACCAAGCGTTTCCACGTCAAGGGGAAGCTCGCACCGAGGTTCATTGGCCCTTTCAAGATCACCGACCGACGAGGAGAAGTGGCTTATCAGTTGGAACTACCACCTGAGCTATCCGATGTGCACAATGTGTTCCATGTGTCACAACTCCGGAAATGTCTCCGGGTTCCAGACAAGCCCAGTCTCTACAAGGATGTGGATCACCAAGCCATTGATCTGCAGCCTGATTTGACCTACCGCGAGAAGCCCATTCGTATTCTGGACGAAGCAGAACGACGTACGCGGAGCCGTACCATCAAGTACTTCAAGGTCCAGTGGAGCAACCACACCGAAGCAGAAGCAACCTGGGAACGAGAAGACTATCTTAGAACCGAGTTTCCCGACCTCTTTTAAGCCCTAGTTTAGGAATCTCGGGGACGAGATTCTTGTAAGGGGGGTAGGTCTGTCACACCCTGCATTTTGTAACATGTTATTTGTAACTTTGGAGCATGAAAATTTGGACCAGCAAAATTTTTTAGCATCATTTGGCTTTTATTTGGAATTGAGTTTTCTTCATTTGCTTTTTCATGTGCTCATTAAAGTCAACTATGATCTCTTGTAGATTTCATCTCCTTACCCAAAACTTCTGCCCAATGATCATGCCAAGTGTTATATAGCAGTATAGTATTTTCTTACAAAATTAATTTGGCCAAAAAGTATTTTATAAAATTAGTTTTCCCAAAACCCCTGAATTGAGGCTTGCACTGCAAGTACTTGATTAAGGGTGTGAAAATTATTTCAAAAGGTTTATTTGAGACCTAGTAGTCATAGGACTCCCAGAAACCACAAAAGTATAATTTTAAAAGTTATTTTCCTATTTTATTTAAAAGCTTTTTCTTAAGGCCAGAAATGGTCTTTAATAGGGGAAAATTATTTAACTATTTCCAAAATATTTGCCAAAATTCAGAGAGACTCAGAGGACATATATTGTCCATATATAAGAGTTTCAACACTTGGTCATGTTCAAAATAATGGGCTAAACCCTCTAAAACCCTTTCTGGATATTTCAAGCTTTTGAAATATTTACAAAGGAATTTTTCTCCAAAAATTCCAGGGAAATTCTATCATGTCACATATGACATATTTGATGATCTTGCAAAGCCTCATGCATTGGAGATCAAGGAAACCTCCTCAAACCCCTTCATAACCATTCTGTCCATATTTGAAGTTTGAGCAACTCTACATTGCCAAACTTGTCCAAATGCTCTCAAACTTGGTGCACATGCTAGAATAGCCTAATAAGGCACCTAGACCAAATGGCACAAGATTTGGAATAGAGCAACTTGATCAGATCACCTCAAAACCCTTTCTGTTCAAATGCAAATATGAACAACTTTACATTACCAACTTTTTATCTGGAGCCTCAAACTTTGTGAGCATGATCAATACCCCAAATGATGATGCTACACCAAGTGGTGCATCAAGGGGAGATGATTAGCTTGACTCAATCAAGATGAAACTGTTTCTGTTGATTTCTAGGGTTCACCAAGGTTACATTGGCTAGTTTCTTCAAATGAGCCCAAATTTGGTGAAGCACCCTATTTTCTCATGTCTTTCAACCCTGTCAAGTGCCATGTCAAGTGGACTTCATTTGCTTGATCAAACACAGATCAAACACCTTCTGCAGAAATCTTAAAACCTCTATTTTTACCACTTTTACTTTTCTCCATGGCCTCAGCTCTTTACCACAGACTCATAGGGTTACTAGCAAACCCCAGTAACTCCCCCAGCACCTCATCTCCATGATTGGGGGGTGAAACCCCAGCTTTACCTTGCTGTGCACCCATCTTTCACCATTTTTACCAGCACTCTCCCTCTCTCTCTACACCCTAGAGCATCCAATGCCTTAGGGCAATTCTTTACTACTCCCTCTACTCACCAGACACTGTTGGGCGCGCTGGAACGGACCAAGCCGGCGAGAGCGTGCTGATGCCAGCCATACGCGCGCTCCAGAGCGCGTGAACAGTGCAGCTCACACGCTGGCTCGGGCCAATCGTTGATCCCCGACAACCTCGAGCCTCCCCCTCGCGCCTCCCAACGTGCCTCGACGTCCGCAGCCCCCACCGGTGTTGTCCCCCTCCTCCTGCGCCCTCCAGTGGCCGTCGCCGCACGCGCACCGGCCGCCCGCTTCGGCCAGTACTCTGCTCCACACGCGCGCGCATCCCTGTTGCTCCCCCGCTCCTCCTCTTGCCTCAGCTGGGCGTAGGATTCGTCCAGGAACTCCCCAGACTCAACCCCGTCGCCTCCCGTGCGCTGTAGCGACGAGCCGGAGCTCGCCGGCGCACTGGACCTCGGGTCCTCGTCGGGGCCCTATATATAGACCTCCCCGAGCCCTTCCAACACCACCACCAGCCTCACAACTCTCCTCTAGTCCCTCCTGCACCCTCAGATCAACCCCGGAGCGCCCCAGTGCTCGGGATCGACCGGAGCTCCGCCGCGTCGGGCCGCCGGCGATTTCGAGGTACAGGCCTCCCCGGCCTCTCCCTCCGCCTGTTTTGGAACCGCAGCACACCACTGACCCTTTCCCCTCTCTTTCCCCCTCTGTCTGCAGTCGGAAACGGCCGCTGCGACTGACCTCCGGCGAGCCTCCGCCGTCGCACCTCGTCGCCGGCGAACCAGGGCTCCCCGCCGTGCCGCGCTACCACCACTGCAAACGCAACACGCCGTTGAGTCCGTGCCTGGCCTCTGTTGCCGTCGCCGTGGCCGGAGTCGTCGCCGGTGAGCTCGCCGCCGCCGTGACCACGGGGTTAGAGATGACAGGCGGGCCCCGCCTGTCATCCCCCCACCTCTCTCCCCTCCTCGGTGCCACTGACCCACGGGCCCCGCCCGTCAGGTTTGAAACCTGACGTGCGCGCGCGCTGGCTCCGTGCGGCCAGGCCGAGCCGTCTGGGCCGTGCACTGTGGCCACTTCTGGCCCAGTGCACAGGAACCCTTTTTCTTTTTCTTTTCTGTTAATGTTTCAAACATTTATGCAGAAAAGAATATTGATCCAAATTAAATATTTCCAACTCCTAAAATCTTGTAATATTCCAACCTATTTAATGGTACTACTTTCATTCAAATCCATGAAACTTTTCTGTACTGTTCAAATTTAAATTCAAATTTGAGCAGTATAACTCCTGTTCAAAAATCAATATATCCTATTCTGTAACTCCAAAACTCCAACTAAGATTTTTCCCCATCTTAGAAAACCCTCTAGTATTTTACAAAAATGAGTTGACATTTTTCTGAGCACTTTGGTTTTTCTGTTTTATTTGTATTCTTATTTTTCCATTATTATTATGCGACGTATAGATCCCGTATTTGACGAAGTTGCTGTGGAAGAAGAAGGAGAAGGACTAGAAGACTTTGAAGACCAAGCCAATCCAGGCAAGCAGCCCTTTGACCATGATACACTTGTTCTTCGGAACCTATTGGTTTCCGATGCATGATGATTAGGGTTACGATGGTAACCTAGATGAACCACCATATGATGCATGCTTTATTGTTGATCTTGCTATATGCTGGATGACGTGCAATAGGTGGACATGATGCTTACATAATGCATGACATGATTTTGATCTTGCTACATGCTAGATGACTTGCATATGGATAGTAGTTATGGATAGTGGTGCATGAGTGACTTAAACCTTCATGGTTGAAGTCTTTTCATAAAACCCTGTCGGGTGCCATTTATGCCCGAGGGTGATGATAATGATGAGTTGGGTGACCACTTGATGACGAAGTGGTGTGCCAAGGCAGGTGTGTGTGTTTTTCAAACGGATTGGTTGAAGTTGCGACCGTTACTCCAACCCTACATGTGCAACCACACTACCCCTTATGGGACGGGGCTTTATTGATTACTTAGGTCGATACTAGCATGGTGCCCGCATTACTAGTGACGGGAAGACTTGACGTCTTTCCCGGGACGGGGTCGTGCTTGGATAGACGGCCATGACTGTTTTTACAGGGCACCGGACACACCGTTGGTCCCTTCGGGTACGTGTAAACATTGAATTAGGGCAAGTCTCGTGATCTATTGTTTGTACCCCAAAGGCCGTGTGCCAACGAGTGGACTCTATGTTAGTGTCGTCTAAGGAAAGGTAATGACCGGGTGCTTACCCCGGGTACTTGAGGTACCGTGGGTCGTGGATGACACGGAAGTTCCCCGGATCTTGTGGGTAAAGTGCGCAACCTCTGCAGAGTGTCAAACTATTCGAATAGCCGTGTCCACGGTCATGGACAGTTGGGTAACCGCTCTTGGGCTACGTCCAATGTTTGTGAAACCATGCGTGTGTGTGTGTGTGAGTCAAGGTGGTGACTTGACTCGATGAGATGAATCATATCCATGTTGATGTCGGTAACCTGTTCTCAAGGTTACACGAGGTTATTGATGCATAAGCCTGATGACAACATATTGTTCTAGCCTCCTGCTAGATTGTTCATTATTATTCAATTGCATTGTTACTTGAACCACATCATGGGTTGCTTGCGAGTACATTCAAAGTACTCATTGGCTTGCCACTGGTTATTTAATTGGCCAGGCATGGAAGAGCAGGATTATGAGGAAGAGTTCTTTGGAGACGACCATGCAAACTAGGACACTATCCCAGTCAGAATGCCTGTAGGGTTAAGGCAGATGGCATGGGTTCTACCCGTTTTATCGAAGACTTCCGCTACTTGAGATATTTGCTATTTAGCCCGTGAGGCTCTATCTATGTAAGACTTGGCCATAATGGCCTTAATTCGTGTAAGACTATTTGTATGGATGTAAGACTCTTGTTATTTCAGCTTCTGTGTGTTCAGTGAGCATTGATCTCTGGGATCACTGTACACGTGCATTCGGTGATCTCGACTTCCAAGTCGGGGTCCCCACACGCCGTTGCCAGGGAGCATAGCTATATTCTTTGAGTCACTTGGGATTTATTTCTGTTGATCACTATGAAAAACTTGAGAGATGAAAAAACCAAGATCTTTCCTTCAACTATGAGGGGAGGTAACGAACTGCCATCTAGCTCTGAACTTGATTCACCCTCTGTTATGAGTAAATTTGCGACACCTACACCTGCTATTGAATCTGATATGTTGCATGTTCTAGATAATGCCACTTCTGCTATGCATAATACTTATGATGAAACTACCACTATGTTTGATAATACTATGCCACTAGGTGAATTTCTTGATGAACAACTTGCTAGGGCTAGAGAGAATGAAATTATTGAAACTGATAATATTGATGAAAGTGATGATGAAGATTCTCCCCCTAGATAGGAATTGCCTGCTGTGCATGAGGGTTATGTTATGGATGAAGAAACTGCTAGAGATCTTTTGGATTGCAAATATAGATATGATCTTAAGAAACTTTTAGCTAAGCTGAAAGAAAAGTCTTTGAATGCTAGAATGAAATATGAACCTGCTTTTGCTAGTTCACCTATCTGTATTTCTGATAAGGATTAAGATTTCTCTGTCGATACTGTGTTGATCACTTTGGTTGAATCTGATCCTTTCCATGGCTATGAATCTGAAACTGTTGTGGCACATCTTGCTAAATTGAATGATATAGCCACCCTATTCACGAATGAGGAAAAAATTCGTTACTACTATATCCTTAAGTTATTTCCGTTCTCATTAAAGGGTGATGCTAAAACATGGTTTAATTCTCTTGATCCTGGTTGTGTGCGTATTCCCCAGGATATGATTTGTTTCTTCTCTGCTAAATATTTCCTCGCTCATAAGAAACAAGTTGCCTTAAGGGAAATATATAATTGTGTGCAAATTGAAGAAGAGAGTCTCCCACAATCTTGGGGGAGGCTTCTCCGATTACTTAATGCTTTGCCTGGTCATCCTCTTAAGAAAAATGAAATACTTGATATTTTTTTATATTGGACTAACCGATGCTTCCAGAGACCACCTGGTTGGTTGTGCTGGTTACGTTTTCAGGGAAAGAACTACTGATCAAGCTGAATTGCTATTGAATAATATGTTGAGTAATGAAAATAATTGGACACTTCCTGAACCAACTCCTAAGCCAACTCCGAAGAAAAGGGATATTCTATTTCTCAGTCATGAAGATATGCAAGAGGCAAAGAAATCGATGAAAGAAAAAGGTATTAAAGCTGAAGATGTTAAGAATTTACCGCCTATTGAAGAAATACATGGTCTTGATAACCCGACATAGGTAGTAAAGGTAAATTCTCTCTATAGATTTGATGAAGGTGATATTCCTCATAATAAGTCTGCAAGCCAATGCTTAGATGAGTTTGACAGTTTTATTGTTAAACAAGAAAACTTCAATGCTTATGTTGGTAGACAATTGAAACATAATGCTTATATGATTGAACACTTGAGTGATTATATGTCTAGAGTTAAAGGTGCACTTAAACTCATTAGTAAATATGCTTCTATGGTTACCACTCAAGTAGAACAAATACTTAAACCACAAAATGATTTTCTCAATGAATTAAATAGTAAGAAAAATGATAATGTTGTAAGAGTTATGACTAGAGGGGGTAGTATGACTCAGGAACCTTTGTATCCTGAGGGCCACCCTAAAAGAGCTGAGCAAGATTCTCAGAGAACTAATGATGATGCACCTAGTCCTTGTAAGAAGAAGAAAAAGAAAAATGGTAAGACTTTGCATGCTTCTAGTGAACCTATTGTTGACACACCTGAGAATCCCAATCATATTTCTATTTCTGATGCTGAAACACAATCTGGTAATGAATATGAACCTAGTGAAAATGATAATGATGATGTTCATGTGGATGCTCAACCTAGAAATAATGATGATGTAGAGATTGAACCAGTTGTTGATCTTGATAACCCACAATCAAAGAATCAATGATATGATAAAAGAGACTTCGTTGCTAGGAAGCACGGTAAAGAAAGAGAACCATGGGTTCAGAAACCCATGCCTTTTCCTCCCAAACCATCCAAGGAAAAGGATGATGAGGATTATGAGCGCTTTGCTGAAATGATTAGACCTATCTTTTTACGTATGTGTTTGACTGATATTCTTAAAACAAATCCTTATGCTAAGTATATGACACATATTGTTACAAATAAATGAAAGATACCGGAAGTTGAAATTTCCACCATGCTTGCCAATTATACTTTTAAATGTGGAATACCAAAGAAACTAGGAGATCCAGGAGTACCAACTATACCATGCCCCATTAAAAGAAATTATGTTAAAACTGCTTTATGTGATCTTGGAGCCGGTGTTAGTGTTATGCCTCTCTCTTTATACCATAGACTTGATTTGAATAAGTTAACACTTACTGAAATATCTTTGCAAATGGCCGATAAATCAATTGCTATACCTGACAGTATTTGCGAGGATGTGCCTGTTGTGGTTGCAAACGTTACTATTTTAACGGACTTTGTTATTCTTGATATTCCCGAGGACGATAGTATGTTGATTATCCTTGGTAGACCCTTTTTGAATACTGCAGGGGTTGTTATTGATTGCAACAAAGGCAATGTCACTTTTCATGTTAATGGTAATGAGCATACCGTACACTTCCCGAGGAAACAACCTCAAGTCCACAGTATCAATTCTATTGGAAAATTTTCAACGATCACTATTGGAGGTTTTGAACTACCTCTTTCTACTGTCAAGAAGAAATATGATATTCTTGTTGTTCGGGACATGCATATCCCCGTTGAGGTACCCTAGTGTCATTCGAAAATTCTCCAGTTTCATGTTATTCGGAAAGAGTTTGTTAACAAGACGTGATCAACCTTGTTAGTGGATTCCTTCTGATGAGCATGAGATGGATAAAGTTAGAAGGACAACTCTCTGTACCCTCCATTTACTTTCTGTTATTTAGATTAAATAAGGTAAAATAATATTTTCTATCTGTTTTCTGAATTATCCTTGCAATACCCCAAAAATAAAAGTTCTCCTAATGTCCCAAAAATGAAATATGATTTTTTGTGGGATATTTAAGAATATTTGGCACTGAGAACACACCACGGGGCCACACCACCTAGACACGAGGGTCCAGGGCGCGCCCACCCCCCTGGACGCGCCCCCTACCTCGTGGGCCCCATGTGCCCCCCTCCACTTATTCCAGCACCCACGCACTTCATCTTCCTCTAGAAAAAAAACCCTCCCATAGCTCAAACCCGTGTTCTAGCTCATCTTGCTTCCACTTTCGATCTCCTTACTCAAAGCTCCATTCACAAAACTGTTTGGGGAGATTGTTCTTCGGTATGTGACTCCTCCAATGGTCCAATTAGTTTTTGTTCTAGTGCTTTATTTATTGCAAATTTTTGCTGCTAAGGTGACCCTGTTCTTGAGCTTGCATGTCAAATTTATGTGGTCCCAAGTAGTTTTAATGCATGATATAGTCTCTAGGAACTTGTGGGAGTAGTTGCTATCAATCTTGTTGAGTTTGGTTCACTTTTGTTTTGAGTCACTAAGACTTCAGAAATCTTTCAGAGAAAAATGCATAGGAAAATTTACCAAGGTGGTTCCTCAAGGAAGCAAGTACCGAGGCTCACGATACATGAGATGGACGATGAACCATCGAGGGAAGCTCAAGTGCGGCCTTGTGAATGGCCTTCGGAGGAGTTTATGGTCCAGGCAGGCATCAAGGATGAATTTGACATGTACGTGCGTAATGCTGATCTTGAGGACTTCGTGTCAGATAAGTGCCCACAGTACCACTACCTAACTGATTCCTTTGTGAGAAGATTTAAATTTACATCCTCACATAATTCTCATACTGTTTTATTTGATCTTTATGATAAATCATATACCATGGACTTAGAAGATTTGAATGATGCTTGTAAGATCCTGCAGTGGGGTAATATTAGTGAACCTCGCAAATCTGAATATAAAGACTTTCTTGCTAGTATCATTGTGGGGGAATCTAGAGAAATCACACAAGCTACCATAGGGAGCATTCATTTCCCTTCCATACATTATTTTGCTCTCTTCGTTGGTAGATGCATTAATGGTAAAGATGAGGTAAAGATGAGGTTTGCCACATGTGCGTTCCGATCTCTGTGTCCTCAAGAGTGCGGTATTAGGTGATAAAAAAATAACTTGGGGGCTATTATTGCACGAAGTTTACATCTCAATGGTTTAAGTGGAGATTTGTTTGGTGGAATTTATGCAACTCGTGTGGCTAATTATCTTCCTGTACACATACATGAAAATGTTATGAAGTTGCCTCCTACTTATCTAGATTATAATGCTATGGTTCGCCATCAATTTGGTGAGAGGAATGAACAATTCCTCTAGTAACGACTAATCTTTGATAGACGTCGCACTGTCCATATTGCTCTCCCTGCTCCTACTTTCTTTGACTTTCAGAAAAAAAGGAGATATGTTATAACCAGGGAGGAGGCGAATGATTATGAGGAGAGGACGGAGGCGGCTTGTCTCCAAGCTACAGGTCATCAGGCAATAGCCGCCGCATCGTAGTACAAGCCCAACTACGACTTTGGATATCCATCAGGCCAGCAGTGGCCATAGACCAACTTATGCCAAAAGCCTAAGCTTGGGGGAGTACGTATTTCTCACCGACATTACATTCATGTTCACACACTCATTCCAGTTTTCGGTGCTCATTCTTTTTCATTGTACTATCCATGCTAGTTTATTTTCTTTTCTAAGCCTTCTTCTTGTGTGTCTGAAAAACCTTAACAAAAACCAAAAAAAATTAGTGTAGCTTTTAGCTAGCTTACTATTCATGCATGTAGTAGTAGTAGTAATAAAAAGAAAACCCAAAAAGATTTCTTGTTCTTTTTTTGCTTGTTGGGAGCTTTCCCGTGTAAATAGTTTTATTTTTTTCTTTGGGGGTCAAGAGGAGAAGACCATGATGAAAATGTTGAGTGCCTCTCATATGCATTACTGTTGATTTAACCAAGAGCCATATTACCTTGTCTTCTCCTTTGCATTAAATGCTTGCAGATTCTAGCTTAGTCCAATGCACATGCACTATTATTATTATCCACACCATTCGGTCGTGCGAGTGAAAGGAAATAATGGTGATATATGATGAACTGACCAAGATGAGAGAAGCTGGTATGAACTCGACCTATCTTGTTTTTGTAAATATGATTAGTTCATCCTTCCTGATTCATCCGATTATGAATGAAACATGCTTGCAATGACAACTAGAGATTATAGTTGCTCATGGCATCCTTAATTATTTAGGAGTTATAATAGTTTACCTGGCGTGCCAGCATGCTATTAAAATGGTTGTGATGTGGTATGATAGGGTGGTATCCTCCTTTGAACGACTCAAGTGGTTTGACTTGGCACATGTTCACGCATGTAGTTGAAACGAAACCAACATAGCCTTCACGATATTTATGTTCATGGTGATTTATATCCTACTCATGCTTGCACTTATTGTTGATTAATCCTAATGCATGTTCATGACTATTGTCGCTCTCTAGCTGGTCGCTTCACAGTCTCTTTCTAGCCTTCACTTGTACTAAGCGGGAATATTGCTTATGCATCCAGAGTAAACCTTCAAATGAAATTTGCATGTGGTATTCCATATGAGTCCACCATACCTTCCTATATGCGGTATTTATCTGCCGTTCCAAGTAAATTTGTATGTGCCAAACTCTAAACCTTCAAATGAAATTCTGTTTTGTATGCTCGAACAACTCATGTATCAACTAGGGCTGTCTATATCTTCCATGCTACGTGGGTTATTCTCATGATGAGTGGACTCTGCTCGTCATTCACGAGAAAATGGTCGGTAACCAGGATGCCCAGTCCCATGCTCAAATCCAAATAATTAAATAAAACTCCCCTAGGACTGTTGTTGGTATGGATAGTACCCGTTGTTTCGGGCCAGCCGTGGAGTGTGCTTGTTGGTGGTGGGGGAGTATAAACTTTACCATTCTATTTGGGAACCTCTTATAATGTGTGTAGCATGGAAGATAATGAGAACTCTTGGTTGTTATGTTGACAATGAAAGTTTGCCACTCAAAATATTATTTATCCCTATTTAAAAACTCGAGCTGTGGCACCTCTGCAAATCCCTGCTTCCCTCTGCGAAGGGCCTATCTATTTACTTTTATGTTGAGTCATCATCCTCTTATTAAAAATCACCAGTTGGAGAGCACCGCTGTCATTTGTATGCATTGCTATTAATTTACATTGATTATGATTGTGAATGGATCTCTTTTACCATGAATTACAATGTCTAGTCAGTCCTTGATCTTCAGAGGTGCTCTGCATTTATGTTTTGCGGTCTCAGAAAGTGCTGTCATCCGAGATTTATTATTATTGCTCGCTAGTTGATTATGCCATTGATATGAGTAAACATGAGACCTAAAAGTTATTGTGAATTTGGTTAGTTCATAATCTTTGCTGAAAACTTGAATGTTGGCTTTACATATTTGCAACAACAAGAGCAAACAGAGTTTATAAAAGTTTTTCTTTATCACTTTCAGTTTGTCAACTGAATTGCTTGAGGACAAGCAAAGGTTTAAGCTTGGGGGAGTTGATACGTCTCCAACGTATCTACTTTTCCAAACACTTTTGCCCTTGTTTTGGACTCTAACTTACATGATTTGAATGGAACTAACCCGGACTGACGCTATTTTCAGCAGAATTGCCATGGTGTTATTTTTGTGCAGAAATAAAAGTTCTCCGAATGACCTGAAAATCTACGGAGAATAATTTTGGAATTTATAAAAAATACTGGCGAAAGAATCAAGACCAGGGGCCCACACCCTATCCACGAGGGTGGGGGGCGCGCTCCCTGTCTCATGGGCCCACTGAGGCTCCACCGACCTCGACTACAACTCCATATATTCACTTTCGGGGAGAAAAAAATCAAAGAGAAGGATTCATCGTGTTTTACAATACGGAGCCGCCGCCAAGCCCTAAACTCTCTCGGGAGGGCTAATATGGAGTCCATTTGAGGCTCCGGAGAGGGGAATCCGTCGCCATCATCATCAACCTTCCTCCATCACCAATTTCATGATGCTCACCACCGTGCGTGAGTAATTCCATCATAGGCTTGCTGGACGGTGATGGGTTGGATGAGATTTACCATGTAATCGAGCTAGTTTTGTTAGGGTTTGATCCCTAGTAACCATTATGTTCTAAGATTGATGTTGCTACGAGTTTGCTATGCTTAATGCTTGTCACTAGGGCCCGAGTGCCATGATTTCAGATCTGAACCTATTTTGTTTTCATGAATATATGTGAGTTCTTGATCCTATCTTGCAAGTCAATAGTAACCTACTATGTGTTATGATCCGGCAACCCCGAAGTGACAATAATCGGGACTACTCCCAGTGATGACCGTAGTTTGAGGAGTTCATGTATTCACTAAGTGTTAATGCTTTGGTCTGGTACTGTATTAAAAGGAGGCCTTAATATCCCTTAGTTTCCAATAGGACCCCGCTACCACGGGAGGGTAGGACAAAAGATGGCATGGAAGTTCTTTTCCATAAGCACGTATGACTATATTCGGAATACATTCCTATATTACATTGATGAACTGGAGATAGTTCTGTGTCACCCTATGTTATAACTATTTCATGAGGAATCGCATCCGACATAATTGTCCATCACTGATCCATTGCCTACGAGCTTTTGACATATTGATCTTTGCTTAGTTACTTTTCTGTTGCCACTGCTACAATTACTACAAAAATGCTACTATTACTTTTGCCACCGTTACCGTTACTTCCATACTACTTTGCTACTAAATACTTTGCTGCAGATATTAAGTCTTCCAGGTGTGGTTGAATTGAGAACTCAACTGCTAATACTTGAGAATATTCTTTGGCTCCCGTTGTGTCGAATCAATAAATTTGGCTTGAAGACTCTATCCTCGAAAACTGTTGCGATCCCCTATACTTGTGGGTTATCAGACCCGACGGCATAGAGCACAAAGCTACTGAAAGGATAAAAAAGGGGGACAGTGTAGAAGGAAGACTTACAAACACGGTTTCATAGCAAGGATAATAAGCGTCGGGGCAAAAGCATTACATGTTCTTTACGCTCCCCACGGGGTTCGCTTTGCTTCCTCGGAGGGAGCAAAAGAAGGAGATTCCAGGAGATCCTAACTGCGGCTGCAACCGCCGATGCCATCATCAACGGTGGGCCATGAGAAGCCGTCTCCAACCCCGTTCAGGTCACCATCGACGACGAGTTGGTACAGCTGCCGCACTTCGGGCGTGGCGAGAGCTTGGGGGTGCATAGCTGTCGTCGCTCGTCTCCGGAGACTCGTTAGGCTCGGGAGAGCTGCTGGATTCCCAGGGGCCACCGTTGCTGGTAGGAGAGCTGTCGGCAGGGACGAGAGCAAGCACAGCGTCCATCGTTGTGCCGCCCTGGCGGCTCCCATGAGGGCAGCACTCCTGGCGGCGCCCTTCCCTGTCAAAGACCTTGAAGGACGACGTGGAGGCGCCGTCAAACTCGAAGTGGACGACGGAAGCCCCATTAGGATGGCACATGTAGGCGATCTCGCCCCATCCTCGAGTCATGAAGACACCGGCAGGGGGGATGACCTCGACCTCTGCCTCCGAAGCCTGGCTCCAGTACCCGGCGTGCTGCAATCACAGCTCAGCAGGACCCCTCGCCGGCATCACCTCAGCGAAGAACCTCGGTAGCTGGATCCAAGATGGCGGTGGCATCGCTGTCCACACCACGAACTCGCGCAAGGAGCCCTTGGCATGGGTTTGGGGACCTGCAGCCCGAGCAACCCCAGCTGGACGACCTCGACCACGGCCCAAGCGGCGAGGGGTGCAACCCCCTTGCTCTTGCGCGTACAAGGGCAACAGGTAGCCAGGAGGAGGCCGCTCGCACCAAGGCCTCGCCACCTCCCGCCTGTCGTCGGTGCCACGTGGGTGGCTGAACCTCTTCTTCGGCGGAAGTGGTTCTCGCCCCTTGCAGGGAATTTTTCCTTTCTCAGCATCACAAAATCTCCTTACCGGCGCCATGGGCGTCATGGTAAGCCGGCGCGGCAAGGAGGAAGAAGAAGAGGATGGCGACAAGAAGAAGGAGATGAGCAACGGGAGCATAACCCTCTCCCCATTTATATTCTGAAGGAGGTCAATCACGGGCCTCCACGATCTCGCATAATGATGATTTTTTGTGCATGCAGCAGGGTCTCAACAAGTCGAGTAGTTGCCGAGGTAGCGTGGGGAAGCGGAGATGCCCAGGTCCAATCGAGTCGCTACGTGTCGACCAAGGCCACAGACTATTGGGGCCCGCTGCGCTTTTCCCTTGCCCCTTTGGCTTCACCTCGAAGCCAAGACCGAGCGCACCTTGGGCCCGAGGGCTACTGTCGGCGTCCTGGGAACGGGGGTACCTAGACTTGGCTGCCTGTGCCCTGTGGCATGGCTCCATCAGCAGCCTGGTACGGCCAAAATTCAGCGACCGCAACTCAAGACTCTCGTGAGGGGCCAAGCCTCGCGAGGCGGGCGACAACAACACCTCCCTAGGGGCAGTCTCCCTAGGCTGGCTCCCGAGGAGCTGAGATATCTATGCAAGGTGCACCTCGCGAGGTTCGCGTGACGTGAGCCATGACGTCCAAGGCCAGGCGGGCACAATGTACAAGTTTCCCCTTTGGTGCTAAGGGTGCAAGCACAGGCGCGGAGTCCTGAGGAATTAGGCAAAGGTTTCCATATCGGTGCAACAAGATCAAGGACCGTTAGGGTGGCAGAATGGAGGTCATCGTGGAGCCCGGCGCAGCGTCACCACCAGATATTTTGGCAGGCGAAGACCACTTTTGTCATGATAACTTGTACTAGCTATTCCCCTTCAAATTTGGCTGTTGTGGGATCCCTTCCCGCCGATATTTGGGAAGAGGACCAAGACCGCTATAAATAGGGCCTAGCCACCACCATAGGGGACGAGAGGAGAGAGAGAGATCATCTGAATTGGGATCGGATCCACTCCATCTTACACACACACCACAAGCACATTCGAGACCAAGAACACCTCTCCTCCAGAGGCTGTTCATCCCTTGTACTAGTTCATCCTCAGCCCCACGAGGCAATGCACCACACACACTGGAGTAGGGTATTGCACCGCAAGGTGGCCTGAACTAGTATAATCCTCAGTGTCCCTTCGTCGAGCTAGGCCGTGGAATCGTAGGGTGAGCACGCTGGGGAGAGAGTGTTCTTCGTACACACCCCAGAGTTTGCACCTCTCAAGGGTTTGCGGAACCCGAAATCCGACAGTGATGACCTCCGTCCTACCGTCCTGGCGATCCTGGTCTTGTTGCATTGAAATGGAAACCTTTGGTTGATTCCTTGGGACTCCGCGCCTACACTTTCATCTTTAGCACCAAAGAGGAAACATGTCGTCTTGCGCCCGCTAGTGCCCGCCTGCCCTTGGTCGTCATGGCTTGCGTCATCCGAACCTCACGAGGTGGGGGCTTGCATAGAGATCTCCGCCCCTCGGAAGCCAGCCTAATGAGGCTGCTGCTTCTGGGGGTCTTGATGTCGTCTACCTCGCGAGGCTTGGCCCCTCACGAGGGTCTTGAGTGTCAATGCTGAAGATGGGCCATACCAGGCCGATGAAGGAGCCACGCCATGGGCCACATGTAGGCAAGTCTGGGTACCCTGGTTCCCAGAACGCCAAGAGTAGCCTTCAGGCCCAAGGCGCGTTCGAACTTGGCTTCGAGGCGACGCGAAAGGGCAAGGGCGAAGCACCATGGGCCCCAACCGCTTGTGGACCAGTTGACACATGGCGCAGGGCGAGTGGTGGCCACCTCCACTTCCCCATGCAGCCCTGGCAACTGCTAGACTTGACGGCCGCCTGTCGCTAGCATGGCCTTGCCAGACTTGACCATTGTACTCAGCCTTGGCTCCCCCTTCTTCTTGCTATCTTGTGATCTTGTGGTTCGCCTTCCAGCCTCGGCGCCACGCCACTCTCTCTTCGTGTACATGGCCCCCAGGTTGAAGAAGAATAAGGGGAAACCCAGTGCTCCTGCTGAATCTTGGTTGGGCTTGGAGCCTGCGCTCGATCGATCGACGGTGATCAACTCGGAGGGGCTGGCCAAGGTCCAGCCAGCCCTCGCCGCTAACTCCAATGAGTGGAAGGCGACGACAGTCTGGCCCGCCTCCCGGTTTATGGGGGACATGGAAGCCACTAAGATCCCCATTCATCTTCACGCTCTTCTGGCCGGATTGGTCCCTCCTTTCTCCAACTTCCTCAATGTCGTAATCTCGCATTACCAGCTCCAAGTGCTGCATCTGGACCCTGCGTCCATTACCCTCTTGGCCACCTTCGCCTTCCAGTGCGAGGCCATGGTGGGCATTACCCCATCCGTTGCCTTGTTTCGCCATTTCTTTTCGCTCCATCTGGTCGATGACCATCAGTGTTCACGGTGCGTGGCCTTCCAGCCCGAAGTGGCGACAGGTGGCTCGGACATCGACTTCGCACTTCGCCTGGACATGAAGGGGTTCCGAAAGCAATGGGTGTTCGTGGACGCCACAATGTTCAGCCCTCTACTCCTGCTTCCACGAAGTCCGATGCAATCCAGCTCCTGTTGGGACTACGAGAAGCTTTCCAATCGCCAGCTCGCCTTTGTTTGGGCCAGTTTGGCCAGATTGAATAAGGCCGGAGTGATGTCTCCGATGGTGGTGAGGGAGTTCGTCAAGCGGTGCATCGCCCCGCTTCAGCACCATTCCCGTACGATGTGGACCTTCACCGGTCCTACAGACCCCATAAGGCTCCAGGTGCCTTCGCTTCCTCCCAAGACACTATGCGCGGTGCTCGGGCTATTAACTAGCAACCCAACGCCCGCCAAGATTCTGGAGGACGGCTTCCTCCTATACAACTATTCGAACAAGGAGAGCTTCACGAGGCAGATGCCCCTTTCAGATGAGTGGGGGCTGCGTTCGGGGGGCATTGCAGGCCCCCGCGAGACTCCCGTCTTGGTGACTCCAGTGCTTGTTGATTCTACAAAGCGCGCCCCAGATGTGGGCGCAGGGGGGTGAACACCGCCAGAGGCCCCCGAGGCAAGGCATGAGGAGTTGACATCACCTGGAGCTCCCGAGGTAGTCGCTCTAGGAGCCCCCATGTGCGCTCTTGAGGTTGCCGTCCCCAAGCAAGCGTGGCCCGTCGCCCGTGCGGAGGCCACACCTGAGGCCCAGGCGCGTGCTCCCGAGGTGGCCATGAGCTTCCCAGCCTCTGAAGAAAATGCCCAAGTCTCCGGCCCACTTCGCCCGAACGTCGGGGCACTCCGCAAGAGGAAAGGGCTTTGGGGCTACAACAGGGATGGCCTCCGGCCCCTGAAAGAGAGGAAATATATAGTAGTGAACGGGTAAGTGCCTATCTCCGTGAGCAATGCTCTTTCCTGATCCTACCCCCAAGGTCTCTCCGATTGCGAAGGCGAAAGCTCCTGAGGTTTGCCCCTTGGGGGCTCTTGGCTCGATGTCGACTTCGGGCTCCCTGCGCCAGGCACCTGCGTGAGGGATGAGGACGGCTCGCGAGCCGAGCACTTCGCCGGTTGTCTGATGGCCTGGTCCTTCTGCATCCTTGCTCCGCGGTCACCTCATGGGCATCGGAGGTGTGCCGAGGGCTCCCCCGCTAGTCCTCGCCAGCGGGTGGGTTCCCTCAGTGCCGGCCCCGTCCTCGAGTGCTAGAGCTCCGCCACTTGATCCCCCTGCTGAGGCTGATGAAATGGCTGGGGGAGCGCCGGCTACCAACCCCTTGAAAGGCACAAGTGGAGTGCCTCGCGTTTTTCCGGCAGCCCCCTGCGCCGAGGGGCCTGGCCACGCGCTGGAGCTTGCGCGCGGGCGCAGCGCTGTTTGTCATGACCTTTTTCAAGAAGCCATCAGCGCATCGGGCTGGCTCGGGGAAGAACTCGTTGATGTCGATGTACGCCTTGAGTCAGAGAATCATCGCCTGGCACGGGAGTGGCACAAGCTGAAGGTTGCCAACAATCTTGGGCGTCGGCAGCACGAGTGAGCCTGCACGAATGCTGAGGAGTCCCTTGCGGCTTCTCGCGAGGCTTGTGCTCGTGCCATGGAAGAGGTCATGGCCGCTGACCGTCGGCGCAGGGAGGCTGAGGAGTGGGAGAAGGAGCTTCAGGCATTGAATGCTGCCCTTGAGCAGCGAATTTAGGCGCGGCGAGCCGCGCTGTCGACATCGCCGAGGGTAGCCCCCTCTAATGGGATGGAGTTCCAGGGGTGCGAGGAGGCGCTGCTGGTTGAGGCCTTAGAGCACAGCCTGGAGCTTGAGCGACTGGAAGTTAGGGAGCGCCATGTTGTTGCAGCCGAGGATGCCGTCACTGTCCGAGAAGCTAAGATCCAGCAGGAAGTCAATCAGAAGGTGGAAAAGATCCGTGAGCCCCTTGCAAGAGAATACCACCAGAAACTAAGGCTTCAGGAAATCAAATCTTAGCAACAGCAGGTTGAGATGGAGGGCAGAAGCACCCCCCTCAGGGAGAATCTGGCTCCCACGACGCAGCGTGAGGTGGCCGCCAAGGAGGCTGAGGCCTCCATCCAGGCAGAACTATCTTCGCTCCAAAGGCAGGTCACGGACGCTGAGTACCTCGTGGGTCAGGCCATGGATGAGGCGGGTCGCCGCCGGACAATGTAGCGCAAGCACTCTTCAATGCTCGAAGGTCTCAGGGTGAGGGCCAATTGGGCCCTGGACACGATCTGTGAATAGAGTGTCCCATGGCCTCATGAGGACGACAATGCTGCCTACCTCCACTTCTTCACCCAAGTTGTGATCCATTTGGAGGATTGGACCGCAAGAGCTCACCAGTTTCTTGAGGAAAGAAGTCGAGGTCTCCTTGGGCATGCATTCTAGCGCGTCTTCAGCCACCTCCTCAGCCTCGATCTTGACTTGATTTTGATGCCGCGGTAGCCCCCGTGCCCGGGGCCACTCCGGGCGTCCTGGAGAGGTCGGTGGAAGACCACATGGATGACCTGATTAAGCAGCTTCCTACCGAGGGAGATGTGGACGCGCTCCCATCCAGGAATGGTGATGCGAGCAACGAGGACGATGATGATGTTGGCGGCGACATGCCTCGCTACGCTCTTATTTGCTGTTTTGCCTTGTACTTAACAAAGCTTTCGGATACTACCCCGAGGGGGTGTGAGAGCATTTGGAGAGGAGAGTTCCTCTATTATGTATGAAATGAGAAGATGCTTTTGAGGTAGGTGGTGAGAGGTCGCGTTTCGAGCCAAGAGGCCTTTGACGAAAGCCAATACCGCAACTTATCTGGGTGCAGATGGTCTTGGATGAGTTCCCATGGCGTGAGGATGCCTTTCCTGCAAGATGGCATCCCGAGGCTGATGAATACCTAAGACTACTAAGGAGCCCGCAGACCTTCCTAAGAGTGCCTGGTGAGGAGCTAAATACCGAACCTTGGCAAGGTGCACGCATTGTGGCCCTGTGTCAGCCGTTTGAGTGCCGCTTGAGGCAGCTCAAGCGTGTGTAGTGCGCAAAGCATCCCCAGCCCCCATTCACGAGGCACTTATGGGGGTGGGTAGCAGGCCTGAGTCCCATGCCTTTAGACAGAAACCAAAGCAGGAAAACACTATGAATTGAGGGAAAAACATTTTTTCTTTGGCAAGAACACGAAACTCCAAGTTTTACTCCGAAAAGAAGGAAAATAAAGCTACAGAAAGAAGTCAAACAAAAAGACCAATAGCCGCGTCCGGCACCTAGGCTAGTCTTCGTCTTCCCACCAGCAAGGAGATAAGTGCTTCCACTTGGCGTGGGCATAGTCATTGGGGGACAGTGTCGACGGCCAGCACGGAGCATGGTGCTTCCACTTGGACGTGGGGTGGAGCCCCCGTGAGGCCCAAGGGCGACACTCTGGAAACTCCGGGGCATGTACAGCCCCACTCATTATTACATCAGAGTGTCACGGGCGGAGATCTTCATGAACGTCTTTGGCACCTGGACAGGGCCCCACCCTGCGCCTCCCCCTACCATTGTTGGGGCGTCCGAAAACCAGGACGGGGCCAAGGGGCAAGGGGGATACTGGCGGTGCCCTGGCAACCGCAGGACCTTTGCTGGGGGGAAGGGCTTGTCGGCGCCTACCCCGGCAAGGGCCTACCTCCGAGTGGCACGCGCAGCCGATGTCGTGGTGCTTTGCCCTGGGTTGCGCGGAGTGGGGCCTGGCACCGGGCCTCCACCGCGCAGCCCCCAGTGCACTGCCTCTTGCTGCAACGGGGCCGCCGTCCTGGGGTTCAAGTTCGTTGTTGAGGCTTGGTTGACCTACGGTCTATGGTCAGCGTAATCATGTCCCTGAGATAGGTTATACCAGGTGGCTGTCGCTGATGATGGCGTCAATGAAGCCCCATGGTGGCCCGCAGAGAGCTTCGGGCTCGCTCGATCCCATCACCCATGCCGGTGGGGAAAACAATTGTGGACTTCTTGGCGAATATGGCAGGTCTGCCGCTAGAGGCATAGTGGTGTCCATGGCTCTCGCCCTTGAGCCGTTGCCTGGCCGTTCGTCATCTCCGTCTTCTTGGCCCGGCACGGGGCTGCGGTGACCATAGGGCAGCATCTCGGTGCGGCCCTAGAGGGGGCCGCCCAAGCTTGCCACACCTGTAGGCACTGTGTCCCTACTAACGCGACTGGTGCTACGACCTAGGCCGGCACCGCGAGGTCCGTCGGGCTCCTCGAGGGGAGGCGCATAGGCCCTGCAGAGGCAAGCGCGCGCCCCTGGCAGCGCTTGTGACGTGGGCAAGGTGCAGAAAGGTGCCTCACCCCTACATGCGGCATCCAGCAGCTCCACGACTCGCTCCAGCAAGGCGTCGTGGCCGACCTCCGTCAATCTGCATCGGAGAAATTCCCAAGCTATGACGGCATGGCCCGCATATTCTCTTGCTCCCGACGAGTGTGTGGCACCGTCGCCACGGCGTAGCTTGAGGATCGCATGGTGGAGCAGTTGCGGTGCAGGGTAGAAGCAAGTACCGGCAGCCCACGCCGCACGCGGCTGGCGGCGCGCGAGCCGCTTGGAGTTCGGAGTTGAGGTCCTCCTGGATGGAAGGCACCGCCTGAGTAGGCCAAGAGGCCCAGGGTTCAGCGTGGGCTTGGGGAGCGTCATCCATGGGAACGGTGAGGTGATGGCGATTTGACCGGAGGAAGAGATACTCTGCGTCATCCCTACCTGGCACGCCAAATTTCGGATTCAGGGCTTCGCAAAACCCTTGTAAGTTCGAACACTAGGGTGCGTGCGAAGAACTCAACTTCCCCTATCTGCCTAATCGCCATCTCTATGATCTAGCTCGTGGTAGAGGAAAGGAAATGGCACAGGATAGTATACCCAGGTTCAGGCCACCTATCGGTGAGTGGCCTTACTCCTGCAATGTGGTGGATTGCTTCGAGGTGGGCTGAGGAAGAACTAGTACAATTTGTGAACTACCTTGCGAGGTGTGTTCTTGATTGTGGTGGTGAGGGAGGTCTGAATGATCCGCCCCTTCTATGTGGTGGCTAAGCTATATTTATAGTGGCCTTGGTCCTCTTCCACCAAAATTTAGGCGGGAAGGGATCCCAAAACGACCAAATTTGAAGGAAGATAACTAGTACATGTTATCCAGACTAAAGCTAATCTTCGCCTACAAAGCTTCTGATCCTGTCGCCACGGTGGGCTCGATGATGACCTCCGCCCTGCCGTCCTAGCGATCCTGGTCTTGTTGCATGGAAATGGAAAACCTTGGTTGATTCCTTGGGACTCCGGGCCTATGCTCTCCTCTTTACCACCAAAGAGGAAACCTGTCGTCCTGTGCCTGCTGGCGCTCGGGAGCCAGCCTAATGAGGCTGCTACTTCCGGTGGTATTGATGTTGTCTACCTCGCGAGGCTTGGCCCCTCGTGAGGGTCCTGAGTTTCGATGCTGAAGATGGGTTATACCATGCCGGTGAAGGATCCACGTCATGGGCCGCAGTTAGGCAAGTCTGGGTACCATGGTCCCCAGAATGTCGACAAATAGCTTAGGTTTCTTGCCAAACCACAGTTCATACGGTGTCGTCTCAACGGATTTAGATGGTGCCCTATTTAATGTGAATGCAACTGTCTCTAATGCATAACCCCAAAATGATAGTGGCAAATCACTAAGAGACATCACAGATCAAACCATATCTAATAAAGTACGGTTACAACGTTCGGACACACCATTACACTGTGATGTTCCAGGTGACGTGAGTTGTGAAACAATTCCACATTGTTTAAAATGAAAGCCAAACTCGTAACTCAAATATTCACCTCCACGATCAGATCGTAGAAAAGTTATTTTCTTGTTACGATGATTCTCCACTTCACTTTGAAGTTATTTGAACTTTTTAAATGTTTTAGACTCGTGTTTCATCAAGTAGACATATCCATACCTACTTAAATCATCCGTGAAGGTTAGAAAATAATGATACCCGCCACTTGCTTCAACACTCATTGCACCGCATACATTGGTATGCATTATTTCCAATAAGCCATTAGCTCACTCCACTGTTTCGGAGAACAGAGTTTTAGTCATCTTGCCCATGAGGCATGGTTTGCAAGTATCAAACGATTCATAATCAAGTTATTCCAAAAGTCCATCCACATGGAGTTTCTTCATGCGCTTTACACCAATATGACCTAAACGGCAGTGCCACAAGTATGTTGGACTATCATTATGAACTTTACATCTTTGGGCATCAATATTATGAATATGTGTAACACTACGATCGAGATTCAATAAACTATTTACATTGGGTGTATGACCATGGAATGTTTTATTCATGTAAACAGAACAACAATTATTCTATGACTTAAATGTATCTGTATTGCAATAAAAATGATCCAATCTTAATCATGCTCAACGCAAACACCAAATAACATTTATTTAGGTTCAACACCAATCCTAAAAGTATAGGGAGTGTGCAATGATGATCATATAAATCTTGGAACCACTTCCAACACTCATCGTCACCTCACCCTTAACTAGTTTCTGTTTATTCTGCAACTCTTGTTTCGAGTTACTAATCTTAGCAATTGAACGATATCAAATATCCAGGGGTTACTACGAGCACTAGCAAGGAACACATCAATAACATGTAGATCAAATATACCTTTGTTCACTATGCCATCCTTCTTATCCGCCAAATATTTCGGGCAGTTCTGCTTCAAGTGATCATTACCCTTGCAGTAGAAGCACTCAGTCTCAGGCTTGGCTCTAGCTTTGGGCTTCTTCATGGGTGTGGCAACTTTCTTGCCATTCTTCTTGAAGTTTCCTTTCTTTCCCTTGCCCTTTTTTGAAACGGTAGGTCTAATTAACTATCAACACCTTGATGTTCTTTCTTTGATTTCTACCTCCGCTGATTTCAGCATCGCGAAGAGCTTAGGAATCTTTTACGTCATCCCTTGCATATTCATAGTTCATCACGAAGCTCTAGTAGCTTGGTGATAGTGTCTGGAGAAATCTGTAAATCACTATCTTATCTGGAAGATTAACTCCCACTTGAATCAAGCGATTGTAGTACCCAGACATTCTGAGCACATGCTCACTAGTTGAGCTATTCTCCTCCATCTTGTAGGAAAAGTACTTGTCAGAGGTCTCATACCTCTCAACACGGGCATGAGCCTGAAATACCAATTTGAACTCTTGGAACATATCATATGTTTTATGGCTCTTTTGAACCCCGATTCCAAGCCATAAAGCATGGCGCACTAAACTACCGAGTAGTCATCAGATCGAGCTTGCCTAACGTTCATAACGTGTGCATTAGCTCCTGCAACATGTCTGTCACCTAGTGGTACACCAAGGACATAATTCTTCTGTCCATCAATAAGGATAATCCTCAGATCACGAACCCAGTCTGCATTATTGTTACCAACATCTTTCAACTTAGTTTTCTCTAGGACCGTATATAAACAGGGGAGCTACATCGCGAGCTATTGATCTACAACATAATATGCAAAAACTTTTTGACTAAGTTCATGATAAATTTTAGTTCGATTAATCAAATTACTAATGAACTCCCACTTAAATTAACATCCCTCAAGTTATCTAAGTGATACATGATCCAAATCAACTAACCCATGTCCGATCATCACGTGAGATGGGGTAGTCATCAATGGTGAACATCTCTATATTGATCATACCTACTATATGATTCATGTTCGACCTTTCGGTCTCCAGTGTTCCGAGGCCATGCCTTTACATGCCGGGCTCATCAAGTTTAACCACAAGTATTTTCCGTGTGTAAATCTAGCTTACACCCGGTGTATGTGAACGTAGAGTCTATCACACCCGATCATCACGTGGTGTCTCGAAATGATAAACTGTAGCAACGGTACATACTTAGGGAGAACACTTTTATCTTCAAATTAAGGGAAGGGGTCATCTTATAATGCTATCGTCGATGTAAGCAAAATAAGATGCATAAAGGATAAACATCACATGCAATCAAAATATGTGACATGATGTGGCCATTATCATCTCGTGTTGTGATCTCCATCTCCAAAGCATCGTCATGATCTCCATCGTCACCGGCTCTACACTTTGATCTCCATCGTTGCATTGTGGTCATCTCGCCAACTATTGCTTCTACAACTATTACTAACTGATAGTGATAAAGTAAAACAATTACATGGCGCTTGCATTTCATAAGGCTCATGCCAATTGTTGATATTACAAAACATGATCATCTCATAGAATAACGTATAACTCATCTTGACCATATCACATCAGAACATGCCTTGTAAAAACAAGTTAAACGTTATCTACTTTGTTGTTGCAAGTTTTACATGGCTGCTACGGGCTTCTAGCAAGAACCGTTCTTTCCTATGGCACAAAACCACAACGGTGATTTATCAAGTTTTTCGTTTTAACCTTCTTCAAGGACCGGCCATAGTCAAATTCAATTCAACTATAGTAGGAGAAACAGACGCCCGCCAGCCACCTTTATGCAAAACAAGTTGCATGTCTGTCGGTGGAACCGGTTTCATGTACATGGACATGTAAGGTTAGTCCGGGCCGCTTCATTGGTGGTAAGCATTATGACCATCACCTCCCACAACTCTTTGTGTTCTACTCGTGCATATCATATACGCATACACATGGCTCATGATGCCACTGTTGGGGAAAGTTGCATGGAAACCAAATTTTCTCTCTACACACACGCATGATCTATCCATGGAGATTCATAGCTACGAGGGAGGAGATCATCTAAAAACCCTTGTCAATCGCTAAGGGGAAGCGTTTATCATGTGTTTGATGTAGTCGTACTCTTCGGGATCCGATCACGATCCAAACGATCTAGTGCCGAACGGAAAGCACCTCCAAGTTTAGCACATGTGCAGCTCGATGACGTCTCCTCCTTCTTGATCCAGCAAGCGAGAGAGGATAAGTAGATGGGGTCACAATAAACATGATGGCGTGGTGGTGATGGTCGTGGTGGAGCACCGATAGTGCTTCGCTAAGCGTTGTCGGGACGAGGCGGTGGAACTACAGAGTAACATGAAAGAGAGGGGCGCCAAGGGCTTGGTGTGTCCTCTTTGGGAACCCCTCCCCTCTATATATAGGTGGAGGGCATGGCAAACAGCACCTCCAAGCCCTAGGGCATGGCTAAGGGGGAGAGGACATGGACTCCAAGTCCAATCCTATTCCTACTAGGACTCGTTCCTTTTTTGCCTTCCCTAGCCACATGGGCTTTTGAGGACTTGGTGCGCCTAGCCCAATAAGGCCAGGGCGCCTCCCCGGAACCGATGCTAGCCCTTGGGTTGTGGAGAACCCACTTGTTGACTTCCGGACCCCTCCGGAATCCTCCGGAACCTTCTGGAAGCTTCCCGGTACAATGCCGAAAAAATTGCACCTTTTTCCGGAACCCAAAGTATGACTTCCCATATATAAATCATTACCTCTCGACCATTCCGAGACTCCTCGTGATGTCTGAGATCTCATCCGGGAGTTCGAAGAACATTTGGTTATCACGCATCAAATATTCCAATACTACTCTAGCGTCAACGAACGTTAAACGTGCGACCCTGCTGGTTCAGGAATTATCTAGTCATGACCGAGACACCTCTCCGGACAATAACCAATAGCGGGACATGGATGCCCATATTGATTTCGACATATTCCATGAACATCTTTTATCGGTTGAACCTTTGTAACAACATCCATAATTCACTTTGTCTGTCGGTATGTCACTTGCCCGAGATTCGATCGTCGGTATATCTATACCTAGTTCAATCTCATTATCGGCAAGTCTCTTTACTCGTTCCATAATATATCATCTTGTAAGTAACTCCTTAGTCACTTTGCTTGTAAGCTTCTTGTGATGATATATTACCAAGAGGATCCAGAGATACCTCTCCGTCACACAGAGTAACAAATCCCAGTCTCGAAACATGCCAACCCAATAGACACCTTCGGAGATACCTGTAGAGCATCTTATGATCACCCAGTAACGTTGTGACGTTTGATAGCACACAGGGTATTCCTCTGGTATCTAGGAGTTGCATGATCTCATGGTCAAAGAAACATGTATTTGGCATTAAGAAAGTAGTAGCAATAAACTGAACGATCATATACTATGCTAATGGTTGGGTCTTGTCCATCACATCATTCTCCTGAAGATGTGATCTCGTTATCAAATGACAACTCATGTCTATGGTTAGGAAACCTTAACCATATGTGATGAACGAGCTAGTCTAGCTAGTAGAGGATCACTAGGGACACGGTATTTGTCTATGTATCCATACATGTATTTATGTTTCCGGTCAAGACAATTCTAGCATGAATAATAAACCTTTATCATGATTAAGGATATATAATAATAACCATTTATTATTGCCTCTAGGGCATATTTCTATCATAATCCTATCATGTAAGTCATGTTGTTAGACAACGACGAACCTTCGAACTATGAAGAAGCTATATATGATGAGCCCAGATTCCGAAAAATGGCTTGAGGCCATGAAATCTGAGATAGGATTCATGTACGAGAACAAAGTATGGACTTTAATGGACTTGCCCGATGATCGGCAAGCCATAGAGAATAAATGGATCTTCAAGAAGAAGATTGACGCTGATGGTAATGTTACTGTCTACAAATCTCGACTTGTCACAAAGGGTTTTCGACAAGTTCAAGGAGTTGACTAAGATGAGACTTTCTCAATCGTAGTGATGCTTAAGTCTATCTGAATCATGTTAGCAATTGCCGCATTTTATGATTATGAAATCTAGCAAATGGATGTCAAAACTACATTCCTTAGAGGATTTCTGAACGAAGAGTTGTATATGATGCCACCAGAAGGTTTTGACGATCCTAAAGGAGCTAAAAATGTGTGCAAGCTCCAATGATCCATCTATGGACTGGTGCAAGCATCTCGGAGTTGGAATATACGCTTCGATGAGGTGATCAAAGCATATGGTTTTATACAGACTTACGGTGAAGCATGTATTTACAAGAAAGAGAGTGGGAGCTCTGTAGCATTTCTGATATTTTGTGTGGATGACATATTGTTGATTAGAAATGATATAGAATTTCTGGATAGCATAAAAGGATACATGAATAAGAATTTTTCAATGAAAGACCTCGGTGAAGCTACTTATATATTGGGCATCAAGATCTATAGAGATAGATCAAGACACTTAATAGGACTTTCACAAAGCACATAACTTGACAAATTTTGAAGAAGTTCAAAATGGATCAGTCAAACAAAGGGTTCTTGCATGTGTTACAAGGTGTGAAATTGAGTCAGAGTCAAAGCCCGACCACTGCAGAAGATAGAGAGAAAATGAAAGTCATTCCCTATGCCTGAGCCATAGGTTCTATCATGTATGCTATGTTGTGTACCAGACTTGATGTGTGCCTTACCATAAGTTTGGCAGGGAGGTACCAAAGTAATCCAAGAGTTGATCACTGGATAGTGGTTAAGAAGATCCTGAAGTACCTAAAAAGGACAAAGGATATGTTTGTCATTTATGGAGATGAAGAAGAGCTCGTCCTAAAGGGTTACATTGATGCTAGCTTCGACACGGATCTGGATGACTCTAAGTCACAGACCAGATATGTATTTATATTGAATGGTGGAGGTGTCAATTGGTGCAGTTCCAAGCAGAGCATCGTGGCGGGGTCTACATGTGAAGCGGAGTACATAGCTGCTTCGGGAACATCACATGAAGGAGTCTGGATGTAAGATTTCATATCTTATCTAGGTGTAATACCTAGTGCATCGGGTCCAATGACAATCTTTTGTGACAACATTGGAGCAATTGCCTTGGCGAAGGAATCCATATTTCGCAAGAGAAAAAAGCACATCAAGTGACGCTTTAACCCACTCGCGAAAATGTCAAGGATGGAGACATAGAAATTTGCAAAGTACACATGGATCTAAATGTGGCAGACCCGTTGACTAAGCCTCTTCCGCGGCCAAAACATGATCATCACCAAGACTCCAATGGTGTTAGATACATTACAATGTAATCTAGATTATTGACTCTAGTGCAAGTGGGATACTGAAGGAAATATTCCCTAGAGGCAATAATAAAGTTATTATTATTTATATTTCCTTATTCATGATAAAGGTTTATTATTCATGCTAGAATTGTATTGACTGGAAACTAAAATACATGTGTGAATACATAAACAAACACTGTGTCCCTAGTAAGCCTCTAGTAGATTAGCTCGTTGATCAAAGATGGTTATGGTTTCCTAACCATAGACATGAGTTGTCATTTGATGACGGGATCACATCATTAGGAGAATGATGTGATGGACCAGACCCATCCCTTAGCTTAGCATTTGATCATACAATTTATTGATATTGCTTTCTGAATGTCAAATACATATTCCTTCGACTATGATATCATACAACTCCCGAGGAATACCTTGTGTGCTATGAAACGTCACAACGTAACAGGGTGATCATAAACATGCTCTATGTGTATCTCTGAAGGTATCTGTTGAGTTGGCATGGATCAAGATTAGGATTTGTCACTATGTGTATCGGAGAGGTATCTCTCGGCCCTGTCGATATTACACATCACAAGAAGCTTGCAACTATAATGAATAAGGAGTTATTTATGAGATGATGTATTACAGAGCGAGTAAAGATACTTGCCATTAACGAGATTGAACAAGGTATGGAGATACCGACGATCGTATCTCGGGCAAGTAACATACCGACGGACAAAGGGAATTACGTATGTTGTCATATCGGTTCGACAGATAAAGATCTTCATAGAATATGTAGGAACCAATATGGGCATCCAGGTCCACTATTGGTTATTGACCCGAGAGGTGTCTCGGTCATGTATACATAGTTCTCCATCCCGTAGGGTCCGCACGCTTAACATTCGTTGACGATGTAGTGTTATATGAGTTATATGATGTGATGACCGAATGTTGTTCAGAGTCCCTGATGAGATCACGAACATGATGAGGATCTCCGGAATGGTCCGGAGGTAAAGATTGATATATAGGACAATGATATCCGGACACCGGAAGAGTTTTGTAGTGCACCGGGTAGTAATCGGGTCACCGGAAGGAGTTCCGGACACCCCGGGAGATATATGGGCCTTATGGGCCAAAGGGAGGGAACACAGTGATACGCATCCAATGTACCTATAATTTTTTAGTGTTCCATGCTATTATATTATCTTTTTTGGATGTTTTATATGCATTAATATGCTATTTTATATTATTTTTGGGACTAACCTATTAACCTAGAGCCCAGTGCCAGTTTCTGTTTTTTCCTTGTTTTTGAGCGCAAAAAAGGAATATCAAACAGAGTCCAAACGGAACGAAATTTACAAGGATTTTTCTTGGACGAGAAGACATCCACATGACTTGGAGTACACGTCAGGAGAGCTTCAAGGCAGCCATAAGAACGGAGGGCTCGCCCTGGGGGAAGGGCGGCACCCCACCCTTGTGGGCCCCTCGAGCGTCCACCGACCTATTTCTTCCTCCTATATATTCTCATATAATCCAGAAACCCTAGAGGCAGCATCGAAACCACTTTGCCACCGCCGTAACCTTCTTTTTCCGCAAGATCCCATCTGGAGGCCTTTTCCGGTACTCTGCCAGAGGGGCCTTCGACCATGGAGGGCATCTACGTCAACCCTATTGCCCTTCCGATGAAGTGTGAGTAGTTTACCACAGACCTACGTGTCCATACCTAGAAGCTATATGGCTACTTCTCTCTCTTTGATTCTCAATACCATGTTCTCCTTGATGTTCTTGGAGATCTATCCGATGTAATCTTCTTTTGCGGTGTGTTTGCCAAGATCCGATGAATTGTGGTTTTATGATCAGATTATCTATGAATATTACCTGAGTCTTTTCGGAATTCTTATATGCATGATTTGATATCTTAGTAGTTCTCTTTGAACTATCGGTTTGGTTTGGCCAACTAGATTGGTTTTTCTTGCAATTGGAGAAGTGCTTTGCTTTGGGTTCAAGATTGCGGTGCTCAATCCTAGTGACAGAAAGGGACACGACACGTATTGTATGGTTGTCATCGAGGATAACAAGATGGGGTTTTCATCATATTGCTTGACTTAATTCCGCTACATCATGTCATCTTACTTAATGCGTTACTCTGTTCTTTATGAACTTAATACTCTAGATGCATAATCGTTTCGGTCAACGTGTGGAGTAATAGTAGTAGATGCTCCTTTGAGTCGGTCTAGTTGACATGGACGTGATGCCAATATTCATGATCATTGCCTCAGATATCGTCATAACTTTGCTCTTTTCTATCAATTGCATGGAAGTAGTTTCTTTACCCACTGTAATATTTGCTATCCTGGGAGAAGCCTCTAATGACACCTATGGCCCCTGGTCTATTTTACATCTTATAAGTTTCTGATCTACTATTTTTCAATCTTTTACTTTCCAATCTATAAACCAAGAACCCAAAAATATTTACTTTACAATTCATCCATCACTATCAGATCCCACTTTTGCAAATAACCATGAAGGGATTGACAACCCCTTTATTGCATTGGGTGAAAGTTGTTTGATTGTTTGTGGAGGTATTTGGCGTTTTCTGTGTTGTCTCCTACTGTATTGATACCTTGGTTCTCAAACTGAGGGATATACTTACTCTACTTTGCTGCATCACCCTTTCCTCTTGAAGGGAAAAACCAACACAAGCTCAAGAGGTAGCAGGAAGAATTTCTGGCGCCGTTGCTGGGGAGATCTACGCTAAGTGAAGATATACCAAGTACAGTTCATAAAACCCTCATATCTACCATTTACATTATTTCCCATTCGCCACTCATTTTCCTCTCCCCCACTTCTAAAACGGCGCCAAGACATACCAATTTTGAAAATATTTGCCTTTTCTTCGCCCTTCTTCTGTTCGTCTTGTTTGCTTGTTTTTTGTGGACTTGTATGTTGGATTGCTTGCTTTGTCACGATGGCTCAAGAAAATACTAAATTATGTGACTTTTCCAACACCAATAATAATGATTTTATCAGTACTCCAATTGCACCTACTATTAATGCGGAATCTTGTGAAATCAATGCTTCTTTATTGAATCTAGTTATGAAAGATTAATTTTTTGACCATCCTAGTGAAGATGTGGCTTCCCATCTGAATAATTTTGTTGATTTCTTTGATATGAAAAAGAAAAGATATGTGGATAATGATATTTTTAAATTGAAGCTATTTCCGTTCTCACTACGAGATCGGGCTAAAACTTTGTTTTCGTCTTTGCCTAAAAATAGTATCGATTCATGGAATAAGTGTAAAGATTCTTTTATTGCCAAGTATTTCCCTCCTGCTAAGATCGTCTCCCTTAGGAACGACATTATGAATTTTAAACAACTTGGTCATGAGCATGTCGCACAATCTTGTGCGAGGATGAAACTTATGATAAGAAATTACCCTACGCATGGTTTGAATTTATGGATGATTATACAAAAAAATTATGTTGTATTGAACTTTGCTTCTAGAAATCTTTTAGATTCGGCCGCGGGAGGTACTTTAATGGAAATCACTTTAGGAGAAGCTACTAAACTCCTAGATAATATAATTGTTAACTATTCACAATGGCATACCGAAAGATCTTCCACTAGTCAAAAAGTGCTTACAATTGAAGAGATTAATGTTTTGAGTGGAAAGATGGATGAGCTTATGAAATTATTTGCTAACAAGGGTACTAATATTGATCCTAATGATATGCCCTTGTCCACTATGATTGATAATAATAATAATGAATCTATGGATGTGAATTTTGTTGGTAGGAACAATTTTGGTAATTTTAATCCTAGGCCTTTTCCTAGTAAATTTTAATCATATGCCTTTTCCTAGTAATCCCTCTAATAATTATGGTAATTCCTACAAGAATTAATATGGAAATTATAATAAGATGCCCTCTAATTTTGAGAATAGTGTTAAATAATTAATGAGTGCTCAAAAGAATTTTAATGCTTTAATTGAAGAAAAAACTGCTTAAGATTGATGATTTATCTAGGAACATGGATAGAATTTCTCTTGATGTTGATTCTTTGAAGCTTAGATCTATTCCACCTAAGCGTGATATCAATGAGTCTCTCAAAGGCATGAGAATTTCGATTGATGAGTGCAAATAAAGAACCACTAAGATGCGTGCTAAAAAGGATTGGTTTATAAAAACATGTTCTTCTAGTTTCCGCTAAAATAATGATGACGATCTTAAAGTAATTGATGAGACTCCCGTTGAAACTTTGTTTTCCAATATAAATATTAATAAATATGGGACTGGATATGAGTGAACTTTAGCTAAAAGGCGTCCCAATGATTCAGAGTTTTTAGATCTTGATGCAAAAATTGATAAAAGTGGGATTGGCGAGGTTAAAACTTTAAGTAGCAATAAACCCACGAGTTTGGATCTCAAGGAATTTAATTATGATAATTGTTCTTTAATAGATTGTATTTCCTTGTTGCAATCCATGTTGAATACTCCGCATGCTTATAATCAAAATAAAGCTTTTACTAAACATATTTTTGATGTTATGATGCATTCTCTTGAATTGGAAGTTTCTATTGCTAGAAAACTTTATGATGAGTGGGAACCCAACATTAAGATCAATATTAAAGATTATGAGTGCCATGCTTTGTGTGATTTGGGTGCTAGAGTTTCTACGATTCCAAAAACTCTATGTGATGTGTTAGGTTTCCGTGAATTTCGTGAGCGTTCTTTAAATTTGCATCTTGTGGATTCAACTATTAAGAAACCTATGGGAAGGATTACTTATGTTCTTATTGTTGAAAATAGGAATTATGTGCCCGTAGATTTCATTGTTCTTGATATAGATTGCAATCCTTCATGTCCTATTATTCTTGGTAGACCTTTCCTTAGAACGATTAGTGCAATTATTGATACGAAAGAAGGAAACATTAGATTTCAATTTCCATTAAGGAAGGTGCTACTTCTCGAGCTTGCGTTGTATTCCCTCGAAGAGGAAAGGGTGATGCATCGCAGTAGCATAAGTATATCCCTCCGTTTTTGAGAACCAAGGTATCAATCTAATAGGAGACCACGCGCGATTCCACTACAAAAAAAGACACATCCGTGACATTTTGGGCCGAATGAAAATTTTTTCAGTCATACTTATGACACTTCTATGACGATAATTGTGACAAAACCCGGTATCATCATAGATGTGGTGGGGTCCTACTTCTATGACAAAAAATCATGACAGAAAATGGGCTTTTCATCCTGGGAGGGCCGTAGACGCAGCTGCATGACATTCTTTGGGCCGTCCATGACGGAAAAAACCATGGTAGAAGCAAGGGCGAGGAAAATATCGAGGTGTTCCCGGTTACAGTGGGTGGTCGGGGCCGAGCGATGCACATTTCTCTCGTACACGCACGCGCGTGGGTTCGAGGCGTTGGGCTCTAACTGAACCCGAGCGAGGCATTGGGATCTAACTGAACCCGAGCGATTGCACTAAAGGCTACGTGTTACTGTACCCGAGCGATCGATCGATGGCTATTAACTAAACCGATCGAGCGATTCCTTCGCTACTTCTGCTAACTAAAGCCGATCGATGCTGCCTCTGGATGAACAGTGAGCGTTGCTGGAGGGGGGGGGG
>LR738712.1:487640816-487671793 GCA_902687465.1 Secale cereale
ATGATGCAAAACAAGTCTACATATGATGCACAACAAGTCTGTACAGGAAGCAAAACATGGCAAGGTAGGAAGCACAGAAAAACAATACAAGTCTATATATGATGCAATACATGGCAAGGTATGATGCAAGACAAGTCTATATAGGAAGCAATACATGGCAAGGTAGGAAGCACAGAAAAACAACACAAGAACATGACAATATGCTCAAGCAAGTATGATTGAAAACAAGTCTACATATGATGCACAACAAGTCTGTACAGGAAGCAAAACATGGCAAGGTAGGAAGCACAGAAAAACCACACAAGTCTATATATGATGCAATACATGGCAAGGTATGATGCAAGACAAGTCTATATAGGAAGCAATACATGGCAAGGTAGGAAGCACAGAAAAACAACACAAGAACATGACAATATGGTCAAGCAAGTATGATGCAAAACAAGTATACATATGATGCACAACAAGTCTGTATAGGAAGCAAAACATGGCAATGTAGGAAGCATAGAAAAACAACACAAGTCTATATGCATGGCATGTCAAAGTGCAACAAACATTACTACACATTAAGTGGAGCTCAATATGCAATGAATTGCATATTCAAATATTTATTTTCACTCTCGTTTATGTACACAACAAGTTTAAATGTTGGTTAACATGGCAAGAGGTGAAGCATAAGGAAACTATCTATCTAGGCAATTTAAATGGGGCCGAAAACAATATATAACAATTCCGGAAAATCCCCATGTGCATATTTTGAATTTGGCACTGTTCTGCCTAGAACCACATTTTATTATTGTTAAACAGGAAAATAAAGTGCACCATGTTATTCTATGCATTTTTCTACCCAATATACATATAAAGTTTATTAAATTTGGAGCTACGGTTATTTAGTTATGAATTAAACCATTTTAACATGTTATTTTCATAAAATTAAACAAATAGCAATTTTTAACATTTTTAACATGCATGGCAGCTGGAAAATTATTAATCTACACAGAATTCTAAGCAACTTTCATATATAAAGTTTTTACATATGATGCATGGCTATTTAGTTATAAACAATTTAAAACAAGGCAATTTTGAAATTATGCAAAAGTTAAAAAAACAACAGGGGGACATGGGCTGGGCCAGGCACTCTCACCGATGAGGGGGGCCCGGGGTGCTGAGGTGGCAGGGGTGTGGGTGCAGAGAGGTCTGTGTGTATAGAGAGGATGACAAGTGGGGCCTAATGTCATAGAGAGGGGGAAACAATCTGGTAAAAGGTGGGTTTTGGGTTCGGGTTTATGTGTGCGCCCAGGGAGATTTGAACCCGGGTCTCCCCATTAGAATTCTGTGGCCCGAACCAGTGAGCTACTGCTGCTATTGTTGATAGGATGGGGCAAGGCTTGTTTTGAACTAGACCCGGGGCGGACGGGGTTTCTTCTCCACGGCGACAGAGAAAACATCGACGGCACCGGCGACCAACAGTGAAACGGCGGGTGTGCGGGATAGGGAACGGTGAGGATGCAAGGGCGCAGGAGCGAACGAGTGCTGCTAGCCGGTGTCGTGTGCGTGCGCGAGTGGCGGAGCAAGGTCTTCGAGAAGGAGCTCGAGCAGGAGCTCGTCTCGGACGCGGCAGCGAGGCACGGCGAAGCTGTGGCTGCGACAGCCATGGGGCGAGAAGCGAGGCGTGCTACGGTGTGGCGTGCACGTGTGCATGGGGGGTGTTGCGTGTGTGAGAAAGGGGCGGAACAGAGGAGCCAAGGCAAGAGCTTGAGCTCCTCGTATACAGCCATGGCGAACGAACTTGGTCGCGACGGAACCGGCACTACGCGGATGCAATGGATCCGGGGGAAAGGGGCTGGGATAAACGGTGGCTCACCAGGGGCCTCAGTGACACGACGAGGAGGCCGGGGAGGCGACGGAGAGGGTGAGGCGAGCCGCTGATTGCCGCAGGTGTACGGGTGCCGCACGAAGACGAAGCAAGGGAAGAAGACCTTGACGGGGAGGCGCTCCTGGTCTTGGGAGGCCGCTTGAGTGCCCGAGGAAGACAGCGGTGAAGCACGTGATGACCCTCAAGGAAGAAGACGACGACGAGCTGCGAGGATCACCCCGAAGAAGAGCTCGGGCTCTCCTCGGCCATGGCGTTGGTGTGGCATGGAGAAAACTAACCGGCGGCGGGAGAGGTAGGAGAACGGGGAAAATAGAGAGTGGAGGAACCCTAGTGTCGAGAGCAAGCTTTATAGGGCGCGAGGGAGGAGCTCCGGCCGTCAAATCGACCGGACTATCGACGTGGCGTCCCTGGATGCCCTGCCGTACAGAAGAGGAAGACGATCCACAGGAGTTGTTGCTGGTAGGCTAGCTGGGCTGATGGAGGTAAGTGAGATGGGCTGGTTGAAGGGAAAAGGCCCAGGTGGCTTCGGATAAGGTGAGGCTTTTCTTTTCTGTTAGTTCTGCCCATAAATAGACAGCCGCCAAAAGGTAAATGCTTAGGGATATTGGGGATGAATCTGAAATAAGTAAGAATATTTATAAACTCCTGGAATTATGAAGGATTTGAATAAATTGGTTTGGGCATTTTTAAGGACAGAAAATAATTCAAGTTTGAATTAAGTTCAAACTTGAGCCATTTTTGAATCCAACCAAACAAGTCCAAAATGGATGAAAATTTGACAGAGAGGTGTAAGGCATGGAGTAAGATTATCAGGAAAATAAATGAACATTAATAAAGGAGGCAATTTATGTCACTTGCAAAAACATGAAAGAGAGAAGAAGGAAGGAGGTGATGATGCATGGCCATGGTTTGAGAGAGATAGCAAGGGGTGATGCACACACATCAACTAGAGCGACACACAACATATATAAGGGGCAATGCACAAGATGATCATGGCAATCAACATAACGCAATATGACAATGAGATGGGCATGGCAATGCAATATAACCGATGATGAACATGATGCAAGAAGCAAAATACGACAATGGCATCCATTAACATCATGTCAACAAACAATTGAAATACCCAACGTCGACAAAAATAACTGGAAGGTAGCTAGAGCATCGGTCTCGGGGCGTCACAAAATATCTCAAAATTTTTTGCCTCTGCCTTTATTGACATGTGGGTCCCAATTGTCATCTACGCACACCACGTCCAACGCTTGCCAAAACTTCGTCCCTCGTTTTCTTTGTTTTTCACACACTCAACAATGTGTGGGCATTTTGAAAATAGCATATCTTTTTTACTGTGCATCATATGAAGATGTGCTATGCATGAGTATTGATCAGCATGATGTTAACTGGCTGGTAGTTCCAGTTTTGACCATGAATAAAACTTCCAGCATGATGTTAACACTGTTTGAAAAGGCCGTGTTAATATAAATGCTCTACCTCTGAAAGTTGCAGTTTCTTATCTGAAACTGAACTTGGAGTTTCTTATCTGAAACTAAAACTTGCAGTTTCTTCTTTGAGAATCACATTGTCTGCACTTTTATACTCCTATGAAACTACATTTTTTTAAGTGCTAATAATATATCTCTAGAATTCATAAAATACTTCATATGCTCAATATTGCAAATCTGCAATTCAAAAGACATTCATATCTGAAAGTAGTCTCCAAATACACAACACAAAACACATTTCACAACCTGCAAATACTAACTACCCTAAGCTCCTCCTGACAATTCACAACCTGCCCACCATTGGTCTTGGGGGGTGGCAATCCCTCCTATTCCTCGGCGACAGACAGCCGCCCCGTGAGACGATGTGAACGGCGAGGGAGAGGATGGCGGGGAAGCGTCGTCGGTCCAACTATTTTTCTCCTCTTGCAGTTGGGTTCGATCGACGAAGACTCCACCGGCTCGCTCCGGCATGACACCCTCACAAACGGCACCCTATAGATACTCGATCCTTTAATCTCTGGTGGATGCTCCATGTAGGATCGATACTCCATAGTGAGCGCCACACATCCCACTGATGGTGGTGGATGCCAATGCTTAGATGGAGCAGGGTTGGTGTCAGTAATTTTTACTTGGCACCTCGCACTCTGCATATATGCCGGTTCCTTCCGTACATTTGTGCAGTTCCACCAAAATGCAGCTGAATAACCCTGTTTGCACATATAATGAAAAGGCGTGATTAGATTATAGTGGCACTAGTTGATGAAACATACACTAATAAACAGAAGAAAATATTATATCATACTGGAAATCGACCCAAGTCTCCCCGATACACCTTCTGCCAGTGATGAACATTAGTGTACAACGGTAGTACAAGAAGGGGCCTTGAGACATTCAAGTCTCTATTTTTGTGCAGATCAACTAAAATTAAGCACCCTAGTTTGCAGAAATGCTTAAACGTTAACAATGGGACTAGTTGATGAAACATACATTAACAAAGAGAAGCACTTTGTTTATCTACATTGGAAATGAAATGATAGAGAGGATACGCGCTCTATTTTAACTATATTATTACTTCATTTTATCAGTGGCACTAGGGTCGAGCAGGTGGCAAACGAGGTGTACCGTGCGTTGCAAGGATTAAGGCCGGGGGTGCTTAGACTGATCTGCTGAAGCTGGCTCTTTCAGTCCCTATCTTCCCCATGATGTTTCTTTGGTAGCATTTGGGTTGTAATCCAAAGTTCGTCGAGCTGGTGCTACGTCCCCCTACCTGGCTAGCTTATGTGGCGAACTTGTCTCCTGCTAGTACTCAGTCCGTTCTAGTAGTAGGTGCATAACTGCCCGTTTACACTGAGATGTTGCAGAATAATGGTACTCTATGGTTGGGTTTTTTAATGAAATCGGAGGGAACCCCCTCTTTCGATATATAAAAAAAACAGTGGCACTAGCGGTGCCAAAACATTAACTCCAATTAATAGTGCCACTAGATTAAGGTGCAAAATAATAACACTACTGCTTTATCATGGCAGTGCTAAAATAGTAGCACAAGAGCAGGATCAACATGCATGATCTTTGGAAAATGGTCAGACCAAAAAGGAACATACCTCGTGATGGGAACCATATCTATAGTCAACGCCATCGTAGAAGGGATGACACCAGTCACCAACATGGATGATTCAATTCATGGGACCTTTTGGTGCAGTTCACCTAAAATGAAGCAATGTCCCATGAGCTAGCAGCTTCTTCTTCTTTTTTAAGAAAAGGGCTCCAGCCCCGGTTCCATTTCCATCAGAAAACGAAACCCACAGAGCTTGTTCTTCATTAGTTGCAATATAATTGAGCAACATCAAGGTTGGTCGTGAAGCTCCTGGAGAGTAGGCGGACCAGGACAGTTGCATCTCTAACGAAAAGAAGCAACTTATCTTAATGGGAAATTTAGCAGGACATGAAAAAAAGTGCCATTAATTAATATTACTGGAGGCATTGCATTGAATCCAAACATTGGTTTAACATGTCCTTACTTTTAAAAGTGCGACTGCTACATTTTACTAGTGGCATTACATAAGAGCGGCTCGGGGCAACAAACATCAGAAGAGGATATCTGGGTTAGTCCCATTTTTATTCGGTATATAACCACCTTATACTGTGTGAGGCTAGCAAATCTAGTGCTGGACTTACTTTGTTGACTTGTCCCCAAGTCCCCACTTTCTTTCCTTTTTCAACCAATAAATCGGGTTTATATTGAGTTTTTACTGCGTTCCCTTTATTTACATATTAGACCTAGAGACCAGTTAGATAGCCAGTCTCTGCTACTTTTCGCCCCCATTATTTCCTCTTTTGACTAAGTCCTAGATTCAGGAAACAAATGTTCCCCCACCCCCACCACCTTTCTTCCTTGTTTGAACCAAGTACTACTAGATTCGAGTGCATGAATTAGTTTTACCTCTTAACAGTAAAAAATTAGGTGGTTTTCAAACAGCCGATCGATCCTATCTACACAAGGGGGCCTGAGAAATAGTAAAAGATACAAATGCAACGACGTCAGGAGCTCGGGAAGTAGAGCAAGGCCGGTTTCGAAGGAAGTTATACCTAAGGGTCGCCAGGATGTCGCTAGGTGGGCGGGGGGAGGCCGGATCTGCCCACACTACGGCAGTGAGGAAGAAGGGGTGGGAGGACCTCCCTCGCCAGCGACGCTTGGAAGAGAACGGCAAGGAACGCTGATCGGGACGTGCCGACAGTGGGTAAGAGTCGTCACCGAGGACGACCGCGTGAACGTTGCACCTTCTCATCTTCCTTGGTGGAGAGGATCCGACTGGATCTGTGACCAGCGGCGAGTAGAGAGAGAAAGTGTGGCCACCACTGTCGTGTTTAGATCTGGAGACGACGAGACAGTGTGAAGAGTGAAACACTAGCAAGCAAGCGTGGAGGCTCCTGCCTATATAGTGGAGTACTAGTTTTCTTTTGTCTACCGGCCGGAGCCGGCTTGACCTCGACATTGACTATCGAGAAGACTTCATGCACGTGCCCCGGAGGCGCAGTTGTCTTCATTTAGATCTAAAGCACCGGATTATAACATATAACACGAAAAAATGCCACATGACAAGAAATCATAATCTCAAATTAAAGATAAACTCATAAAAAAGGGGTCCGTCGATAGATGTCCTAATTAACATAGCCTGCATGACCTAGATGGCAACTGAGTAGTCTTCGTGCATGTGCCCCCAATGACTAGCCCAACTCAGTTCTCGATGTTTAACCCTTGCAGTGATCCGAAGCACATGACACCTAATTTTCCGAGATGACAAGAAACCTATTTTTAGATTTCTCACCAGAACTACAACCCTGTACAACAGAGCCTGCACGATATGTAGACGATAGCCATTCCAGGCGTGTCTGCTGGAGTCTGGTCACATGCATGGACGAACTGATCTTCCGTGTCTTGCAGGGATCATCCAGGTACCAACGTATGTACTTCTACTAACTCACCCGACTTGCGGGGCCGGGGAGTGTGCCTATGGTTGGTTCTCAACTGCGGTCCCACATGTGTGTGCAAACGTAATATGACGCGTGTTCCAGACCGACCGACCGTCTGGGGTGCGACGCGAACGCGGCGGGCGTGTTGTATACTCCGTACATGTGTATCGCCGTTTTCTTGAGGTTTTGCTCCATCGCGCAATCCATGGATACAAAATTAGTATATTGAACTATTTAAAAGTCGAGGGCGGGGCTTTTCCCGCGCGGTAGGCGGGGCAGTTCCGCCTAATCGGTTCGACGGAGACGCGAGAAGATGAGGGAGTAGGTTGCTGCAAACGTAGGGCTGTGTGATTTGACAGTGAGTTACTACTGGACATGTGAGGCCCAGTGATTTGAGTTGCCATTATCATTTTAACTGCCAAGCCAGATTCCTGACCACCTCCATATAGGTGCCTCTCCCGATGCTCCACCATGTAGAGGTTGGCTCTTGCTTGAGAGCCCACTCCTCCATATTCTTGCCTCTTTCTCCCACATATGCAAAAATGCCATGTAAAGCGGGCTTATAGCCCACTATTGTACTTGATCCTACAGGTGCTAAGCCTGACACATAGGCATAAAGTCTGATGTGGCAAGTTAATTAAGAAGAGAGAGACCAGTTTGGTGACCCCAGGAAGAAACGGTGATAAGCGCGTGTACCTAGATGAAGCAAACTTAGCAACAAAAAACTAAGCACCTATGCATTGGGGACTTGAGTTGCAAAGCCATTTAATGCCTATAGCACCTCATCTAAGCACCATTTCATTGGAAGAGGTCACTGCTTGGCAAATGCAATAAATACTATGAAGAAAGAGATAGAGAGAAGTAAACAGAAAATACTCTTATAGCCAACCTTATAGCTAACCTTGTTGTATGAGTGACTAAGTGATGACTATGTATGACATTCCAACATCAGATAGCCTAACGCACCGTGTTAAATCTCCAAGGGCGCGACCGCATGAGCGAGGCGACAGTCGTGGTAGGCGCGACCATGATACGGGCTGCTGGCAGCCCTGGGATCTGAGATCGAACGACCGCATGCTAAGTTGCTGAAAATTTGCAGAATAACCCTCTAGGATAGGATATTCACCCATAGGTCTAGAATCACGCCATGCAACCATTTGATCTCAAATCCAAGGGCTCTCGGAAGCCCGTATCATGGGAGAATGGAAAGCTTCGTATCACCTGTAATTTTCCCAACGCTTGACATGACATCAAAAGTCATTTAATTGGGCGTCGAGTAGACAGGACATCTAATTGGGCTCCCATAGTACTGTGCATGAATCCATTTATCCACTAGGCAAGCCACTACCCTCCCATTCGCACGCCCCCCCCCACTCGACATTTACAATAGATACACCGCTCCTAGTCGTCCCGTCCTTTCACATTACGGCAGTTCCACTAATCCTAACCCTCCTGCCAAATCCATGGCGTCCCAAATCTCCATGATCGGCGGTGAGTACAAGGTTAGAACCATCACCGGCGATGAGTTCAACATCATCTACAACTGTTCTTCCGCAACGGTGAAAGAATGCCTTGCTTGCTTCAAATGCATGTTCGAAAACATAAATGATGAGTGGGTCGCTGGGCTAGATGTTGAGTACACCACAGTCCTGGGAAGCGATAAGAAACTACAGGAGTCAGAGAAAAAGAATCCCACCATGATCCAGGTTTGCATGCATGACTTATGCTTGCTCTACCACATATGCCATGCCGACGTTGAGTGCGAGGAATTTAAGAACTTCCTCAAGGGGCGGCCGAGTCAAATTCGTTACTGTAGACTTTAGGAACGACAAGGAAATGCTGGGTCGGATAGGCCTCGTTGTAGGTGACCCCTTCGACCTCCAGAAGGAAGGGCTGGTGCCCTCCCTTGATCAACCTTCAATGCTGACCCTGGCAGGAGCCATGGTTCATCCTATGTACGGTGAACTAAAGAAAGCTCCGCACACGTTTCATCCTGCATGGCAGTGGACTGTACTAGATATAGACCACATCAACGACGCTGCAATGGATGGCTACCATTGTTTCAATATCTACAAGGGTTGGATGAAGAGCAAGAGCCAAGTGTGTGGTTCAAGCAAAGAAGTATCGCTCAAGAGGAAGAGGGACAAGGACGAAGTCGAGGACGTGGATGAGGACTCCGAGTAAGGTGACAGTGTCATTGTTCATGCTGGTTCGAATGCAGTGTCTACTAGATTAGTTGCTTAGTTTAATTTCTGGTGTGCTTAGTTTTATTTGAGGAGTGTGTTGTGCTGAGCCCCCAGCAGAACTATGTTATGTTTCTTCTCGTTATATTTCATACATTTCATCTTTTAGTTGGTATAGTAATACCACTCGTTTCTTGACATTATATACGTACAATATATATGGCCAACATCATAGAGCCAGCAGTTTAGTTGTCAAAGAATTTCAGGGTGCTTAGTTTTGTAATGAATTCCAGGGTGCTTAGTTTTATTTGAGGGGTGTGTTGTGCTAGACACCATTAACTTATCATTGTGAGAATCGGCTTATTTTTTTCATGTAACATGGTCAACGGGTTTGACGTGAAAACAACAATGTCTAATGGCATTTCTCAGCAAACATCTAACTTAACGATGGAATTTTTTAGATATCTAATTGCTTTTTTTAGCAGGCATCTCACGGATAGATGGCATTTTTTGAGTAGTTGTAACTTCTAATGGCAAAACTGAGTAGTGATACACAACTAGTGGCATAAATAATAAGAACGCAAGAATTAAGTAGGGCTAATTTCTTTATTTCTTTATTTATTTATACCTTTGTCTGCGAAACAATATACGCTGCCTCCCACCAGATTTTTTTTACAGAGGCAACATAGAACTATATGAGTGCTCTGTTAAATTTTGGAATTATTCCGGGTTCGTTTGCCCTTTTTTACATTAATTGAGTTTCTGGTCATTTAATGTGCATAATTCAAATTTGAACTACAAGGACATGCTCCCGTGCACCAAAGTTGACTGAAAAATCACATGTGTGTCCTCGGGTGAATTTCTAGGTCCCATGCAAGAAATGGGAATGAAATTCAAACATCTGGGCATCGTGGTTCGGCCGAGAACATTGAGAAGCTTGGTTTTAAAATTCTTGTAAATCCAAAACACGCCTGAAAATCCTGAAACTTGGCATGGGGTCATGTCATGGTACTACCATGTTGTGGTAAAAAAATTGCAGAATTGGAACAAGTTTTTGTATAAGTTTCTTGCAAACCGGAGCTTCTCTCAAGAAGGCTCGTGGTTCTGAGAGGGAACGTGTCTCCTTTGTGTGCATAATTCAAATTTTAAATACAAGCACATGCTCCAGTGCACCAAAGCTGGTTGAAAAATCACATGTGTGTCCTCAGGTAAATTTCTAGGTCCCATGCCAGAAATGGGAATGAAATTCAAACATCTAGGCATCATGGCTCGGCTGGAAACATTGAGAAACTTTGTTTTTTAATTCTTGTAAATCCGAAACACGCATGAAAATCATGAAACTTGGCTTGGTGCCATGACATGGCACCAACATGTTATGGTAATTCTGCTGTCCGATTTGCGAAGGCGCACACATTAACAATCAACAAAGTCCTTTTGGAACAAGTGTTGTCACGTTACAATCGGAAACACAAGTATTATTGAAACCGTGGGCATTCTATTTACCATTTACGTGTCGCCATGCGTCCCCTTTTTTTAATAGCTAGGAGGCGGCGTGTAGGGTAGCTATTTGAGTACGGGAGGCGTGCGATCAGACCCATGCGCGCGCTTATTGGGAGGAGAGCCCTTTGACCTCCATTTGCCGTCCACCTCTCTCCCAAGGTCTCCATTAATGGCGCCCGAGCCTCTGTTTAATAGCGTGGCAATGTCTCACTCGACTGAGATTTAAGAGAGAAAAAAGAAAATCTAAAAAGAAAATTTGCACGGATCTTGATGTAAGATCTGATGGACCTATATAGCATCTACTACGACTTATAGCAAGACTGACGAATATATATAAGGACGACGAGAGTGGATAACAATTTTCTTACATAATTAGGAATATAATTAAAAAAGCCACATGCGGCTACGCCCGAAATACGCAAGGCAAAAGAAGAAAGAAGATGCATACAACAATCTGGCTCATTGATCTCTACTTTCTTTATGCGCTGCAGGTCGCGGAGACTAGTTCTCGCGGCGGGCGATGATCTCTTTCATCAGTTTCATGTCCTTAATACGCTTTTTGGGAGCATCCATGGATTCCACCACCAGCCTGTTGCGCTCGATGCGGAACATGGCATTCTCGTCCATAAGTTTCTTGATGATGATGCCCGTCCTCTGCAACACGACAGCGGTCTCCTCCTCCTGCTTCGCCCTTCCAGCGATCTTCGCCCTCAGCTGGTCGTGCTCGCCCCGGAGCTTCGCATTGCCCTCCCCTAGTTGTCGGATGACGTTGGTAGCCTTGTCCTGCATCCTCGCCCAGCCGGAGATCTGATCCATCTGGCTATGGACTATCGCACGCATGTGCCTGGAAGAGTCCTCGCCTGCCTGCGAGAAATTTTCCTAGGCCACCGGGGCGCGGAGGGACCTCCCTGCTGCTCTGGCGGCGCGGCTGGACATCTCTGCTGCTTCCGCGGCGTGGTCAGACCAGTCTGCTACATCGATGGCGCGGCGGGACCTCCGTGCTGCTTCGGCAGTGCTGTGGGACCTCTATGCTGCTACAGCTGCGCGGCTGGACATGTCGGCTACTTTCGCGGCGAGGCATGACATCTCTCGTGCTTCCTCTTCCATGCTCACCTCTCCCTGGTGGAAATCTCTCGACCCAGAACTCACGCTGGCTATGGCTTGATTGACTTGATTGTTTTTTGTGGATGAGGAGTTGAGGTGGAATGTGCAGTCATCTTAGGATAGTAGTATTTATAACCGAGTACGACTAATATGCTCCTAACTGGGAAACTGTTTAGGTTGTGATTGGTGTGAACAGGTTTGCAATTAAATATAGCATGGTAGCAGTAGTAATTTGGAATGGGACGAGACGCGCTCAAAATTTATTGACGGTTCTAGTTTCGAAGTGCGGCACTATTCCCGGATGGCGTTACATTGGCACGTTTCTTGGACGTGGTGTAGCATATGCCATGGTACTAGTTCTTTTTCTATTGTTGTGTATGTGCAAAAACTGGCACCGTCGGATACATATCTTACGCTTGGCGTTCGACATGAATAGCCTCGTGGCGAGCTACTAGTATTTTCTTCAAACGCATTGCACCTATATCTCGGGACTTCTCGCATGCACCATCACTGCTCCCTAGGTCGATGCGACCCACATACAGTTGTACTCTGAGAAGAGGTGCACGCACGCACTCGTCCTCTCTCACACACGCATCTATAGCTACGAATTGTAGTGTTCTCAACCATCCGATTGGCTCTATCATAGGTTTCACGTTGCTCCTTGGCCTTGAGATTGAGATGTTTTAAACGCGAAGGCTGAGATGGAGGCGCGAGGTTTTGGTTAATGTGCGGGCTGCACATGGCACCAACATGACATGAGCTTCGTCTGCCTGGTGCGCATGCAGTCGGGTGAGTTTTCCAAGTATAGACACAACCAGGCCCTCATTGGTATCTGCGCCTCGACTTTAGCTGGTCATAGTGGAGAGTAACATATACCAGTTACTAGTCTATGTTACTATTACCTTCATAGTGGGTAGTGTCATATAGTATATGCATAATTTGGCGACGAGCGCTCTCTATATGTACAACCTTTTTTCTTTAATTACATCTTGTTAGTTTTGCTCCATGGCGCAATCCATCGATACTACTACTGTTCAAATGTATACAGTTTTTAAAAGGCTAGAGGCGGGGCAGTCTAGCTTGGTCCTTTTCCCGAGAGGCGAGGGCCTTTGTGATTTAATGGCTCATTACTGCTGGAAGGCAGGGCCTTGTGTTTGAATGCTCGTATAAATGCGTCGACGACCTGAAGAGGAGCAAAGAACCGTGCGGTATACTCACGTTTTCCACTGTAGTACGACGGAGGAGCACGGAACACGGTAGCCCAGGGCCATATCCTCTACTCTCTACTCTTATTATATATTACTAGCAAGAGGCATTGTTCTATTGGCGATAAAGACTGATCTAATTTGTTAGTCATCTCATTTCTAGCATTGTTCTATTCATGCCTCGTAGAGAAGGTGACATGTGCGGTGAAACACCTGAAGCAAACTAAGAAACACAGGAGCAAAAGGAGGATTATCACCCCCAAAAAAGAAGGAAGACGCACACACAAGTCTGGGGTGCTGCTCTCACTACATGAAGGGTTGCTGGCCGCGCAGTCATAACTGCTTCTTCATCGCCTCCACGACCTCCATCTCCTTGCGCGTCTCCTCCGCCATCTTCATCATTGTGTCCATGACGTGGGATTTCTAGACGCGAGCCTTCATCACCTGTTCCACGGCCGCATTACGTACCTTGACAGCAGCCGGGTGCTCGATGCGGAGCTTCGCCAACTCCTCCTTTTGTTCCATGACGAGGGCTTGCAACATCTTCATCGAGGAACTACTATTCTCATGCAGCTTCTTAAAGCCGGCGTTCTCCTCCTTCAGCAGGTCGAGCTCATGGCAGAGCTTCGCCTTGTCCTCCTGAAGTTGCAGGATTTCGCCAGTCGCCTTCTTCTCCGAGGCAATGCTCTTCTTCAGTAGCATCACCAAGCCGGCGGTCAACTCCGCCTGCTCATTGAGCTCAGCGGGCATGTTGTCGAGGCTCTCCTTCAGTAGCTCCACCAAGCCGTGGATGAACTCCTTCTGCTTATTGATGTGCTTATTGAGCTGATCGGGCATGCCGTCGACGGATAACGACTCCAGCGACGCTAGCTCTTCATGTTCGCCTCCGCGGCTAGGGCGCTCCTGGGAGCCATCGCCTGCCCATGAGAGATCTTTCGAGGTCTCTGCGTGGCGGCGAGCCCTCTTTTTTTCCGTAGCCTTGGTTGTCGCTCCCTTGTTACGAGTAGTTCTCGACCTAGAGCTCTGCACACTGTCCATGGCAAGTACGGACGAAGAAGGAGGACTTATGAGGAGGAAGGTAGAGTAATTTTTGGTTAGGTAGTTCCCCTTTTTATAATCTAAGTACTAGCACTAGTACCAAAAACCTGCATAGTGGGAACACGTTTAGGTTTGGTACGTACTGGTAGGTGTGAGCAGGCTTGCACTTAATTGTAGCACTAGTACTTTCGAATGTGATGGGAATAAGGTAAAGATTAATTGATGGTTTTTGGTTTCGAGGCCCGAAACGGCTCCAGATGAGTTTAGTGGAACATAAATTTCAAGTAGACTACACCGCTCAGATGCGTAAATATTATGTTACTGTAAAAAATTGGCACAAAATACGAAGGAGAACAATGGAAGTACTACTAGCAACCCATGATTTAACTACTCGCATGCGCGTAGTGGAGTAGTAATGTCTTTCTTCCGCCCTCACGTCCACTCAATTTGCATCAATGAAGTGAAGGACTTTACACGCATCAAATTATCACACGGGGTGGATCTTGGTACAAAATTGCGTCCGGCCGTGTACCCGCATGTGCGTGCGAGGGAATGAGTGTGTGCGTGGCGCACGTGCACATCTTCGCTTCGTGCATGTACCGCCAGTGCAGCTCAGGGAGGACGAGTACACTCTTCTGGAACCAGCAGCACGTCACTATGATCAATCCACACAAGGATGTCACGATAATGCCTCCACATGTGCCACGTGGCTTCATGAACTGTAAGAGAGACACTGTGTAGCGTGCCATTGTGTTTTGCACATACTCAAAGTACTAGTAAGGTACACGTGCATTGCACGCGTCAGATTTTGCAACCAAATTATGAATAAATACCACACTATAGCATGTAAGCTCTGAGTCATGTATGCCTGATGTAGACCTTCGTTTAATTCTTATAGTTCATCACATTCAAAATCAATTAGTTTTTATAAAAAACATAGGGCATCTTTGATTCGTAGGATTTCCAAAACGCGGGAATAGGAAGAACCTGGGATTAGAGTGGAATGTCGTCTTGAATCCTACAGGATGGTACGAGTGTTTGATTGTGCATAGAAAAAACGCAGAATTATTTCAAAGAGGTTTGAGTGGATGGGATGTTTCCTATGAAATCTAGTGCAAATGAATCATATGGAAAAATTCCTATGGTTTACAACCCTACGAATCAAACAACCAAGATAGGAAAAATTCCTAAGGATTAGAATCCTCCAAAATTCCTTCGAGAATCCTTTGAATCAAAAAAGCCCTTAATATATTTTATGATTCATGGAATTGTGCATTGTAAGGCATAAAGTAAAAACAAATAATGGCAATTCAGCTAGAAAAAAAGTTTGGGCAGTTATGACACGGGATATTCTAGAACAAAGGAGAACCACTGTTGTTTTGAGATTTGTGCATTATGCTTAAGTTTAACCATGGAGTCTACTAGATTGTACATGTGGAAAAATCCGGTGGGGGGCTAGAAGATGGTGTGAGGGGCCGAGTGGAGGGAGACTATGAAGGAGTGCACAACTGCGAGATCGATATTTAGAGAGAGGGGGCGAGAACGTGCGCTGTTGCGCGCAGTGGCGGAGCCATGAAAAATGTCCCATGAGCTAGGGGGCCAAGCATTGATAATCCTTTATGAGGAGGGCCAATTCATCAACATAAACCATTTTTACCAGCTATTGTCTAATGACCACATTCATATTAGCCTCTATATATAGTGATGTTAGGGGGCAGGGCCCTTGCTGCCCCCTGTCTTCGCCATTGTGCGCGCGTCTGAGAGATGAAGCGGAAGGCATGGATGATGAGAGGTGGGCGTTGGATATATAATTAATGTGGGTGTATTAGCTATATATGTAATCCTATATAGAGAGGTATAGATTGATCTATGTGGACGTGGGAAAGAGGGTGAGACCTCACTAGATATATAGATTGATCCGTTTATGTGGAAAACTATGAAAGACCTAGCTATATATACACACACACACACATAGAGGAACATCGATCGTTGCGCATGCACGTGAGAGATAAAGAATGCCCTATATTATGGAGAGGGGGATGTGTGTGTGTATGTGCCTTCATGGGAGACCGACCTGAAGAAAAAGATTGCATGTGTGCGATGGATAATGTCGACTGGTAGTTTGTGTGCATCCATGCACGAGAGAAAGTTAGTGGTACAATTATAAAGAGAAGACCAATGAGTGGGTGTAAAAGACTAGGTGAGGTCATAATCAATGTAAAGTTGAATTCAAATATTTGAATAAGAGATCATGATGTTTGAAACCCATGCACGCATGAATATAACAGAGATCTGCGCGGTGTGGTTTGGAAACGAGCATGTTGCAATGTATACACATTGAACAAGGTCAGATTGGTTTGAATTTGAGATACCAATGGCAGACATCATTTGGCCACATTGCATCCGTGCATGGACACACTATTCTAATTGGAGATGATGGGTGGCTTTCGCATCACATATCTATATCTATACCCCTATATATATATATATATATATATATATATATATATATATTATATTTTATATTTTTTATATAGTGTGCGGATAACTTTAACTTTGAAAGATGGTCGTTGGATGAGGCCAATCCAATGGTACAGAGTTGGCAAATTTGAGCACTACTGGCCATTGGATATCATCTAGATTCCACCAGATTTTGCCACATGTACAATCTAGAAGACTCTATGGTTGAACTTAAGCATAATGCACAAACCTCAAAACACAAGCACTTCTTCTTTGTTATAGAATCTTCCGTATCAGAATTTCCCAAATGTTTTTCTACATGATTTGTTTTTACTTTGTGCCTTACAACGCACAATTCCATGAATCTTAAAATAGATTAGCTTTCTTATAAAAACTAGATGATTTTGAATGAAATGAACTATAAGAATTAAACGAACATCTACATCATGCATATATGACTCAAAGCTTACATGCTATAATGTGGTATTTATTCATAATTTGGTTGCCAAATCTCATGCATGCAATGCACATGTACCTTACTAGTCTAAATGATGTATGTGTGTGTGTTGTGCGTGGTAAACACATTGTACGTAGTATATCATACTAGTCTAAATTGTCTTTTTTCGGTACACATTAAGCTTGTTCTCCCGAAATTTCAAGCCGCGCCTTGTTATGCCGAAATTTCAAGCTAGCGTCTCTATCTATCGTGCTGCGAAACTCCCGCCTCTTCAACCCACGCCTTGTTAGCCCGAAATATTTAAAATATATCTTTGTATCATTGTGCTCCGACAACTCACTCCATCTCAACCCGCGCCTTGCTATTCCAAAATTACAACGCATGCAAAAATTCCCACCTGCTGTGAAATCCCGACACGCGAAATGCCCGTGATACCCCTGAACCGAAAGAACCGCCTCAAATGAGTGGGGGTACTTTCGTAAGTTACCAAACATTTTGAACAAGCGCGTCCCTAAGCCATGGTTCCCCACTCCCATCCCATCCGCCCACCCATTCCTACACCGAGGCCGGCAAAACCCGTGAAGCCCCACACCCTCCTCCGTCCGCCACCCAGCCGAAGCCTCTTCCCTGATGACGTCGTCCACAGCAACACCTCGACGTACCTCATCTACCATACCGGATGAGGATCTGTCATCGATCTAGTCGTCCCGCCGGTTCAGCCACCCCGTCCTCCACCTCCAAGGAGCTGCCCCGACGTTCCCCTTGTCTTTCGCGCCACCTCAATTCCCACACCACCGTCTTCACCTGCACCACCAGAAGAGCATCATCATTACCGTTTCCTCGGATGAAGCTGCGGCCTAATCGGTGCCACCAAAGAGGTTGTACACTAATTGCCGCATTTTCTACTTGATTCGTTCTCACGGTGCTGCCGGTGCTTTGTCCCGAGCCGACACGGCGCAGCCCCATCCACGGTGGCGTCGTCGGCCACTTCCTCCATGGCATCGCTCCCTCGGCGGCGACGTCCACATCAGTAGGAGCCGCTACTGATTTAGCTCTTGTTTGCGCTGCTGCTTTGCTCTTGCTCTTGGTCCCCTGCTTGGTCTGCTCTTGCTCTTGCTCTTGCTCACGCTGCTGCTCTCGCTCTTGCTCTTGCTTGCGATGCTGCTCCGATTTAGCTAAACTTCAGTCGACTGGATCAACTTTTGGGTCAGTCGATTTTCAAGAGGGGGGCTCGCCGGAGTTAAGGAAGAACCAGCCGCAACGGGGAGGGAGGCTCACTGGAGAGGTACCCCACTATCTATCTTAGGGTTCAGGGGGGGAGGTGGTCGCCGGTTGTGGTGGGACGATGGCATGGGGATCGCCGGAGAAAAAGCTTCACGGAGGGCGGGGGGCTATAGGGATGGCCGGGGCGGCGGCAAACCGGCGGTGGGGAGTGTTTTCGGGGCAGGCCGGGCGGCGGGGGGCGGCTGTTTGGCCGGTGGTGGCTGGCGGCTCAGGGGGGTGGAGGTTGAAGATGAACTGCGGACCCTTGATTTCGTATTCAACGGCTGCAAAGTCGACTGACCAAAGATGAAAAAGTCAGTCGACTGACGTGTAGCCTCACCTCTAGTGCATTCAGTTTCGACAGTAAAATGCAGTTTCAACAACAAAATTTAGTTTCGATAGTTAAGTTCAGTTTCGAAAGTTATATTCAGTTTCGACAGTTAAGTTCAGAGATGAGCGGCTGATGTATACATCTAGCACTTCGTGGTTATGTATTTTATGTCATCTATTGGAGATGCTATTAGAATTCCACTCAGGTTAATGTTGTCTCTCTTATCGTGCTTCAGCCTCGGCGTCGTACAACTCACCGGAGCTGCTCCAATGACCAAACCCTCCATCACAGCGGAGCAGTACCTCGGGCTCCATCTCCAGACGCCTAAGATCTTCTTCCCCTCCTCCGACAGCCAAGTCATCCGGAGCATCCTCGCCGGCCCACCCAATCACGCTGAGATCAACATGGCTTCGCCAAAGAGGTTGTACACTTCTTGTGGTTTGACTTAATCTCACCATGCTTCTTTTCATCCCGTGATCTTCCAATTCTCGTGAACCAAACACCCATATTGGGAGAAATCCTATGTTTTTAAATTCTCTGTTTTGCACGTGCATTCCTATCCTATTCCTGTCTATTTCCTATCCATGCATTGTTAGAATCCTCAAATTCAAACAAGCCCTTACACAATTACTTCTGTTACAGATATGTGTCAAGGAAAACCGTGTGTGGTTTTTCCTGCTCCTACTGTGCTGTGTTCCACCCCAGCTCAGCTGCTCCAACGACGGAAGGGTTCACCACAGCAGGGATCCGCTCTCCAGACTGTCTTTCGCCAACTCAGATCTTCTTCCCCGCTGCAGGCAGCCACGACAACTGCATTACCATCATCAACTGAGCACATGACCTTGAGGACTACACGGGTCCGCAAGAGAGGTCGCACTCTTTCGTGTCTGCTTACATTTTGCATCGCTTAATATGATGACATGCTACTTTATCGTCGTGTTCACCTATTAGACTCTGGTTCGGGTCCAAACTTATGCTGAAACTTGAGTTTTTAAATGGTTGTGGGGTACATATTGGGGCAGAAATCAGTACTATCTATCTACTATCTGGTTAATCTTGGGTGTCTACTATGAGTTTCATGTTGGGTGCAAACAATCATTAAAGGAGCCATTACCTGTATTTTTTAACTAAAGCTATTATCTGCATGCTATCATTTGTTTTGGGTCTATCCACAGTTTGCTACCATCACTCTCGATTTGTACATGCACTCCTTACGTAATCTCACTATGTTTTATTCCTATGCATGTCAGTTATTGTACACAATGGAACTGAACATGTAGAGCAAAAGAGAAGAACCTTGTGTGGCAATAAAATTTCATGCAGACGTCGCTCCATGGTGGACGCAAAGGCAGCCCCCCTTCACCCATTTCGGATCGTAATCAAGAGGAAGATAATTGTTCTGAGGGGGATTCAGAAGCAGAAGGCCACTCCTATTTACCCCATGAGGTCTTTGCTCTAACTTGGCATGCTGATGTTGGTAATATCATGCATATGGTGCCTTGCATTGCTTATTGTATACATTAAAGATGTCATCTGCTTAGTTTAGACATGCTTTGTGTCAATGCCATCTGTTTAGTTTCTTTATCGTATATTTGAATCATGCAATGCCATCTTGTTTAGCCAGGCATCATATATGTGAATTTTGCAATGCCACCCAGGTTAGCCAGTCATCTTATATGTGGATTATATCATGACATCATTTTTTTATTACGTTTTAAATTTGTCAACAATTTTAGTACATTCAATTACTCTTCATGTTCATCAGCCATTCGGCACGGTCATGGAAAAATATGGAGTGGAAACAAGGTATTCAGAGCAGACAATGCTATCTGACGAAGCGCATGTCTTGCTGGTTACAAATAGCTCCTGAGAGGAGGATTCAGAGACAGATGACCAGTCCTATTCCCCCCCTCCCTGTGGTGCATGCTCTAACTTGGCAGGGTTATGATGCTCATATCATGTGTATGGTATCTTGCATTGCTATGTCATTTGCTTAGTTTAGACATGCTTTGTGTGAATGCCACCTGTTTAGTGTCTAATTACCATAGATGTGAATTATGCAATGCCATCTTGTTGCAAGACATTATATATGTGAATTATGCAATGCTATCTTGTTGCAAGGCATTATATATGTGAATTATGCAATGCCATGCTGTTTAGCCAAGCGTCATATATGTAAATTATATCATGCCGTCCTTTTTTTGTATTTCTCATTGCTTTTGTCGACAATGTTTGTATATTCAACTACTCTTCCAGTGCATCAGCCATTTGAATTGGTGATGGATAAATCTGGAGTGAAAACAAGGTCTTCAGAGCAGACAATGCTACCTGGTGAAGCAGATATCTTGTTGGTTATAGATAGCTCTTCAGAGGAGGATTTAGAGGCAGATGAACAGTCATATTATCCCCCTGAGGTGTATGCTCAAACTTGGCAGGGTTATATTACTCATATCATGCATATGTTGTAATGCAATGCTTAGTTTTTACATCGTATACACGATATTGAATGCCATCTCCTTAGTTGACACATCATATATGCGATTGCCCTATGCTCACTTCCTTAGTATATAAATCATATATTTGAATTATATCATGCCATAATGTTTACATAGACAGCATGTATCTGAATTATGGCATGCCAACCCATTTTCTAAATACATAATATAGTTATATCATCTCATCCTGTTTACATAGTCATCATATTTTGAATTATGTCATTCTATCCGTGAATTATATCATGCCATCATGTTTCCATCGACGGCATGTTTGTGATTTATGGCATGTCAACCACTTTAATAGACACATCATATAGTTATATCATGTTATCCTATTTACATAATCATCATATTTTGAAGTATGTCATTCTATCCTATTTAGTTAACCATCATACATGTGAAATTGTGTCATGCTATCCTGTTTAATTGGCCATCATATATGTGAAATTATATCCTGCTATTCTGTTTGGTTAGACAACATAAATGTGAATTATTGCATGCCCTATTTTCTTCCCTACTATCCATTGCACCTGTCTATCTTACAATGTCTTTACATTCAATTACTTTTCTTGTTTATCAGCCATTTCAATTGGAGGGGGTGATAGCAGTATCTGTGGGAGTAAGAACACGGTCTTTAGAAAAGATCGTGCTACCTGTCGATGGAGATAGAACCACGGTTGTACTTGCCCAAGAACCAGCCCCACCACACATAACCCAGACTCACGCAGATTGTACCCCTACCCAGTTGGACAGAGAACCAGCTACACCCCTTCTAACCCCAACCCTAATAGAGAGTAACCCAGTTCCCGTTGACGCAGCACCATCTCCACCACAGAGCACCCAAACACGAGCATTTAGTAAGGCAACTGCAGTGCCCAAAGCACGAGGACCACAACTCCAAACCCCAAGTCAATGCTTAAAGCTAGAGAAGAATTGTTCTCAAGTCAGGTTCCGTAGCTATGGTTCATACTACTTTGCTCTTGCATCACTGTATTTACTCATACCAACTAATTTCAAATTTGAAGGATGCAATTGAAACTCCAATGGCGCAACAAGTATGTTTTAAACATGTTTCTTTAACGTGTTTGCTGTTGTAACTTGCTCTATGTTGATTTCAGTTTCAATTGAATAAACAGTTATATTCTCATGCCATGCACCTTACAAGTGTTGTTATTGTTGTGTAGTTTCCACACTTATATTCTGTCTAAGCTGCTTTGTCTTAAATAGATATGATTCGAACTGTATCTATCTTGATTTGGCAACATAAACTAGAATGATATAGACCATACAGTGACCATACTACATAGATATATGCTTGTTTCATGCTGTTATCCTGTCCACCTTACTAAATGAGATTATATACTACATTGTAAACCTCTGATGTGTTTGTTTGTTTCTCTTTTAGAATGCGGATAAAATATTGGAGAAGAGTACCCCGTTATGCAATGGTACAGGAAGTAATGCAGATAAGGTTCAAGATAGTGAGACATCCTTGTTGGTCTCCAAGAAAGCTGATAAAAACAATACTGAAGACACTGAGACAACCCCAAAGTCCTGTCTTGATGTAGTGTTCGAGTTATTGGCTACTACTAATGGAACCAGCTATTAGAACTCGCTGCCTGAATCAGTTTGGCTTCTTGAGTCTCAACTTCAAGTTGAAAGACATCAATCAGATGTTATGCGACAGGAATCCGAAGGACTGAGGAAGTCCCTGCAGAATTCAGATGCATACTTTCTGGTGCAATAGCAAGTGCTGGAGGATTTAAGCGCCAAACAAGAGAAAGTTAATAAGCTTGTTAAGCATCTTGCCAGCATTATGGGCACCCAGGATATTGTTTCTTGAGCTCTTCTGAAGTGGTTTCAGTTCTGGACTTGTTTTGCTGCGATGTTTATATGCTGCTTTGTTCCCTATATTTGCACTAGTGGCGAACTTTGATGCCCAATGGATATAATATGTGTAATAACCGTGATAGCCTAGCATAAGTTGCTTGCCTATTTATTTCCTTATTGTATTGTTTATTTCTTTTCTTGTAGTCAGTGCAGTTCTTTTTCTGCGGTTTGCTAGTGGCCGCAATAGCCTATTTTTTAAAACTAGGCCACATTAACCACGGGCTACATATTTGATGTAGTTAACATGGGCCTCTTACGGGTCGTAGAAACAATGGGCCTTCTAAGGGTCGTAGAAACAATGGGCCTTCTACGAGGCGTAGAAACAATGGGCCTTATATGGGTCGTAGACACAATGGGCCTTCTACGGGCCGTATCATCAATGGGCCTTCTACGGGTCGTATGATCGGTTGGCCAAACATGGGCCAACAACAGACCACATTATGGCCATAAATGGGCTAGAGTTGAAATCGTCCATTCATGGGCCGACCATAACGGGTCGTCGTTAATCGACCGTATTTGATGACGCTTTGAAAATGACCTAGCGTATTAACGGGCCACAAACGGGCCGACTGTAACCACTGGCAGAATTTGGCCCACAAGTAGAAAATGACAGTAACAGGCCGGAAGCAAACGAATGCCGGAAATGAGTCCAAGAATAAATGGGCCCTGAGAAGGCCGAAAGATAACAGGGGCTGGAAACGGCCCAATGGAATAATGGGCCGTTAACGGGTATAAAGTGATACACTGTTCATTAGGGGCCAGTTTTACCACGGGCCATTAATGGGCCGAGGGTTACGAAGGGCCTCATATAGGCCGAAAGATGTCATGGGTCATACATGGGCCAGAAGTTAAAATGGGCTGGAATTATATTGGGCAGCCCAGATGACGCTATTGGGCCTAATTCGGATAGGCCGTAAACGGGCCCTGGGTTAGCGGGCTATAAATGGGCTATATGCGAACAAGCCGTTAACAGGCTTGCCGTAGGCCGGCCCACCACCTTTTGACCAAGTCAAACGGGCCGGCCTTTTCATAGGGATCGGCTTCTCTTGGGCCGTGCCACGTGTCGACGTATCATAGGCGCTTTGGGTCCACTGAGTGGATTACATCTGTCCCAACGGCGAGCCGACATGTGTTCCCTCCAGCCAATGATGATTTTACACATGGAAAATCCCCATTGGTCGGGGTTGTTAACGCGTTATCGGATCCAAAATCGGACCCGATAGCTTAATGGAGTTCCGTTACGGTGGATGCATGATACGTCTCCAATGTATTTATAATTTTTGATTGTTCCATGCTATTATTTATGATGTTTTGGATGTTTATTCGGCTTTGTTGTACACTTTTATATTATTTTTGGAACTAACCTATTAACCCAAAGGCCTAGTCCAGATTGCTGTTTTTGCCTATTGCAGTATTTTACAGAAAAAGAATATCAAACGGAGTCCAAACAGAATGAAACTTCGGGAGAGGTATTTTTGGAGCAAAATACGCACGGGAGACTTGAGAACCACGGAATAGGGCTGAGGTGGTGTCCACGAGGGCGGGAGGCGCGCCCCCCTACAAGGCGCGCCCCTGCCTCGTGGGCCCCACGTCTGGCCCCCGGTGCCTTCGTTCTTCCTATATATATCTACGTACCCCGAAACCATTAGAACAACAGAGAAAACCCTAGTTCCACCGCCGCAACCTTCTGTTCCCATGAGATCCCATCTTGGGGCCTGTTCCAGAGCTCCGCCGGAGGGGGGATCTTCCACAGAGTGCTTCTACATCATCATCATCGCCTCACCATGAGTTGTGAGTAGTTTACCACAGACCTTCGGGTCCATAGCTGGTATCTACATGGCTTCTTCTCTCTCTTTGGATCTCAATACCATGTACTCCTTGGTCTTCGAGGAGATCTATTCGATGTAATCTCTTTTTGCGGTGTGTTTGTCGAGATCCGATGAATTATGGGTTTATGATCAAGATTATGTATGAGAAATATTTGGTTCTTTTCTGAACTCTTTATGTATGATTATAATATCCTTGCAAGCCTCTTCGAATTATTGGTTTGGTTTGGCCTACTAGATCTATAGTTCTTGCAATGGGAGAAGTGCTTGGCTTTGGGTTCAATCTTGCGGTGTCCTTTCCCAGTGACTGTAGTGGCAACAAGGCACGTATTGTATTGTTACCATCGATGATAAAAATATGGGGTTTATATCACTATGTTTGGGTTTATCCCTCTACATCATCTCATCTTGCTTAAGGCGTTAGTCTGTTCTTATGAACTTAATACTCTAGATGCATGTTGGATAGCGATCGATGTGTCGAGTAATAGTAGTAGATGCAGAATCGTTTTGGTCTACTTGTTTCGGACCTGATGCCTATATATAATGATCATGCCTAGAAAGTCTCATAATTATTCGCTTTTCTATCAATTGCTCGACAGTAATTTGTTTACCCACCGTAGAATATCGCTATCATGAGAGAAGCCACTAGAGAAAACTATGGCCCCCGAGTCTATTCTCAACATATCAATCTACAATCTACTTTACTTTTCCACTTTTACTTTCCGTTTCTTATATCCAAAAATACCAAAAATATCAAACTATCATCTCTATCAGATCTCACTTTCGTAAGTGACCGTAAAGGGATTGACAACCCCTTCTCGCGTTGGCTGTGAAGTTCTTATTTGTTTGTGCAGGTGCGAGGGATTCACGCGTGGTATCCTACTGTATTGATACCTTGGTTCTCAAAAACTGAGGGAAATACTTACGCTACTGTGCTGCATCACCCTTTCCTCTTCGAGGGAATACAACGCAAGCTCGAGAAGTAGCAAGAAGAATTTATGGCATCGTTGCCGGGGAGGCTTATGCAAAATTCATATACCAAATACCTATCACAAACCCTTATCCTTCACATTACATTTATTTGCCTCTCATTTTCCTCTCCCCCACTTCACCCTTGCCGTTTTATTCGCCCTTTTTCCGTTCGCCTTTCGGTTTGCTTGTATTGGTATGTGCCCTCTATCAGCTTGCATCTTCACTTGCTAAATTATGGATCCGCATCCTCTTGCTAATCTTTTTAAAATATCGAATTATGTTGAACCAATTGCAAGTGAGTTGCGTGCACTAGATTATCTTTATGAGGTTTTGCTTGAAATTCATGAATCTGAAAATTGTGAGGAATTGTAGAAAGAAAAAGTGATTCATAATAGTCCCTTAAATAAAAAGCATGATTGCAATGATGTTATTATAAATTCTATTGATGTCAATTGTGTTAAGGACATGCAAAACCCTAAGCTTGGGGATGCTAGTATTGCTATGTCTACTACTTGTTGCAATGATCATGATTGGGGTGATTCTTCTTACGATTTGAGAATTTATTTAATCCCCATAATGAATATAAGATTGATAATAGTGTTTGCAATAGTATTGAAAGTGGGTTTGGAGAGGTCATGACTTTAGTCAATGTTGATCCCACTATTTTGCAAGAGTGTGAACTTCGTATGCATGTGGATCGTGTTGAGAATATGTTTTGAGATAACTATATTGTTGAATTTGCTTATGATCCTACATGCAATTATTATGAGAGAGGAAAATATGGTTGTAGGAATTTTCATGTTACTAAATTACCTCTCGTTATGTTGAGATTGCTAGTGGCTCTTTCTTCTTCCTTGCATATGCTAGATCTTGCTTGTCTTGCTAATTTGTTTTCCTACAAAATGCCTATGCGTAGGAAATATGTTAGACTTAGATGTTATTTTTCACATGATATATGATGCTCTCTTTGTGCTTCAATTCTTATCTTTCTTGTGAGCATCATTGAATTATCGTGCCTAGCTAGGGGCATAAAACGATAGCGCTTGTTGGGAGGCAACCCAATTTTTTTTTTTGGTTTTTGCTTCTATTTAGGAATAAATATTGCATCTAGCTTCTATTTAGATGTGGTTTTGTGTTTTAATTAGTGTTTGTTCCAAGTAGAACCTTTGGGAAGACTTGTGTGAAGTTTATATGATCGTGTTGTGAAAAACAGAATCGTTAGCGCTCGGTAGAATGGTCACCAGATTTTACTGGAGCGTGCTATTTAGTTGATTCTTTTTGAAGACGATTAATAGACAAATTCCTCATGTTTACCAATTTATTTCATTTTTCGGAGTTACAGAAGTATGCGAAAGTTACAGATTACTACAGACTGTTCTGTTTTTGATAGATTCTATTTTTTCGTGTGTTATTTGCTTATTTCGATGCATCTATGAGTAGTATTGGAGGATATGAATCATAGGGAAGTTGGAATACAGTAGGTTTAACACTAATATAAACAAAGAATGAATTCATTACAGTACCTTTGAGTAGTGGTTTGTTTTCTTATACTAACGGAGCTCACGAGATTTTTGTCTAAGTTTTATGTTGTGAAGTTTTCAAGTTTTGAGTATTGCTTTGATGGACTATGGAACAAAGAGTGGCAAGAGCCTAAGATTGGGGATGCCCAAGGCATTCCAAGGTAAAATTCAAGGACAACCAAAAGCCTAAGCTTGGGGATGCCCCGGGAAGGCATCCCCTCTTTCGTCTTCATCTATCGGTAACTATACTTGTCGGGGGGGGAAACTGTCCGCCACGAACACCTATGGGACCGGAGCCCCTTGTCTGTGCGGTACGAGGGCGGAGGGAGCACGAAGAGCAGATCGAGGCAGACGCGCGGGCAGTTTTTACCCAGGTTCGGGCCGCACGGATGCGTAAAACCCTACTCCTGCTTGGTTGTGTATTGAGTTGAGCACTCGGGAGCTTGAAGAAGCAGCTACACCGTGCGTGAGAGTAATCTAGGTTTCGAACCCCCCTCCACGTTGTGCATGGGCCTCCTTTTATAGTGCAAGGGGTCACCGACAGGTGTCAACGTAGGAGAAAGGGGTAAAAATGTAAAAGAGGTGGTAGTTGTAATAGTGCGGGAACAGTGGAGCTACAGTACAGAACAGTGGTCTATACCTACTTTAACAGTGGGGGACAAGGGCATTTAATGCCCGTCGCCGTCGACCCCAAAAGCTCCCGCCGTTGCGTCTCCGTCTGCCACGGCGATGGATCCTCTGCCGTGGAGTGCCGCCGTGTCCCCCAGGCTGCACAGCCATCCGCCACGCGTCCCTGGAGTGGCCCCAGGGCGACGCGTGGGCCGATGAGCTGGAGCGCGGGCACACAGCGCACCTCCCCCGGCAAGCACCTTGCCGGGGATCTCGACCTTGCCGGGCCCGGAAGCTTGCCGCTCCCCGAGCCCTTGCCGGGTCTTCTAAGATAAAATCTTCTACTCGTCCTGACAAGCTCCTCTTGCCAGGGCCTCGTGCTAGTTAAGCAATCTCGAGCCTGGGACGGCCTTCCCGGCAAGCTCCTCTTGCCGGGGTCTTGGTCTTCTGTCTTGTATACTTTGTTTTTGAATGGCTAGATAAGGGGCAGGAAGGTTTCCGGCAAGCGCGTGATGAACCCTGCCGCGGGGAGCTGCCGCTGCCCGTGCACAAGTTGGGGTACTAGGGTACCCCTACCTTAGTACACCGACAATACTCGGAGCTATATTTTTATTCACCACATTATATGTGTTTTACTTGAAGCGTCGTGTGTTATTTGAGTCCTTGCTTGTTAGTTTGCCACAATTATCCTTGCTGGACACACCTTTTTGAGAGATTTAAATATGGCCTAGGAATTGTTAGAACACTCTATGTGCTTCAATTATATCTTTTAAGTTGAGTACTTTTTGCTCTAGTGCTTCACTTACATCTTTTAGAGCACGGTGGTAATTATATTTTTTAGAAATTTTTTATCTCTCATGCTTCACTTATATCCTTCTAAGAGTCTATTAAAACAGCATGGTAGTGTGCTTTGGCTATAAAACTAGCCTTCACATGATAGACATCAAAGATCAAAGTAGTAAAAACTTTCACACTAAGTGCATCGAATATGATGAGAAGTTGGATACTTGATAATTGTTTTAAGATATGAGGATAGTGATATTAGAGTCATGCTAGTAGAGTTATTATGAATTTTAGAAATACTTGTGTTAAAGTTAGTGATTCTCGTAGCATGCACGTATGGTGAACCGCTATGTGACGAAGTTAGAGCATGAGGTATTTGTAGAGTGTCATCCTTTGTGTGGAGGTCGGGGGCGCGCGATGGTTAACTCCTACCAACCTCCCCCCTAGGAGCATGCGTTGGCTGCTTTGTTTTTATGACTCGTAAATTTTTGCAATAAGTATATGAGTTCTTATGACTAATGTTGAGTCCATGGATATTACGCACTCTCACCCTTCCACCATTGCTAGCATTTCTTGTACCGTGCAACTTTCGCCGGTACAATACACCCACTATATATCCTTCCTCAAAACAGACACCATATATCTTCCTCAAAACAGCCCCCATACCAACATATCATGGCATTTCCATAGCCATTCTGAGATATATTTCCATGCAACTTTCCACCGTCTCGTTCATATGACATGCTTCATATTGTCATATTGCCATGCATGATCATGTAGTTCACATCATATTTGTGGCAAGGCCACCATGCATAATTTTTCATACATGTCACTCTTGATTCATTGCACATCCCGGTACACCGCCGGAGGCATTCATATAGAGTCATACTTTGTTCTAGTATCGAGTTGTAAATCAATAAAAGTGTGATGATCATCATTATTAAAGCATTGTCCCATGTGAGGAAAGCCCAATAAAAAAGAGATGGCCCAAAAAAATATAAGAGGGGCTAAATAAAAAAAAGGAGAGAAAGCCCCTCCAAAAAAATGAGAGAAAAGAGAGAAGGGACAATTGCTACTATCCTTTTTCACACTTGTGCTTCAAAGTAGCACCATGTTCTTCATGGTAGAGAGTCTCATGTTTAGTCACTTTCATATACTAGTGGGAATTTTCATTATAGAACTTGGCTTGTATATTCCAATGATGGGCTTCCTCAAATGCCCTAGGTCTTCGTGAGCAAGCAAGTTGGATGCACACCCACTTAGTTTCTTTTGTTGAGCTTTCATACATTCTTAGCTCTAGTGCATCCGTTGCATGGCAATCCCTACTCACTCACATTGATATCTATTGATGGGCATCTCCACAGCCCGTTGATATGCCTAGTCGATGTGAGACTATCTCCCTCCTTTTTGTCTTCTCCACAACCACCTCTCTATTCCACCCATAGTGCTATATCCATGGCTCACGCTCATGTATTGCGTGAAAGTTGAAAGGTTTGAAAGAATAGAGTATGAAAACAAGTGCTTGGCTGAAACCGGGGTTGTGCATGATATGAATATTTTGTGTGATGAAGAGGGAGCATAGCCAGACTATATGATTTTGTAGGGATAACTTTCTTTAGCCATAGTATTTTGAGAAGATATGATTGCTTTGTTAGTATGCTTGAAGTATTATTATTTCTTATGTCAATTACACATTTGTCTTGAATCTTTTGGATCTGAACATTCATGCCACAATTAAGAGAATTACATTGAAAACTACGTTGGTTAGCATTCCACATCAAAAATTTTGTTTTTATCATTTACCTACTCGAGGACGAGCAGGAATTAAGCTTGGGGATGCTTGATACGTATCCAACGTATCTGTAATTTTTTATTGTTCCATGCTATTATTTATGATGTTTTGGATGTTTATTGGACTTTGTTATACACTTTTATATTAATTTTGGGACTAACCTATTAACCCAAAGGGCCATTCCAGATTGCTGTTTTTTTTGCCTATTTCAGGGTTTTACAAAAAAGGAATATCAAACGGAGTCCAAACGGAATGAAACTTCGGGAGAGATATTTTTGGAGCAAAATATGCACACGAGACTTGAGAACCACGGAATAGGGCTGAGGTGGCGTCCACGAGGGTGGGGGCGCACCCCCTGCCTCGTGGGCCCCACGTTTCGCCCCCGGTGCCCTCCTGATACGTCTCCGACGTATCTATAATTTTTGATGGTTCCATGCTATTATTTATGAAGTTTTCGATGTTTAATGGGCTTTGTTATACACTTTTATATTCTTTTTGGGACTAACCTACTAAACCAAAGGCCTAGTCCATATTGCTGTTTTTTGCCAGTTTCAGGGTTTTGCAGAAAAGGAATATCAAACGGAGTCCAAACGGAATGAAACCTTCGGGAGAGATATTTTTGGAGAAAATCACGCACGGGAGACTTGAGAACCATGGAGTAGGGGCCACGTGGTGCCCACAAGGGTGGGGGCGCCCCCCCCCC